>JACCIC010000304.1:0-282500 GCA_018907035.1 Sycobia sp. Sy_11
TAGCAACGTTTACGAACAATTGCAAAAGGATGCGTTGCTCACAGAAGCCCAACAAAAACACCTAAAAGTAGATGAGAATTTAACTACAGTAAGAGACAGATTACTGCGCTTCGAAATGCGGCGGCTGTTCGGACCAACAGCCGCAGAATGGCACGCCGAAAAGGATGAAGCGAGACAGACAGACGGAGATATAACGGAACTATCAAAGGTCCTGAGTTCCACCGCACTCGATCATATAGATCATGAAACAGCTAACATCAATAATGCGGAAAACAAAAGCTCCATCGAACCCCATGTTGCCACTATGGCACCCATCTGGTCGAATAACACCCCATATATGGGATACCCGTACGGACCATGGCCGTCACCACCGTTGCACAGCACGAACACCACGGGAGTTAATCATCTCCCCGCTGCTGCCAACAGCTGGCAACCTCTGCCTGGAGGATGGCCATTCGCCCATCCGGCACTGTTCCAACAGTTCGCCGCGATGCCACACACGGGTACGCCCTGCACAACAGCTGGAGCGCAGCCCACGCCCAATGCGGCACCGACAACCTCTAGTCACATGAACACCAGTCGACCCTTCGAGAACACCTATCTGAAGGAGACACGGACTGGGCAATTGCTACGCCAGTGGAAGGTGCAGTTCACTGGAGCCCCTCGCGAAGACGTAGAGGAATTTATTGATAGGATGGAAGAGACGATAAACAGTCTCGACATCCCAGCGGCTGACATTTTGAAACTAATTCCAGGGATACTGGGCGGCTCAGCCCGAATCTGGGCCAGATCCTTATATAAGCAATGGCGTACCCTGGAAGAGTTCAAGGCAGCGCTGCGCCGTCAATTCAGGCCTATCGACTATACTCTACGCCTAGAAGAGGAATTGCGTGACAGAACGCAAGGCTCAAAAGAGCCCATTGGCTCTTACCTCAGAGGCATACGTGTCCTGCTAGATAAAATGGCACCTGCACTGACACTGGAAGCACAGCTCGACAGGATATATAGAAACCTGCATCCATCATACATGGAAAAAATCAATAGAAACGAGTTCCAGTCCATCGACGAGCTGCAATTGCTGGGCCAGCAAATTGAGCTGAAGAGCGAGCTCACAAAACGATATAAAGAGCCACCGGCACAAGACGAATGCATGGTGAGTACCGCGGCCTGCTCTCCGTCGGAAAGGGCGAACAGACGATCGAGACTGGCGGCAATCGACAACGATAAAAACACGGCCCCGAAGAAAACGGTTACGATAAGTGAACCATCCGCCTCAACAGACACTAGGAGCGACAGTGTACGATCGTATTCCCACAACTCACTGAGAGACACCCGAAGAGACAGTCCGTCCCAAATAGTCAACAGGGAAACAACGGCAAAACGAACAGAAGAGAACAGGCGACAAAGAAGTCCATCGCCACGGTATCGGTCACCGTCCCCCTACCATAGAAGACCACCCCCCTCACCCAGATACCCCTCACCGGTATCGGCATCACGTCCAAGCAACCCCTCTCCATCCCCACCATACCGACACAGATACCCCTCGCGAAGTCCCCCACGTGACCGAGACAATGATTCACCGAGAAGGAGAACACCTGACCGACAATACCGATCACCTAACAGAGACGATCATAAGTACCACTCGTACAGATCGCCCGACAGACGAGACCAGGAATATCGTTCCCCGACACGAGAGAACGGACGACGTTCTAGAAATGGACCGCAGCGCGAGGACGACAGGCCCTGTTGGACCTGCAAGAAACCAGGGCACTGGGCAGACAGATGCCCGGATAGACGGAAAGTCTACTGTTATAATTGTGGCGAGAACAATGTCACGACATTGAATTGTCCCCGCTGCAGCCCACGGAAGAGCTCGGGAAACGAGTAAGGGACGAGGATGCTGGAGTCGAACTCGAGAATCCCTACAACACGACTCCAAATATCTCAGACAACGAATACGACTGCCCCAAAGCCAGGGATGTAACTCACATACATCCCAACATCAAGGCACCCGAGGAAGAAAACAGATTCTTCCTCAACATTGAGCTGATGGGGAAGATTTTCCCAGCGCTGATCGATCCTGGCGCTCGGAAATCCTACGTAGGCCCCGGTCCCGGCAAACTGGTAAAGTCAGCTATTATACCAGTGCGCTCCTATATGCAGATGCCGGACGGCAAGGTATGTCCTGACGAAGTCGAGGTCGATCTGTCACTAACGATCGACAACCAACGGCTTAAAGCCCGCTTCAAAGTATCGGCCTCCTTGAAATACGCCATGATCCTTGGTATGGACATACTTTCGTCGCTAAAGATGACCATCAACTTTGCAGACGCTACGTGGCACACGCCTAAGAAAATCATCAGGCGTTTCGTCACCCAACACCTTGACTCACCTGAAGCTATCACGGCCATTGCAGCCGTTAACGGGGTAGCACAACTAAACGACACGGAGAGAAAAGCAATGGACCGAGTGCTACGGCACCTTATACCGGAAAAAACCGGAACGCTGAAATTGGCACGCATGCAGCCACATTATATTGACACCCAGGGGCACCGTCCCATAAAACAGCGTCTCCGGCGAATACCGGATAAACTCCTCCAGCAGGCTCATGCGGAAATTGACCGATTGCTCGAGGAGGGTATCATAGAACCGTCAGAAAGCTCGTGGAGCAGCTGCCCGGTAATCGTCCCTAAAAAGGACGGAAAAATAAGGTTCTGCATTGACTACCGGGCAGTCAACGCCATTACTAAGAAGGACGCATCCCTCTCCCGCATATGGATGTCCTGCTGGACAATTTACGTGACGCGCGGTACCTAACTAAAATAGATCTTAGTCAGGCCTACCACCAGATACCGCTTGAAGAGAGCAGTAAAGAGGTCACCGCCTTTGCGGTCCCGCAGAAAGGCCTCTTTCAATATACTAGACTACCTTATGGGCTAACGAACGCCCCGGCCACCTTCCAGCGAGGTATGGACCTTGTTTTCGGGCCAGCGTGGCAACCGAATGTCTTCGTGCATATGGACGATATTATCGTCGCTACGAAGACCTTCGAGCAGCACCTTCGTGAGGTGAAAGCGGTCCTCACCCGCTTGAACGAGATACGCCTACAGATAAACAAGGAGAAATCCGAGTTTTGCTGCCCGGAGGTCAAGTACCTAGGGTACATCGTAGACGCGGACGGTCTACACACTGACCCCGACAAAATTCGCCCAGTAAGCGAATACCCAAGGCCTACCAACCTGCGACAATTGAGGGCCTTTCTAGGCATGGTCGGGTGGTACGCTAGATTCATAAAGGACTTAGCGGAGATCAAGCTGCCTCTCACCAAACTATTGAAAAAAAACATCCAGTGGCACTGGGGAGGAGCGCAACAGGAAGCTTTCGACAAGCTCAGAATCCTGTTGACGCAAGCGCCTGTACTAGCGCGCCCCGTGCAGAATCAACCGTATGTCTTGCAAACCGATGCGAGCAATTACGCTCTAGGAGCAGTGCTAAGCCAAGACCACCACGGCGAAGAGCACCCGATTGCTTACGCAAGCAGGACACTGACACCAGCTGAGACAAATTATACCGTCACCGAGAAGGAGTGCCTAGCCGTCCTATGGGCCGTAGAAAAATTCCGCGAGTATTTACTCGGCGAAAAGTTTACGGTGATAACTGACCACAGTAGCCTTAAGTGGTTACATACATTGAAAGACCCAACAGGACGTTTAGCTAGATGGGCAACAGCACTCCAAGCGTACAACATGGAAATCGTCCACAGAAAGGGAGCACTACATCATGTGCCAGATGCCCTATCAAGGCCCCCTCAACACCCAGAGTCCTCTACCGCAACTCTCACCACCCTTGAAATGGACGATTGGTACCGCCAGAAAAGCGCCGAGATCCAAAAACATCCGGAGTTATATCCCGATTGGTCGATCAAAGAGGGACGGTTGTATAAACATCGGCCAAATGACATTACGAAAGCGCTAGGCCACGACCAGGATGACTGGAAGCTCGTGGTACCCTCTAACGACAGAGAGCGCGTCCTCCATGAGTGTCATAACACTCTGACCTCAGGGCACTTTGGAGTGGATAAAACCACTCACAAAGTCGGCCAGCAGTACTACTGGCCAGGTATGAAAAGAGACATACACAAACATGTGAAACACTGCCCTGAGTGTCAAATACACAAAGTGTCGCAGAGAGGACCCACGGGCTTGATGTCCCAACGAAACATCGAAGGTCCCTGGAGCAGTGTAGCCGCAGATATCATGGGCCCGTTCCCGACCAGCAAAGGACAACATAAGTATCTCTTGGTGTTCCAAGACCTTTTCACCAAATACATCGAGATACGTCCATTGCGAAAAGCAAATGGCCAAGCGATCACACGGGCACTAGAAGAGCAGATCATCTTCAAGTGGGGTTGCCCGAAATACCTAATTTCGGATAATGGTACCGAGTTTGCCAACAACTGGCTAAAGACCAAACTCGGAGAATTGGGTATAGTACACCAATTTATTGCGCCGTACCACGCACAGGCCAACCCTGTAGAAAGAGTAAACAGGGTCATCAAAACCATGATTGCGATTTTTGTTCAAAACGACCATAAAAACTGGGACATCCACCTCCCAGAGTTGGCATTTGCAGTGAACACAGCAGTGCACGCTAGCACCCAGACATCGCCGGCATTTTTAAATTTTGGCCGGAATCCCCGAGAAATGCCGACGTATCGTCAGTCTCAAGATTCAACGCTGCAGGTGCAAACATTAACACCACAGGAATGGCAAAATCGCATGAAAAGATTGCCCGCCATCCACAATCTCATAAGAAAACATCTGAGCGCCGCAAGTCAAAAACAGGCCAAATATTATAACAAGGGTCGCCGAGCGGAAACATTTGAGGTAAGCGATATGGTATGTCGACGCAACCATGTTCTGTCGTCCGGTCCCAGCCAATTCTCAGCGAAATTGGCCCCAAAATTTGTAGCTCCCTGTAAAATTACGAAAAAGATATCCCCCGTCGTATTCGAGATCAAAGACATGAGTGACGGGAAAACGACAAAGGCACATATATCAGACCTCAAGAGATATCACCAACCTAATAGCAGTAATTTATCCACAGGTATCAACAACGAGCAGCAACATGTACCGAGTAAACGGACGAGGCAGAGGACTGCGTCGATCGGTCATGTCCGATCAGTCCAAGAGATCTGGGGACGAACAAATTCCCCCATCCCTCGCGTACGACCCAGAAGAAATGTGGGGGTTAACGTCCAGAAGCGTAACCGCACCAACGGTGCATATACGCAGAAGTTCCCCCAACCGCTTCAATACTACTCTCGATATGGAGAAAGTAAGCGAGGCCCTCGAAGAGGTACGGAAATCGCGACTGAATTTAATTCAGTTCAGTCCCGATGCAACACAGGAGTTCGTCGAAGAGGAAGCGGCGACGCAAACTATACCAATAGCGGAAGCATCATACGCCCCCTCGCTATTGGACACAAGCATACCGACCACCGAGGACCCCGAAAATCCCACCCAACCCCAAACCCAAACCATTACCGACAACGTCCCATACCCCAATACAGAATATTTAGAGGAGGTAGCTCAAGATGAGTGCGATCGTCCGCAAAGACGTAAAACTACGATAGACGCAGAAGAGAATGACACCTTCCGCGACCGTCCGCAAAGACGTAAAACTACGATAGATGCAGAGGAGAACACCACCTCCTGCGATCGTCCGCAACGACGTAAAACTACGAAAGACGCACAACAACAAGAGTGCGACCGTCCGCAAAGACGAGAAACTACGGAAACTCAAGAAGAACACGCTCAGCAAAATGAGGACACAGAACCTCAACAGAAGGTAGAAAGTAGAGAACCGGCAAATGAGGAGGAAGATGGATACATTTCCGAAGCAGCCTCATACAAAACGGGTCCATTAGAACCGTCACGTACAAAGGTCCGGGTACAGAAAGATTTTACCCCGCACGACCAAATACGTTCGGTCAGCCCGTTATCATAAAGGCCAGGGCCAAAGATTCTTAAGCGACATCCTCCCAAAAAGCCACACGCACCTAAAAATGTGGAGAAAGTAGTATATGTGAGCACCCCGGAACATGGAGACATTCGACTATATCGCGGAGACCGATGTGCGTTCATGCGGTCTATCGCAACACAACAGTCGGACATGCAACCCCATCCAACCGCACATGATGCTCACGCCACTACTAAGGAGAGATACATCATTCCAACCAAATACAGGAAGGCAACAAACGATGTTATCGCAGAATCCCCCCAAATCGCCCCACAGCAAGGAAATACCCCCATACCGTACCCACATACCGTCGCCCCAACCCATAACCCGAAACAAAACAATGAAAGCAAGAAAAGGGTTAACCCA
Source organism: Sycobia sp. Sy_11 (assembly GCA_018907035.1). Lineage (NCBI taxonomy): Eukaryota > Metazoa > Arthropoda > Insecta > Hymenoptera > Epichrysomallidae > Sycobia > Sycobia sp. Sy_11. Next base: position 6,388 of record JACCIC010000304.1, read on the forward strand.
TTCACGATACCACCACCGGAGAGCAAAGAAATAGAAACAAGCCCAGTGGCGAGCCTGAACAATTCAGAAGAAGAGGTAATCATAGAGGCAATTGTCACCAATGGCAGCAAGAAACTCCCAGACTTGATGGACACCCTTATCGGACCACCCCCCAATTTTATCCCGCCCATACGGCCCCACCCTTCAATCCCCACAATGCCACTTCCGGATCTCGGAAGCATGCGCAATAGGTCCTTCACGGGCCCACCAGGAACTGAAGGTTCGGACCATGGTGAGGCAGCAGTAACAAACTGCTGGAATTGTAGCGAGGTCGGTCACCGCTACAACGCCTGCCCACACCCCAGATCAAGGAGATTTTGTTATAGGTGTGGCAGAGCCGGCATTGACGTTAGCATGTGCACGTCCTGCCGGAAACCGACCCCTGCCGTTCCGTCTTGGGAGGGGGAGGACGTTAGAGGGGTAGAGAAGACGACACGTCAGGTGTCAGAAGATTTGGTGGAGCAACTAGGGATGGCGAACGTGAATGAGGAGGTGACGGGAGCGCCTATGTCAATACCGCCAATGATGGAGCAAACCATTAGGCAAGCGGCAGCCGCCGCGGGAGCTCAGCAACCACTACTCATTATAATGCCGGGGGCAACTGTTTATTTAAACAAGTAGATCGCCGGTTGCTGAGTGCCCACGCTACCGCAGAAGGACATGATACAGGGCTGGAGGTGATAGAGGCGCACCGACATAAATAATGCCCAGCCCAGAGGCGTAAAAGTGCAGAAAGTATGAATGGCACGGGTACATAAATGGCGCGAAGAGATGAGACTAAATATAAATATAAATGGCGGGAAGAGGAGTACATAAGTATTAAAATGGCGCGTGAATAGGCGCACGCACATATTAAAATGGCGCGCAAATAGGAGTACATATGTATAAATGACGTATAAATGGCACAAAGAGAAGTACATATGTATAAATGATACACAAAACGGCGCAAATAGGAGCATGTGCGCATAAAATGGCCCTGCGTATAAAATGGCGCAAACCGGAGTAAGCTCAGATATAACTGGCGCAAACAGGAGCAAATATATATAGAGGGCGTGGACAGGAGCAAACCCCTATAATATGGCTCAGTCTATATAAGAAGCATATAAAATGGCGCAAACAAGAGCCAATCTATAAAATGACGCCCCGTGAACCTGGGCAGAGCAACGATACATGATGTATTGCGTGAGTATATAGAAAGGCGCAAGCATAAAAACGTTGATATCTCGAATAATGCCCAACGCAGAAATGGAAGAAGTAGCACCCCTATCGTTTTTTCCCGTACGGCCATCCCCATGATTCCCCCACCACGTCCCAAGAGAGGAAACGGTACCCATATATCCCCATGGAAAATATATATGGAGTGAGCGCGAATCGTGTTAAGGGATGACCTGGAAAATTGAAAAAGAAAGGGATATTAGAGCCAACCCCTCAGCCGAGATACACTGATGGCACAGCGTCGGTGGGTGAGGACAAAAGCAATAGCACCAGTTAGAAGAGCGCATAATGGCTCCCATAGTAACTAGGCTACTTGCTCGCCCCACCAACGCCGTACCAACCCCGATAATAGGAACGTCACTAACAACGACTATTTTTCCAACGAACTTGCAACAAGCAGAAGAAGAAGAAGAGAATCGCAAGAAAGAAAGCGAAATGATTGCAAGAAAGACACAGAAGCGAGCGTTAGAAACCTGACTAGGTAGCTAGGACAGGATTTATATTAATATTAGTTATAGTTTTTTTTCTTTCGTCACCTAATAATAATAATCGATATTTCTCTAGGATAAGTCCCGTTAGCAATAGGTTAGAATAGGGTTTAGTTTATAATTAGACGTAGGGAAGTAGTAATAGGAATAACAAATAGAATTATATCGAGCCATAGCGAGCCACCGACGACCAAGCGCTGCACCAGCGGGTGCAATCACATTTTTCGTTTTCGTTACCACAAATTACTTTTTTTTATTTCTCGTTTATACCCATGCGAAGGGTAAACCAATGGTCGTCGTTTTTTTTTTCTTTTTGCCCAAATCATGTATTGTCCCCCTACCGTGTTTTTGTCAAAGAATGTATGATCCCTTACCGTATGTATTTAACCTCGGTCTTAGTTAGTCCCCACTATGTTACCCGAAGTATATACAACGATACATATACGACGCTCGCGTCTCGCGTACGGACACGCTGCACAACCTTTCGCGATCACGCGCCCCCCCTGCGATTTGGGAGGGGGAGTTTGTAACCGCCCGAACGGCGGCTGTAGGTGAGAGCGCTCGTGCGAATCCGCGAGTGTTCGGGCGTGTCCGCGAAACGATACGCGCGAGCCGCGAGGGCGCTGGAAGCGCTGTAGGAAGTAAGAAGTTCGGAACGAACTTGGCATTCTTGTCTCGACCTTCGTCAATCCGAGTTCTCGAGTTGGTTCTCCGTCGCATTTCTCTTTCCTTTTCGTCCCCGACGCACCTTCATTTTGTCCCGCGTTAGAATACAGTAGTTTTGCTCGTTCGCGATCGCATCGTGAAACGTGAAGTGAGGTTGCAGTTTTGCACCTTTCGCGGGAACGCGTAGTAAGTTTGCCCTCGCGCAAACTCCGTGCGAAAGCATCGGCATCGACGAGGAGAGGACACGCGGCGACGTCCTCGTATCAGCCCCGGACTGTGAGCAGAAGCTTTGAGGAGGCGTGTGCGCGTTGCCATACGCGTGCCGCTGTCAACCAGCGACGCCATCAGCGGCTAGAAGCCGCAGCCACGCGCAGCCGCGCGAGCCAGCAGCGAGGAGCGAGAGAGAGAGAGAGCGCGCGCCCGGTCGCCCGGACAGCAGCGACTGCACCAGCGAGCGACAGCGACCGCACCATCGTCGTCGGTGGCAAGTAGCTTTTGCTTTTGTTATTTCATTCAGGTGCGCATATAGCTAGGTCCTGACCCGCCGTCGCATCCGCGCGCCGCGATCTGCCGACTGCATAGCTTCGCGGTTTAGCCGTAAAATATGTATTTATCGCGCGTAGCTTAGCGATCAGTTTTTAATTCCGTGTATCGTATTGTATCGCCGTAAATGCGTTCGAGTACAAATTATCCGTTAGCATTTAAGGTGTAGAGTAATACCGTCGTTCCCACGTGTTTCGTCAAAAGCGTCCCGTTCCGTTTCCCCCCGTCCCTGTAGATGTTAAAGGAGTGCATGATTGACTAAATATTTGATGTAGTGTCGCGGAACGCGCACTCAGAATTAAGCATATGTATTGATTCATCGTTGTAAATAGTCGGTTTGTGTAAATAAACAGTAATATTGTAACAATCTAATAAATTCACTCGCGTGGTTCATTCTCTGTTCCCCGTCCCCTTTCAGTGGAGTGCACGGCCAGCAGCGTGGAAAAGTCCACACACACACACACGTAAGTGAATAGTAAGTATAACCCGATTTCGGGGTTATAATTATATATATATATATATATATATATATATATATATATATATATATATATATATATAAGTAGATAGATATTAAATAATATACAATTAAGTTTATAAACGATTTATTGTATGTTCTTTAAAATATGATACTATAATTTTCAGAATAAAATAAATTATTGTAATTACTCTATAATATACATAAGTAATTCAGATAATTTTTTTTTAACAATTTCTTCAATAGATAATTTGACATCATCATGACATAAACAACATCATCTCCTTCAAGGCTGATACATTTCTCATAGTGGTGTTCTAGTCTAGTAATGCCATCTCTATAGACTGATTGTATTTTAGGACGGGTTCTATAATAGGATGGCTAATGATTATTGTTTTAAATGTATTGTTGAAATATTTTAAAATTAATATTTTGATGGAGTGCATACTATAAAGTTTAAAACTGGGTTGGGCATATATAATTATGATATTAGAATTTTGTTTCAGCAGTCCCTGAAGGTGAACCCAAGCGGTTTGAAATGATGGATGTCATCGACTTGGTAATGACGGTGAGAGCAGTCCGATTCCTTTACGAACAGTAGTAGTTAGACTAATTTTTATTTATATTTTAGATTCCACCAGAGTGACTATAAACGGGACAGTCTGACTGTCCTTATTTAGTTCCTTAATGATATATACTATATATATTATTTAATATATCTGAAACGATAAAAATATTTTTTTTTAGTTTACAACAGCCGACATTTCATTATACAAGTATACAGTAATGACATATATACGAAGATTCCTTTTCAGTTAATTGAATTCCATATACAGCCGTATTTTCTTATTTCTCTAGTTTACGATCGTTTTCATCAATTACATACAATTTCCAAAAATATTGTGACGCCTTCTACAGGTAACTACGTTTAGTAGTTATAAAATGAGTTGACCACCTGGCTGCTGAATTCTTCAGTAAATTCCCACTTTCATTGATTATCTACGGTTTTCAAAAATACGATGCTGATATCTACGAGAAGATTACTTTTCAGTTACTCGTATATCATCTATAAGTGCAGTCACTTATTTTTTCAGTTACTTTCCCTTTGAAAAATTATTTTATAAATGCCAGTTATACGATAATCACTTCTTGGAGATGATTCTCTATTCGTCTATTGCACACGATCTACAACCACAGTTGCTGATTTCTCTTGTTTATTTCTACTTTTATTAAGAGAAAATTACCTTACGTTTGATCATGTACGATTTACATGCGAAAAGTAAAAACGAGTTGTATTAGAGGGGAACATATGCACCTCTGGAGATGCATCAACCGAGGTTGATCATCAATTAGAATAATTCGCTTACCTTTGACTTCATAGGTGTAAGTGGGGAAGGGAAAGATGGGAGGAGAAATGGATTTTCTTCACCAATGAGAAAAGTTTCTTGTTTAAAAAAATAGAAAGGATGGACTAAGGCGCACTTTCTAAACAAAATTTAGAATTTGTAGGTGGTTCTTTTTCATTTTTTTTTTTGAACAATAGGAAAGTTTTCTAGTGCATAGCAGCGGAAACACCAGCAATAGAAAACGATATAAAAGGCGAACGACGAACGAGTTTAAGCATCACAGTCTACTTTCAGATTTCAGATCAATTTTTAAATGGAAACATGAAAGCATCACTGAGTGCCAACGCTAACGCCAACGCCAACAGCAACGGCAAATCTAACGGCTACGGCAAGGGCAACGGCAACAATTAAGAAAGCCCCACGCAGTCGTCCTGGAAAATATTATAAGTTGATGGACTTGTTCGGGGAGGAGGAGGAGGAGGAGGAGGAGGAGGACTTGTCGAAGTCGACCAGATCTACCACCGCTATTCCCATCGCCACAGTCTCTCTCTCAAGGGCGGTTACGCCAACGATTGCGAGATCTAGATCTCTATCAATGCAGAAGGAGCGTAAAAAACCAGGTTCTGCTGCGGATTGGAGATACATGTACAGGGGAGTATAGGAAATGACAGAAACGATACTGCAGGCTGCAAAGTATGCAGAAATGTTTGAGAATATCCATTCAGGTAATTTACATAATAATGTATAATAACACTATAATGTATAATACTATAATAATATATAATAATACTGATAATGCATATACTAATATTAATAATACTTTAATTTTTCCTTTTGCTATAGCTATGAAGAAACACCGTCAAATGTTTCAATTAGACGTGCGATCGAAGACTAAATCGAGGATCAGATCGAGGTCCGAGAGGAAGCCGAAGCGTCGGACCAGGAGCCAAAAGATGACGACGATAACAACGACGACGGTTGATCGTCACCGCAGCCCAATAAATAATCCGTACTTCCCACTTAAATAATGTTCTATTCCTGTGCACATAATCATTACGTTACGGATTGCACACATTGGTAATTGCCTTATACATAACGTATGGTTTCCACAGAACACGTACTGCTGAGAGGCAAATTACTCGCTGTTCCCGAGAAAACTCTTTGGGGCTCTTTCGGGCTCTTTCGGGATCATTCGGGCTCAATGCACAGTACACCATATATACTTGCGTGTAAAAAAAGTTTTTGGGAGCCTTACGGAGCTTTCGTCGGCCTGCGCTTAGCCATAAAAGGGGCGTTAGAACACCTGGACTATACCTGCAGAGTAGATCAATGTAGACCCAAAGGTAGAAGTTCCTGAGGCGAAGTGAAAACTTAAAGATAAGAAACCAGGGGTCGCGCAGGGACTGCCTGCTTTGCTTACCGTCCGCCAGTGGCCGCGCCCTAGCAATAAAATCTATCTGAATGATCGAATGAATGAATCGAATGAATGAATGACTAAAGTTTGAACGTTTTACACAAAACTTCATTCCCGAAGGCTGCTCCGCGTCCAAGCAGGCTTTTATCCATTCATATCAAATTTATTTCCTGACCGATAGAGAAATGCGATAAGATGATAAAGCGTAGAAGTAGATCGCGTCATACTCATACGAAAATATCTTTCTTAAGCTTTTGTCCTCTCGCCTCAACTGCTATTGTATTTTCGAAAATAATTTGAAAAGTAAGAATATTTAATATATTACCTCTATTTTCTTTTTCTATTGAAATTCTCAGCTAATCGGATGGGCTAGCTAGCTCGGACTTAGCTAATCGATGATCTCTTGTTTAATGTACGATATCCAAACCCCAACGTCTCCGAATCGACTGACAACCTTTTCTTCTTTGAAATAGTTCTATATAAGATAAAATCAACGAGAGAGGGCGGTACGCTCGGATGAGAAATTATTACAGAGGTTAGGTATTAAGCTATTTGATCACAATATAATCGCTCTTACATAACTGGTTTTAAAATTATATTTGAACAAGAAGGTTATATTTCTACAATATAATTTGTCATCTGTCGGTAGTTTATTGATTATAGTATATTCTTAAAAAAGCATTGATGCAAATGTTTTGTATTCTTTCATTATTTTTAAAGCCTTTCACATAAAGTACTGGCATAATGTTATCTGTGATCTAGCAATGTTATTCATTTTAGAATTAAATTGCAATGTTTTATTTTAAATAATTAATATTAATCAAAAATAAAATAGTATATATGAAACGGATTAGAAAATGTCTGCGCAGACTAAACTTTGTTAATAAAATATAAACTACTGAAAATTATTACAAATACATTAATAAAAGTGTATGAAATAATAAGAGGTTTGAGTGGAAAGGAGGTATGCGCTCGGGTGAAATGAAATCAACAATATACAATAAAATGAGATACTAACTTTATTCTAGACATACATATACACGCATACACATACATACACACACACACACACACACATATATATATATATATATATATATATATATATATATCTACATGCATATACGTACACGTATGTCTCCTACCTTTACAGGCGTAAAAAACCTCCACTCACTGAGTGGAGGAAAAAGCCGTCAAAATCGCACTAAGTAAGCTTAATAATATAAACTACATAAAACGTTGTTTTTGCGCTGAACAATAAATCATAAAACGCTGTAAGAGTATACAATTTAAAGTACGTTACGTAACGGGCGCGATCCATACGCTACAATAATGACACACACGCATACTCACTCTATACACTATAAATTCGGAGTACTCCTGTAAATCCTGCCGTAAGTCACATGATTACGGCAGGTGAGGCCGGATGGGGAAGGAGCGTTTCGCAGTTGCCTCCTGCTCTGCGTTGCGGCCCCACACCTAGGGCACGGAATCAGTCCTTACCGCAACAGCAGCCACTCAGCGTAATCGCCGCCGGGAAGTTCCTCGGAGATCAGCAAAGGCAAATCTCCACAAGGCCGACGTACGCTTTGTCCCGCTGATGCACCAATATCAGGCAAGATCACTAATAACTATATTAATGCGTAGATTACACACATCTATATACACACAAATATACACACATATATATGTATATATTGTGCGTATGTATATATGTATGTACATATATACCCGGACTGGATGATATATTAGAACAACTATCTCCAGTCTAGACGGCGAATTAAGTAAAATTCAAACTCGCGCAATCAAACAAGCTAAGAAGCGTTCTGCCCGACGGTCAAGCCTAAACTCCCTCTCGGTGATTTTCCTCCGTAGATCTGTGCCCTAATTGGGAGGGAGACAGCCGCTCTCCTTCAGCCTGCGAAATCGAACCAGACTTCAAACGTGCCTTCGAGACAACCATCGCAAAGAAAGCGCAAGTGGCCCCCATCTGCGCTCAATTTTGTCCGTTCGCCGTGCATTCGGACGGAGCAGCCCCCGCCTTGAAGGCCGCCGCATTCCCAATTCAGAGATTATGGCCATAAAACAATCTCTGTTGCTCCTCCACTATTCCTCCTCCGTACTATCATCGTTGACAACGTGAGACCTCGTCTTATTTCCGAACAAAAACAGAGGAGTTTTTATATGTTTTTGTAGGATAAGATACTATACATAGAGTCAATGTGAACTAAATATATAGTAAAATTTGGTTTCAATGAATTTTAAATTTTATTTATTATATATAGGTGACAATAAAAAGGTTATTAATCTTAAAAGGTTACCGAATTTTCTATTAACATTTAAAACATCGAATTTCGGAGCGAATATCTCCGTACTTGATTTAAGATAATTCTCAATGTTGTGTTTATGAAGAAAACAGTATTATTTAAAAGCAAGAAGATTGTTCTGTATGAATTTTATTTCTTCTGGCTTCTAGTTGAGTAGTTCTTATGTTAGAAATCTTGACAACAGTTCTATGATACAGTTAACAACATTAGACTGCACTCTCGCACGTCGAAGATGAGCGTTGACGCATTCGTGAGCTTGCAACATACCTTCCAACATTGTGAGTTGTATGGTCAAATTGGGTCATATTTCGTATTTCCTTTTCTTGCATACAGGCTGCTTTTTGCTTCTGCTTCTTCTTCTTGCTGATTCGGTCTATTGCTCCTCGCATCGGTTACAATATGTCCTGGAAATTGTTTAATGGTCGTTCTTCGATATGTGTTGCTCTGGAACCGTACGCCGTTACGAAGGACAGATCATGATTTTGTAGAAAAATTTTTGACGTCTTGCAGAATTCTTCAAATGCATTCTTCAGATTGGACGATATCATATCTATGTGACAGTTGAATGTTTTCCAATTATCAGCGTCAGAAGTCACACATTTTAAACCATCACTGTAGATTTTTAAGTCAAGTTTATATTTTATCCATTCGAAGATTCTAAGCCAATCGCGATTCGCTTCGAGCCGGATCTGTTTATATCGTACGTCGTCGATAAAAGCATATTGGATATACCAAAAGATGAGTTTTTCGTTACAGTCCTGGTTACGTCCATTATAGATGTGAGTGTATGTGTATCGATAAAATGCGTATATTTTCTATCACGTCTTCGAGTGACACGACTAACACTGATAAGCACACGCGAGTCAATTGCTTTATATCTTATAGCCCGCAACCCTAACATTTTTCAGCCCCACCCTCTATGTTAGTCGAATAACGTTACAGAGCATAATGCAACAGGTTCTGACCAGTATATCTACTTCAAATTATGACGCAACTCCGAAACTGAAAAGGCGTTGCATATCAGGTTTGCAACATGCTTTGACATGTTTGAATCTTTCTGTAGCCCCCGGATAAAATGACTCCCAGAAAGGCCGGATCTCATTTTCTCAAACATTTAACTCTTTTAAGTTTAGACCTGTAACCTCTGAGGATACATCATCGTAGCTTCTAGAATGATATTAACATAGGGTTTCCACCTTGAGGTGGTGTTCCGTATAGTACCATCCTAAGATATCTTGTAGCTATAGTTTCAGTCCGATCGCCATGTTAGTTTAGGTTCGAGCGCGCTGAATAAGAGGCCTCTGTATTTTTCGTAACAATGGAAAAGCTGGAAAATCGTACTGTCATCAAATACTTTTGTTTGAAGGGGTTAACGCCGAAGGAAATTAAAGAAGAGTTGAACTCAATACTGGGGACATCCTCTCCATCATATTCAACCGTTAAACAGTGGCTTTCCGAGTTTAAAAAGGGTCGTGTGAGCACCTTTGATCAGGTTCGCTCAGGACGCCCCATTGAGGTCACAACTCCAGATATGATCAAAAAATCCATCAAATAGTGCTGAAAGACCGCAGATTAAAAGTGCGTGAGATAGCTGTAATCTGTAAAATATCATATGAACCTGTACAAAATATTTTTCACCAACATTTGTGTATGGAAAAGCTCTGTGCAAGATGGGTGCCGCGTTTGCTAACAGTCGACCAAAAATTGATTCGAATGAACCTTTCTGCCGCCAATTTGTCGTTGTATAAGCGTAATCCGAGCGAATTTTTGCGTCGATTCGTAACCGATAATGAAACTTGGGCCAACCACTACACTCCTGAAAATAAGTGCAAAATTACTACATTTTTTCCATTTAAAATCACTCTCGAGCATTATCTGGTCATTCTAACGCTACTCTGTTAACCTCTTTAACATATATTAGTCATCAAATCAACTAGAATAATGTACAATACAAATTATTTAATTGAATTCTAATTTTGCATATATATTTATTTGCACTCCGTCGATGGACAAAGAGAGATAGTTGGTATTGACGTTTTGAAAATGAAGTAGATTACATCTACGATTTTCATTTTTGCGGTAATTAATCGAGAATTACGTTATCGAGCGAGTCATTCATTATCCTTGCGTGAGGCGTAAACGATTTTACCTCCACTCACGTGAGATGTTACTTAGTGATAGTTTTAGCTAATGACTTAGCGTGTGCTAGCAAGATAGCAGGAGTAATTTTTACTCTATGAATAAGGAGAGTTGCGCCCTTTATATTAATCTTAAATTGCCCATTGTTAGATGAAAGGATGAAGCAGAACGCTTCTTGGCTTTTCATTAATCGAACTAGCTACTCTATTTCCCAACATTTTGTCTTGATTCAAAACGTCACAATGTAAATGGCCGACCATACCAAAAATTTTTGCCACCTAGCGTAAACTCTGGATGGTTTTCAAGGTTTTTATTAACTCGATCACCCCATAGCATTTGTAACACCTTCGAAATTACATGCTGTACCACCGTACCATAAGTAAGTCTTTAAGTATGACTCTGTAGCAGCCGCCGAGTACACGAGTAAGGACTCTGTATAAATTTTGTACGGCTATGCATTATATGTTAGGGTATATAAGGGTATGCATTAAAATGTTACACTGCTCCTCTTCTTTTTCGTTTATAGTATATTCGAAGAATTTCTACGTGTGATTTTATACGAATAACAACTAGATATAAGTTTTTTTTTTAATAATTAATTATTATACCTTTTTTTTTTATTTAAAACGTGGGATCTAAAAGAAATAATGGAATAGGTAAAAATAATAAACGCATATAATTAAAAAGTTAATTTTTACAATAATTTCATCATCGATGTACATGACTGATTACATAATGCAGCCCCGATAGAATTGGTGCGAAGATACGCATTAATACGTAAGCGGGATTTCTTAATTTTTTTTCTTAATTTTTAATAATGTTTTTATAGAACACTGCCACCAACGCGTCGTTGCGCCGTGTATTCTTCGTATATATATTACAGTAAGAGCGCAAAAAACGATCGGTACACATGAAATAAAGAAACCCAACGCAATATTCATCGCAGACTTGTGAATCGCAAGTTTGAATTTTTTTTTATTCCATTCGTATTTTACACAATTACTCTTGAGACGCATAAGTTCATATGGCGATGTTGGGGGAAGACCATTGCTATCGAAGTAGTTTCCATATCGGGAACTACTAGTAGTTTCCATATCGGGAACGGGCGGCTAGGCGTGGTGGTCGATGCTCTCTCCCTCTCTCACTCGACACCCGTCAGGCAGGCGGCGGCGGCGGCGGCGGCGATGTTGGACTCGCTCTGTTTCTCGCATTTCCTCTCGCGCGACTCGACTCTAGTCGGGCAGGCCGTCGGAGGTGCTGCTGCTGCAGGGGCCGTAGGCTGGTTGGTGGTGGAAAGGGGTGAGCAGAATGCTCACCGACGTCAGGCCATGCGCGACTCCGGTCGGGTGACGGCCGCGGCGGCGGTATTGGTTTGACGATGACGGTCGGGGAGCTGGTTGCTCTCCCGATGCGGGCACTGGCTGCGACAACAACCGTCGGGACGTGGAGCGGAGTGCTCGCTGCGTCTTCTCTGTCCGGATCAGAGACGTCGTACTCGAGCCAAGTAATGAGGCTTACGATAGTCTTTTTTCTAACAACGCTGCGGTGCACAAGCCACTCTCAGTGTGGGGCTACAGTTACTCTCTCGTTACGACGTAGTACACGTATTGTAAAAATGCTTCAATACAGCACCGTGGCTCGACAGAGAAGAAGGACTTCGCTTCTCTCCAGTTCCAGCGTTACCGTAGGGGAACAAAAGGAAGTAATACATGTTTATCAAATACTACATAGGGATGAATACTCGGTGACTCATGGAAGTGTGGCGTTATCGATAGTATAATACTGGTGGACAAAATGACATTTTTTTTCTTAACCTAATCCAGACACCCGCTGGTGCTCACAGGAGTCTTATCGAGTCCGGTGACTCGATATAAGACTAAGATATAAGAATAATATGATAATATAATATAATAGGATATAATATAATAGGATATAATATATAATTAATACTAGATATAATATAAGATAAAAAGTACAAAAATAGGAAAGGAAAATCGTGCATAGGTTATGTTTTTTCTTTTTTTTTGGTATCGATAATTGGTGTTTCGTCATGATGAGCCATGGCTTCTTGTCTCAGCATTGTTCTTCTTATTGGTGCTGGACTCTGTGGAGAAATTTATGCTTGTATTAGGAGCGTAGTACCTCTTTAAGTCGGATATGTGTATCGTCGTCTTTTTCCCGTTGTTCATGTCCTCTACCACAAATATTACGGGGGAGATTGCCTTGGTTACTCGACAAGGGGCTATGAATTTGGGCGCTAGTTTCGCAGAAAATTTTTCGGGGCCCGATGAAAGTACATGGTTGCGCCTACGTACTTTGACGTTTATGTCGAACGTATCCTATCTCCACTTCCGATTATAATATTTGGCTTGTTTTTCGCCGGCTGCATTCAAGCTTTTCTTGACAATCTCATGGATGGCCGGCAGTCTTTTAACTCGATTTCGCCAGTAGGAGGACGTTAATGTCTGCAATTGCGGTGTTACTCCCTGAGTGTTTCTCTACGTCAGCATCTCTCTTGGCTGTCGGCAAAGTTTATAAATGCCGGCGACGCTTGAGTGCTCGCGTGTACGGCGGTGTTAACCGCAAACGGGAACTCAGGGAGGTGCAAGTCCCAATTTTTGTGATCATTTCCTATGAAACTGGCGACCATAGTTTTGATCACGCGGTTAACCCGCTCTACGGGATTTGCCTGTGCGTGATAAGGCGAGCAACTTGTTTTTCAGCAGGTTTTGGGCGAATTCAGTGCCGTTGTCTGTAATAAGATATTTTGGGCACCCCCACTTAAAGACGATGAGCTCTTCGAGCGCTTTGGTGATGGTATCACCTGTAGCTTTCCGTAGGGTTCGTATTTCTATATATTTGGTTAATAAGTCCTCGAATATTAAGAGGTACTTATGCTGGCCTTTGCTGGCGGAGAAGGGCCCTATTATGTCAGTTGCCACGCTGGCCCATGGGCCTTCTAAGATTCGCTGGGCCATCAAGCCTGCCGGTGCTCTCTGAGACACCTTATGTATTTGGCATTCTGGGCAGTACTTGACATAAGCGTGGATGTCTCTACGCATCCCCGGGCAGTAGTAGCGTTGTGATGATTTTGTGCGCGGTCTTTTCTACACCGTCCGGATGTTAGAGTGTCGTGACACTCATATAAGACACGCTCTCTATCTTTAAACGGTATCGTTAGTTTCCAATCATCGGGGCTTTCGCCTATAATGTTGGTGAGCTCATTCGGGCGGTGCTTGTATAATTTGTCTCCTCTGAATGTCGAGTCCGGGTATTTTTCTGGATCTCTTTGTATGTTTCTAATTTTCTCGTTATACCATTATACCATTTGTCTCTCGATGGTGGTTATCGGGGTGATAGAGAACTGGGATTGTTGTGGTGGTCTAGAGAGAGCATCTGGTACATGATGTAAGGCTCCTTTCCTATGTATAATCTCCATCTTGTACGCTTGAAGTGCTGTCGCCCATCTTGCTAGACGGCCTGTTGGGTTCTTGAGGGTGTGTAGCCATTTGAGACTACTATGGTCGATTATGACCGTGAAACTTTTGCCTAGCAAGTATCCTCTAAATTTCTCCACAGCTCACAAGATAGCTAAGCACTCTTTTTCCGTCACTATATAAGTCGATTCTAATAAATATTTTTTTTTTTTTATTGGTCTTACAGTCCAATCAATTCCATCCAAAAATAAAATAAAATAAAAATAAAAATAAAAAATAAAAATAATAATAAAAAATAAAAATAAGAAATAAAAATAAAAAATAATAAAAATAAAATAAAAAAATAAAAATTAAAAATAAAAATTAAATTAAAAATTAAATTAAAATTATAATGACAGTCAGACTGTCCTTGTTTACATTCACCCCCGTAGACTAATCTGAAAATAAAATATTAGCTGAAAAAATTCTTTGTTAGTAAAGTGCAGTCTGACTGTCCCCAACACCCTTACCTAATTGAAGACTTGTCCAACGTTTCGAGCTCGCTACGGCTCCTCATCAGGGACTAATCTAAACCTTATATTCTAATCTATATATACCCATCCCCACCACCAAATTTCGTAAATTAAATATAAATTCTCCCTCTACACAAATTAATTTGTAACCCGACCTCGTCGAGGCGGGTTAGCACCGCAAGTGTGCTGCTCGAACGTCTTAGTGGCGACTATTATGTCGTCCATATAGACGAAAACGGTCGGCTGCCGGCCCAAAAATAACGTCCATACTTCTTTGAAAACTGGCTGGGGCGTTAGTCAGTCCATATGGTATTCGAGTATACTGGAACAAACAGTTCTGTGGGACCGCAAAGGCGGTGATTTCCTTGCTGCCTGGATCGAAAGGGATCTGATGGTATGCTTGGCTCAGATCTATCTTGGATAGATACCAAGCAGCTCTTAGGTAGAATCTATTTTCCTCTTCGTGAATTTGTGCTGTAGGATATGCGCTTGTTACATCCCTAGCTTTCGGGCATTGCGTTCTGGGGTTATTCTCCCTTGTGCGTGGAGTCGTGTCACGGGGGGTGGCCAGGCTGGCTCCGGATACTTGCTCCCCTATGCATTTCCCGACCTGTTGTTCGGGCCACATCGCGTGCAGTTGAGCGTGGTGACGTTTCTTTCTCCGCAATTATAGCAATATAATTACCGCCTGTAAACCTACTTCAAAATTCATAGAGTAAAAATTACTCCTGCTATCTTGCTAGCACACACTAAGTCATTAGCTAAAACAATCGCTAAGTAACATATCACGTGAGTGGAGGTAAAATCGTTTACGCCTCACGCAAGGATAATGAATGAGTCACTCGATAACGTAATTCTTGATTAATTACCGCAAAAATGAAAATCGTAGATGTAATCTATTTCATTTTCAAAACGTCAATACCAACTATCTTTCTTTGTCCATCGACGGAGTGCAAATAAATATATGAAAAATTAGAAATATATGAAAAATTAGAATTCAATGAAATAATTTGTATTGTACATAATTCTAGTTGATTTGATGACCAATATACTTTAAAAAGGTTAACAGAGTAGCGTTAGAATGACCAGATAATGCTCAGAGTGATTTTAATTGGAAAAAATGTAGTAATTTTGCACTTATTTTCAGGAGTGTAGTGGTTGGCCCAAGTTTCGTTATCGGTTACGAATCGACGCAAAAATTCGCTCGGATTACGCTTATACAACGACAAATTGCCGGCAGAAAGGTTCATTCGAATCAATTTTTGGTCGACTGGTAGCAAACGCGGCACCCATCTTGCACAGAGCTTTTCCATACAGAAATGTTGGTGAAAAATATTTTGTACAGGTTCATATGATATTTTACAGATTACAGCTACCTCACGCACTTTTAATCTGCGGTCCTTCAGCACTATTTGATGGATTTTTTTTTTTCATATCTGGAGTTGTGACCTCAATGGGGCGTCCTGAACGAGGCTCATCAGAGGTGCTCACAAGACCCTCTTTAAACTCGGAAACCCACTGCTTAACGGTTGAATATGATGGAGAGATGTCCCCAGTATTGAGTTCAACTCTTCTTTAATTTCCTTCGGCGTTAACCCCTTCAAATAAAAGTATTTGATGACAGCACGATTTTCCAGCTTTTCCATTTTTACGAAAAATACAGAGGCCTCTTGTTCAGCGCGCTTGAACCTAAACTAACATGGCGATCGGACTGAAACTATAGCTACAAGATATCGTAGGATGGTACTATACGGAACGCCACCTCAAGGTGGAAACCCTATGTTAATATCATTCTAGAAGCTACGATGATGTATCCTCAGAGGTTACAGGTCTAAACTTGCAAGAGTTAAACGTTTGAGAAAATGAGATCCGGCATTTCTCGGAGTCATTTTATCCGGGGGCTACAGAAAGATTAAAACATGTCAAAGCATGTTGCAAACCTGATATGCAACGCCTTTTCAGTTTCGGAATTGCGTCATAATTTGAAGTGCATATACTGGTCAGAACCTGTTGCATTATGCTCTGTAACGTTATTCGACTAATATAGAGGGTGGGGCTGAAAAATGTTAGGGTGGCGGGTTATAAGATATAAAGCGATTGACTCGCGTGTGCGTGATAGAAAATATACGCATTTTATAAATACACTCACATCTATAATGGAGGTAACCAGGAATGTAACGAAAAACTCATCGTTTGGGATATCCAATATGCTTTTATCGACGACGTACGATATAAACAGATCCGGCTCGAAGCGAATCGCGATTGGCTTAGAATCTTCGAATGGATAAAATATAATCTTGACTTAAAAATCTGCAGTGATGGTTTAAAATGTGTGACTTTTGACGCTGATAACTAGAAAACATTCAACTGTCACATAGATATTATATCGTCCAATCTGAAGAATGCATTTGAAGAATTCTGCAAGACGTCAAAAAATTTTCTACAAAATCATGATCTGTCCTTCGTAACGGCGTACGGCTCCAGAGCAACACATATTGAAGAACGACCATTAAACAATTTCCAGGACATATTGTAACCGATGCGAGGATCAATAAGCCGAATCAGCAAGAAGAAGAAGCAGAAGCAGAAAAGCAGCCTGTATGCAAGAGAAAGAAATACGAAATATGACCCAATTTGACCATACAACTAACAATGTTCGAAGGTATGTTGCAAGCTCGCGAATGCGTCAACGCTCATCTTAGACGTGCGAGAGAGCAGTCTAATGTTGTTAACAGTATCATAGAACTTTTGTCGAGATTTCTAACAAAAGAACTACTCAACTAGAAGCCAGAAGAAATAAAATTCATATAGAACAATCTTCTTGCTTTTAAATAATACTGTTTTCTTCATAAATACAACATTGAGAATTATCTTAAATCAAGTATGGAGATATCCACTCCGAAATTCGACGTTCTAAATGTTAATAGGAAATTCGGTAACCTTTTAAAAATACTAATCTTTTTATTGCCATCTATATATAATAAATAAAATTTAAAATTCATTGAAACCTAATTTTACTATATATTTAGTTCACATTGGCTCTATGTATACTATCTTATTCTACAAAAACGTATAAAAACTCCTCTCTTTTATAATGTATTTGTAATAATTTTTAGTAGTTTTTATTTTATTAACAAAATTTAGTCTGCACAGACATTTTCTAATCCGTTTCATATATATTTTTATCCGTTTCATATATATTTCTATTTTATTTTTGATTAATATTAATCATTTAAAATAACACATCACAATTTAATTCTAAAATGAATAACATTGCTAGATCACAGATAACATTATGCCAGTACTTTATGTGAAAGGCTTTGAAAATAATGAAAGAATACAAAACATTTGCATCAATGCTTTTTTAAGAATATACTATAATCAATAAACTATTGACAGATGACTATTGTACAAATATAACCTTATGGTTCAAATATAATTTTAAAACCAGTTATGTAAGAGCGATTATATGGTGATCAATTAGCTTAATACCTAACCTCTTTAATAATTTCTCATCCGAGCGCACCGCCCTCTCTCGTTGATTTTATCTTATATAGAACTATTTCGAAGAAGAAAAGGTTGTCAGTCGATTCAGAGACGTTGGGGTGTGTATATCGTACATGAAATAGGAGATCATCGATTAGCTAAGTCCGCGTACTCGAGGAAAAGAATTTCAAAAGCAAAAGAACTGTAAAGGTATATATGAAATATTTTTACTTTTCAAATTATTTTCGAAAATACAAGAGCAATTGAGGCGAGAGAACCAAAACTTAAGAAAGATATTTTCGTATGAGCATGACGCGATCTTCTTCTACGTCTTTATCATCGTATCGTATTTCCTTATTGGCCAGGAAATAAATTTGATATTAATGGGTAAAATTCTGCTTCGTCTTTCGCGAATGAAGTGTTGTGTAAAGCGTTCAAACCTTAGTTATTCGGATAAATTTTATAGCTAGGGCGCGTGGTCACTGGCCGCCGGTAGTCAGAGCAGGCGAGCTCGGTGCAAAAATCCGCACAAAAGAGAGAGACCGATAGCCGGCTGTTGTAACAATGGATAGAGAGAGAGAGAGAGAGAGAGAGAGAGAAGTTCGGAAGACGAACTGTAGTTTGTGTGCGGCACGTATAAGCCCTGTGTACTGGACGAGTGTTAGAGTATAGATACCGCGCGCATGTATATACTGCGGGGGACAATCACGTATACAAGCATAGTACTATACAAATGTGAATGTATGTATGTGTGCGTATATGCTGTTGTACGTGCACTGCATACAACTCATAAAATTTTGAAATTTTATAGAACTATGAAAATACTATCACGCATATCTTAATAATGATATGTGTGGTGTTTTTGCAATTTTTAATTCAATTATTTAACAATAATTATTATTAATTAATTATTGTTGAACTGAAAAATATAAAAGAAATTATGATAATAACTGTTCATTATTAACTTTTAAATTTGTAGTTACAAATTGACAATGATTGTTAATTGTTTGTTAAATAAACAAATTAAGATTAATTATTCATAGAAATAGAAAACAAGAACTAGTCATGATTGTTGAGCATGAAATTAAAAAGGAAAGTATAATTTAACAATAATTATTATTTATTAATAATTATTATTTATTAGAAATAATTAAATAAAATTTAACAATTTTTTGACAGGTGTAAAATAAAGAAATTGAACAATGATTGTTTATTAGCAATTAATTATGGAAATTTAAGTATTATTTATTTAAATAAAAGAGTGAAGTTCAGTACACACAGAACGGGCTATGTCTAGGCAGATAGACCAAATAGACAGTGTGAGAATAAGAAGCAGCAGCTCTGATTTGTATTGTATGTCCTTGTCGTTGTGTGATTGGTGTGTGTCTGAGTTTAATGTTTAGCTTGAATGAAGAGAGAACGGATACACGCAAGTGCGTCTGTGCTACCCAGAGAGAGTGTTGGATGTAGAGACGTTAGCTTGACGCACTTCATCGAATTGACAACTATACAAACATGTGTGTGTGAGCGCGCTACAAGTGGCAGCCGGTGGCTGCATCAGCACGCGCCAGTTGGTCAAGACGCGTTGTAGAGATTAGTCGCAATAAAGACGAGATTAAAACATAACTCTGCTTTGTTTTTTTATAAAACCCAATTAATTCTTAGTGCCAGAATATGAGAAACACATAATTACAGCTGATATTTATCCATCAAATTTTAATTGTAGCGCCTCCCACGGATTAAGGCAAACTGTATTTTGAATGAGACACTCGGCATGAAAAGTGTTCTTGTATGAAATTCAATATTCGTTCGAAATTTCATTATATTTTATAAAATTCTCTAACTTAAACTCCAAACTCAACTTGGTGCCACTGTTCCACTACGTAACAATAACAGAACAGCTTTAATTTACTTATTTATTGCAGGAATTTATGCAAAATAGAAACATAATGAAAAAAAATCACTACATAAGAACTAATATAATAAAAGTTTTTTCAAAAAACTTTTTATTAATCGTAGTGTAATGAAATAACTTTGTATTAAGCATTATTACAAGTAATATAATGCTATAATATTGGCACAATAATTATTTATACATCTCGACATCTAATATCAAAGAATATATAGCACGGTCGTCTGAAGCCTGTACTATCCATGCTTGCCTTCGGAGCGCGTATTAACCAATTAAACATTTTCTATTTATTAGGATTAAGTCCTAATAATAATCCTAATTAGGATGCCTAAAGCTTGAATGGCACATTGTGTGCGTTGAACATTCACTACCATTGCATTTCGTACAATACAAATATATTACATATTATATATATAATATATTAAAAATGATGGAAAAATATGTAAATATAGTTAGTATTTATTGCAATATAATATGTAGTGTACGTTTACATCATTGAAGATTACGAAAATGACGGTGTAATAGTTAAAATACTACAGTTGCATTTTATATTTTGTTTAAATTCTCAGTTCTAATATATCAAAAAAATATTTACTGTATTTAACTAATAATTCAGCATTTTAAATGTATAAATTACTTATTTGGAATAAATGGTTAATTAATGGTATACGAATCAACCCTTTATTTAAATCTATAAAATTTTTTTTCTTATATTTCTTATATTTCTTAGAATTATATACTGTAAACTTTTCCAATAATTATTTGATTGCTTTTATATTTTTAGAGTATCGTATCAGAATCCTATATAATCATATTTAATACATAACTACCTTGTATGAATGAGAGAGCGAAAGAGAAAAAGAAAGAAAAAAATAGACAGAGGAGGGGGGGGGGGAAAGAAAAATCCAAGGGAATTAACATGGATTACTCGATGTTGGTGAGTGCTGCCATACCATGTACCTGCATGTACCCGTGAGTTTTCTTACCCTTTCTCTCATCTCCTCTTACTGTTTATTACCTTTCCATCTGCACGCATTTTATATGAGGCCTAGCAGGTAGTCTACCGATATACTTGCAACTAGCTATGTTGCCATGAATTTATTTTTGGTAAATTTGCAATAAAAAATATCATATCATCTAATCGTAACCGTATAGAAGACGTATTCAAAATTTGAAAGCGATCGAAATATTAACTTACATTCATGAAAAATTTCTAAGAATTAAAACATGATTTTCTTAAACCAAGAGAATAGATTTTCTTAAGAACAGAAATCCAGTCAAGTAAATATTTATTTAATTATAATGTTCTAATTACTAAAATGTAGCTCATCATAATCTGAAAATAAGCATTTTTATTTTCTAGAAAACATTTCTTTAAAACAAGCTGATCAAAATTAAAATGGAAAACCTGAGTTTCTTAAATTTAGTAATCATATACCTAAATACAAAACTTTTGATTCTCTAAAAAAGGCTTTACAGAATCAAACTAATATTTTCTAGAAATTAGTATTTAATTGCTTTTGTACAGTATATATAGTACAGAGTTACGCAATACATATATAAATAAATATGTTATCAATCTAAGCAAAAAAAAATATTTAATCAGAGGGTTATTATATTAAAATAAAAAAGCATCGAATTCAGAAAATCTAATAGCTAGAATTGCAAATGAAAAATACTTAAATTATTTGATAATTTTACTCTGATACTATCTAAAGAACAATATTATCTTTATTTTTCACTTTATTTTTCTATTGGCGCAGATATCTTTAATACACTAGAGAGAGAGAGAGAGAGAGAGAGAGAGAGAGAGAGAGAGAGAGAGAGAGAGAGAGAGAGAGTCTGCTGCTTCCATTCTTGGCTGCTGCTCTTGCTGTTGTTGTTGCTGGTGATATCGTACGTGGAATTGAACGAGAGGAATGGAGTGAAGAGTATGGTGCGTCGAGTAAAGAGTGGTGTGAAAGGTTACGTAGGGTATGATAATCGAGTTCTACTCGATAAGTATACGTAGGAGTAGTAAACGGTTAGCATTAAGCTCTTTTATAGGAGAAGCGCGGATATCCTCCATTGTTCGGAGTTTTTACTCCTGTAATTGG
The DNA here is from genome assembly GCA_018907035.1 of Sycobia sp. Sy_11. NCBI lineage: Eukaryota > Metazoa > Arthropoda > Insecta > Hymenoptera > Epichrysomallidae > Sycobia > Sycobia sp. Sy_11. The sequence goes on from JACCIC010000304.1 coordinate 28,486, forward strand.
CCGGGAAAATTTGGGGGCTTGTGTTTCCCGCTGCAACTGCTGGAACCGATAAGAATAGTATCTCTGTCTTTCTCTCAGAGATGGCATTAGGTGTACCAAAAACTTACTTTTTAAGTTTATAATATTATAATACTTCTTATATTTGTATAACCCTTTATTAACACAATTATTCGGTTTTATACATTTGTTTAGTCGTGCATTCGTATAAGAGTAGTAATGCTACAGTTCTTTCTATCTATTGCAATTCGATGACTGTTCGAGTTTTACATGATATTTGTTTGTATATTTTATTGATCGCATATCAATATTACTTTTATTATTATATATGTTCAATAAAATATACTGCTTATATTTGCAACATCAAGGTTATGTGCCTTTGTGTATCAATTTATAATTTTCATATTAGGTTTATTGTAATTGTGCATATTTCATTCCTCCTACAAATATTTACAGTATATATTTACATAGTAATATCTCTATATAATAATACATTTATATATTTTAAGATTTGCATATATCATTACGCATATAATATTTATAATATCCTTTATTTAATTCTATAATATATTTATTCGTTCCGCATATATATATATATATATATATATATATATATATAAAGATATATAAATATATATAAAAATATATATAAATCCAACATAAATACACCCATTTTACCATATACATATGCATATATATCACTGTAGAAATACGTATATAATATACATGTATATACTACATGTGTATTTTTATTATTTATACACACACACACACACACACACACACACACACACACACACACACACACACACACACACACACACACACACACACACACATATATATATATATATATATATATATTTAATTGTAATGTAATATAGAATTTTAATGTGTATATGCGTGTATTTGTTAATCATATTTATGTTAACCTTTTATTTATTCACAAGGTACATATTATTCATTTGTAAGCACATTTTAAATTGTATATTTTCGATTTTTGAATTTTATTTTATTTTGTAGTTTCTTATAAAAGATAAGAGAAAGTTTGTTGGAACCTCTCTAACCTATTGACTCTGTCCGAAAATATGTGGAGGAGATAAGGATACATCGTACAGGTAGAAGTATCAATAGCCCTGCCAGATATTGCACCTGAAAAAGCAGTGTGACGCAACACGGCGCGGCGATGCGCTGCAGGAACTTATGGAAAAATTTTCCGTATAGGTTCGAACACCGTGCCTCGCCGCGCAGAGCCGCAACACCGAAGGTCACAGCACCGGCCTGGCTCGGCTTTCGATCTACTTTGATATTTCTTTTTCTTTTAATTTAATGGTGACGTAACATTGCACAGAGATATCGACTTGATATGTGAACCATTTTTTTCTATGATATACGAGGGTGGATTGATTGAAGTTTCCGGTCTGACCAAGAAAAACAACGTTTTTAAGAATTTTTTTTTATTTCTCAACATAATGTCCTCCCAGGCTGATACATTTCTCACAGCAGTGTTCTAGTCTAGTAATGCCATATTATTTTGTTACTTAATCTATTTTTGAAATTCTACCAGTTTTAATGCTTTATGTGCCTTAAAATTTACATATTAACATCTTGCGCATAGCTTTGTCATTTCCAAATTTTCAGTTAATATGCCATGTACCACACTTTTGAAATGCGTACCATATATATTGGTTGGGCTGAGGCCTTTCAAATAAAAGTACTGTATCACATAACGATGACCAATTTTTTTCATGTTTACAAGTTTACTGAAAAAGTTGACTATTGATGGCTGTCCAACAAATACTAAACATCATGACGTCTTCAAATTTGAGCCATATGCTTTACAGATTGAGTACTTTCTAATACGAGGGTGGATTGGTAAGTTTCCGGCCTGACCAAGAAAAACAATGTTTTTAAGAATTTTTTTTCTTCTGAACATAATCTCCTCCAAGGCTAATACATTTCTCATAGCGGTATTCCAATCTAGTAATGACATCTCTATAGACTGATTCATCAAGTTCCTCAAAATATCCATTTACAGCTTCGATTACTTCTTAATTGTACGCAAATCTCTTACTACCAAGCCATTTTTGAGGTTAGGAGACAGATAATAGTCACTCGGGGCTAGGTCTGGAGAGTAGGGAGGGTGAGAAATCAATTCAAACTTCAGACCATTCATTTTAGACATTGCAACGATTGACGTGTGCGCTGGTGCGTCATCGCGATGAAACAACATTTTTTTCTTCACCAGATGAGGTCATTTAATTTTCACTTTGTGATTCAAACTTTGGAATAAGTCTGCGTAGTATTAACCAGTGATAATTTTACTTTATTCAAGCTAATCAATGTATATAATATCTCTGGAATCCCAAAGAACAGTAGCCATAAGCTTGTTCGCCGAAAAAATTGTTTTTGCCTTCTTTGGAATTGGTTCCCGCGGTCCAATCCACTGTTTAGACTGTTGTTTAGTTTCAGGAGTGTAGTGAGGAACCCAAATTTCGTCAACGGTTACGAAACCACGCAAAAATTCGCTTGGATTACGCTTATGCAACGCCAAATTAACGGTAGAAATGTTCTTTTGAATCAATTTTTGGTCGACTGTTAGCAGACGCGGTACCCATCTCGGACAGAGCTTTTCCAGATACAAATGTTGATGCAAAATATTTTGTACATTCATATGACATGTTACAGGTCTCAGCTATCTCACATACTTTTAATCTACGGTCTTTCAGCACTATTTGATGGATTTTTTCGATCATATCTGGAGCTGTGACCTCAATGGGGCATCCTTAACGAGGCTCATCAGAGGTGCTCACAAGACCCTCTTTAAACTCGGAAACCCACTGCTTAACGGTTGAATATGATGGGGAGGATGTCCCCAGTCTTGAGTCCATCTCTTCTTTAATTTCCTTTGGCGTTAACCCCTTCAAATAAAAGTATTTGATGACAGCACGATTTCCCAACTTTTCCATTTTTACGAAAAACAAATAGACGTCTTGTTCAGCGTGCTCTCAAACCTGAACTAACATGGTGATCCAAGTGAAAGTATAGCTACAAGCTATCTAAGGATGATACTAAAGAACGCCACCTCTAGGTAGGCCTGGTGGCACCATTTGTTTGATCGATACGTTTGGCCAAGCCGGAAACGTATCAATCCACCCTCGTAAATATAAAAATTAATTATTTTTCCATTTGGTATACGTATTACGATCCATTTTTAGAAAATATTGTCTGGATTTGGAAAATCACGTTTAAAAACCAAAATATTATAGAAATTGTTATAATTTAAGTATATATTATATATAAATGTATATACTATTCATTGGAATCCATAAATTAATTTCATAATGTATAACTATAAGGGATCTAACATTGATATATAAGATTTATAATTGTCTACAGCGTACGGCGATAACGTAATTAATAAGGTGTTAGCTTGCGAATACAAAGGTCTGCGGATAGAATCCCGGTTAGGTCGAAGTTTTGAAATAATTGTAATAAAAGTAAATTAACGTATAAATTGTAAAAGAATTCAAAAAATTATTCGCTTAGTTTAAACTTTTGATTTTTAAACTCAGGAAAATAAGGCTTTGAATCAAGAAACTATGCACTTCCTTTTAACATTTAGCATACTTGAATTTTTGTATCTAGATAATAAAGACGTATTTCAAGTAATTATTGTTTTAAAGATAGGAATCGAATGCTTTATTTTAAATTCAATTTCTCGAGTGAAATATTGAAATTCTTAATCCAAGTATATATTCACTTAATTTTGTCGGTTTGAATCAAATAACTAAATTTTTTATTCAATATCTTCAGTTATTGGTTCAAGAAAATAGTTTCTTTAGATAAGAAAATATTTATTTAATTTCCAATTTCAGCCAACCATTTTCTAGAAAATCTTGACAAAAATCTAGAAGATATTTAATTTTATATATATATATATATATATATATATATATATATATATATTACGGTCTTACTCGGAATTAATCCATTAATAAAATTAATTCGATATGCATTATTAATGAAAGTCTCTCTTACTATCTGTAAATTATTTTGTCTAAAATCCTTATGTGACAATTTTATTGCTCTGTCAATGACACCTTTCAACGCTCCAACTTTGTATCCGAATTGGTGGTGTGAATTAAAATCTAAAAATCTACTTGACCAAGTAGGTTTTCAATGCGAATTAAGTTCCACTTTATTATTACTACATATAATAACATTATTGTCCAGAAAACTCAACTCATTATTAACTTCAATCTCCCTTGTAACTTTAATTCTGTCACGTACAGAATTAAAAACATCCAGCATTTCATCCACTAAAACTTCTGGAACAATTGTAAAAATATCATCAACATATCTCTTAAATATCATTGGTGCAAAAAGCAATTTTAACAAGGCTATACTTTCTAAGTTTTCCATAATTAAATTGGCTATAAGCGATAACAAAGGTGACGGCATTAGACATCCGTATTTTTGTTCAAAAAATTTATTATCAAACGAATAAATTGTGTTATTAAAAACTAAATTAATTGGTTTAATAAATTCATTCATTATTAATTTTGTATATAAATTAATTTTATGCCATTTTTCTCGTATAATATCATTTAATAATTCTAAAGGTAAATTTGTAAACAAAGGTACTACATCTAATGAAATCATTTTGTAGTTTTTCCGAGGAATAATATCTTTCATGTCATTGTAAAAACGCTAACCATCCTTAATATAAGAACTTGTTTTTCCAACTATCTTAAACAATATATTAGATAAAAATCTGGCAATATTATAAGTTGGGATATTTAGAGAAGGTATTATTATTCTAAATGTCAGATTTTCTTTATGAATCTTGGGAAGCCCATAACATTTTGCTACAGTTCCATTTTCACATTTTAAATATCACATTTTATATTATTTATGTAGTATCATTTATATATTCATTTCTTTTCCAATTATTTAATAACTCTTTCAAATTATTTTGCAGCTTAATAATGTGTGGATTACTAATTTTTAAATAAGTACTATCATCATTTAATATATAGTTTATACTATTTATGTTATCAATTTTATTGGAAGCTACAGCTACATTACCTTTGTCGCCATTTTGAAAGATTATATTAGGGTTATTTCTGAAAAAATTCTTCGTGGTAATTAATTCACGATAAAATTACTATTTAAAAAATTATCAAATTTTTTTCTCTTTTAAAATTACTAATGACATTAACCAAAGATGCCCTACATTCCTTTTTCACTTCATCATTTAAACCAAAAAGATTACTTTCAACCTCCGCGATGATTTTTTGATCGGACGATTATTTTTAGAATATAATATTCCATGTTTGGCACCTTTAGACATGATGTTGACTACTTCATTTGGTATTTCCTGGTCAGTTAGATTCCTAAACCAATTTTTATTATTTGTATTGTTAATGTGATGAAATTTAATTGTATGGACTTTACAAAATTAATTGTATGGATTGTAATAAATACTGTATTGAATAAACAGGTAGATATTTAAAAAAGAGAATTCATGAACATAAATATAGTTTACGTAGCTCACATATTACATCCGGTTTAAAGGAGCATTGCTGATTTTGTGAATATGGATATTTTAGAACATGGTATGAATAATAAAGTAATAATAATAATAATAATAATAATAAATAATAATAATAATAAGTATAAAAGGGAGATTCTTGAAAGGAATCGGAAAAATGTGAATTTAATATTGAGTCTAGCAAATTGGACAACATTTATCATTCCTTATTAAATTGATTGGTTTTGAACAATTTGTGTAGAGGGGGAATTTAAATTTAATTAATTATATTTGTTAGTGGGGATAGGGAATACATATAGATTAGAATATTAGTTTTAGTTCAGTCCCTGATGAGGAGCCGTAGCGAGATAAGGGTGTTGGGGACAGTCAGATTGCACAAAAAAATTTTTTCAGCTAATATTTCAGTTTCAAATTAGTCTACGGGGGTGACTCTATACAATACAGTCTGACTGTCATTATAATTTTTGAATTTTAATTTTAATTTGTATTATTTTTCTGTATTGATGATTTTCTGTATCAATGAAAAAATAGTTATTAATTTGTATATAAGCAGTCGACAAAAGTACTATTAAAGAATTACTCTAATACCTCATAACAAGCAAAAATATATTTTATTCACAAAGTATATGGATGACTGCGATGTAAATTTTAGATTTATAGATTCTTGGCGATTTTTACCATCATCCTTAAGAAACTTGAATCGTATCTGTATAATGTACCAATAGCAAAAGAGGAATTTCAATTAGATGGATTCTCAAATGAAAATATTGACCTTCTTAGACGTAAAGGCGTATTATCCTACGATTTTGTAGATGGACTAGATAAATTATTAACAACAAAACTGCCGTCGAAAAATGAATTTTATATTAAATAAACAGATTGAGATATTACTGAAGAAGACTACAAGCCTGCTGTTCAAGTGTGGGAAATTTTAATATAAGAGCATTAGGAGATTATTCTGATTTTTATTTAAAAGCAGGTGTTCTCCTCTTAGCAGATGTCTAATCAGAAAGTTTTCGAAATACATATTTAAAGCCTATGGCTTATGCCTTGTACACTTTTACACTACTCCAGGATTAACATTTTCAGCAGTTCTTAAAATGACAAAGGTAGATTGAGCTTCTGACAGATATTGACATATTATTATTTATTGAATCAGGCATTCGACGTGGAATAAGTCAGTGTTGCAATCGATATGCAACGGCAAATAATCCATACATGGTATCGAGAAGCAATGACAAAAATAAAATAAAGACATTTTTATATTATGAAATTAATCATCTATATGGTTGGACCATGGCACAGCATGCACCAATTGGAAAATTTAAGTGGGTTGATGATAAATCAACTCGTAACATTTTCAATATACCAACAGATATAGGTTATATAGGTTATAATATATTCTGATATAGGTTATATTGCTGAAGTAGGTTTGGAATATCCTGAGGAAATACATGACAAATATCGTGATTTACCTTTCTGTGCCGAGCATCGTACAACACCTTGTTCAGAACAGAAGAAACTTCTAACTACATTGAACGATAAAAAGCGGTATATAATTCATTATCGTGCCCTTAAGCAAGCGCTTGACAATGGTCTTCGATTGAAAAATGTACATAGAATTTTGAGTTTTGAACAGAAACCCTGGCTGAAACTGTATGTCGAATTAAATACTGAAAAACGAAAGCATGCAAATAATGAGAAAAACTTTTTTATAAATTGTTAATTAATGCTGTATATGGAAAATGCATGTGAGTGATAGCGATTTCGCCTTGATGTACGTTTAGTTAATAAATTCACTCGTCGATATGGAGTAGAGGCACGCATAGCTCTACCTAATTATCTTAACTGTGCAATTATCAATGAAAATTTAGTTGCTATTCAGATTAAAAAAACGTTGGGCCTTGTATCCTCGATCTATCAAAGATATTAGTCTATGATTTTCACTAATTTTACATGAATCAGCGAGTGGACGAAAAGTATAAACTCTTGTATACCGACACTGATAACTTAATATATGAAGTGGAGGATACTACTGATTATGATGAAAATAACATTCCGTGTCGAAATAAAAAGATTCCTGGGCTAATAAAAGATGAATGTAATGGACAGATCATGATGGAATTTATTGGTTTATGAAGTAAAATGTAGAGTATTTTAGTTGATGGAGAAAGGATAGTAAAAGAAGCTAAAGGAATAAAATCGAGTATTGTAAAAACATCAAAAAAATCCTAGAAGATGGGGGGACACATTACCTTGGGGTCACTATAAAATCCTAGAAGATGGGGGGACACATTACCTTGGGGTCACTATAAAATCCTAGAAGATGGGGGGACACATTACCTTGGGGTCACTATAAAATCCTAGAAGAAAAAATGTCGCAGGCTGCAAGTCAGGTAGAGAGGGAAATAATGGAAAGTAAAAATCATCAAATAGAGGAGGGGAATGGTAATGAGGGGGGATACGACGAGACTAATGGAAGAGTAGCTCAAGTAGATGCAGCTACTAAGGAAGAAGAGAGGGAGAATAAAATCACCAATGAGATTCGAGTAACGGTAGATCTACACGCAGAACAAGAGAGGGGCGATAAAGCAACCAATGAATATCAAGCTGCATGAGAGAGGATCACGCTTTATAGCAGTGAAGGTGAACCAATTTTCGTTGTGTATAATACGTCGGATGAACTATCACATGAATGGAATTCTGAAAAAATTTTGGAGGTATTGGAAGGGGTAGACTCAGTTGAAGTCGAGAGAAGGGATGTAGTCCATGAGGCAATGGAAGGGGTAGAAATTGTGGTGGGAAATCAGCTATATGAACCGACTGAGGATGATGAAGAACTCATTCGAGCAGTTGAAGAGTTTGAGAATAATCAACCTTCTCCAAAGAAAACAAGACTTATCTTATAAGGTAAGATTCATAGTTAATTTTCTCTTAAAAAATTAATTTTTTACTATGGTGGAATTAAAAAAATATTTTTTTCCTTTAGAATGGATTTAACCACTCTAAATAAAATTTCTGAGAGCGAGTTCTTGCCGAGGAAGAAACGTACGGAATTGGAGAAAAATCATCAATACATAGTGACTGCTTTTAAGCAAGTCTTCACAAAATATGGTACCAAAGTCGTTGCTGAGGTGGACGGTAACTTTCAAATACTCTTACCAGAGAAGATATCGTCAGCAATATGAAAAGATAAAGTATTTTTCATTAATATGGCTAACAAAGTAAATAAGCTTTGTTTATTTATAGAGGATCAGAGCGGTAGTTATTTTAAGTTTAATACTTCTACTTCTTAAATAATAATAAAGCACAGAGTTTCATTTCTTTTCATTATTTACTTGTCAAAAACAAAAAAAGAACATGTATAACATAATTTCATAAATAAATATTCTAATCATAATACCATGTCTTTCTTATTTACTTTGAAATTAGTATCCGTAACCCTATCCCTTTATGTTACTTATATTATATGTTGTATTCAATTAATTTCTTTTTTATTTATCCAACTATTATGTTCACTATGGAATCCTAAAACATATACGCGGTTACAACTCCGTTTTAGCACTTTAGATAAATTTCAGGATACTCAGTCTTTTGAATTTCAATTTCATAAAAACTCCTAGATACAGGCTTATCCTAATAATCTTTAACGTGATAAGTTACTGGATCTATTTTTACAACTCTTGATATTGTAAAAATTTCAGTAGACCAATTAGATGTTGAGCCTTTTTCAGATAAAATCTTTAATTTCACTTATACGTACATTATCCCCGACATTGTATTTCGGTTTTTTCCTTGGTATCATCTCAATTGAGAAACTCTTATTCACCTCCCTTTCGTTTTTTGGCTTACGTTTTCAGGCTCAATTCCTATTGTTTCATATTTTCTTGAATTGTAAGCCCTCAGTAAATCTAGTAGGATTTCAATCCATTTGTAGTTTCCTTGTTTAATCAATTGTATCCACATTGCCTTTTTTAATGTTATATCAAATTGTTCACAAGTACATTCATAAAGATTACTGTGTGAAGCGTATAGATTTATCTTATATTTCTTCGTGAGGTTTTGAAAGTGCGAATTGTAAAATGTTTTTCCTTGATCGGTTTATAAATTTGATGGCACTCTCCCATGTTTCAATATCGTATTCATAGCTAGAGTAAGATCGTTGCCACTCTTTGACATTACTGCTTTAGCCTAAGCGTACTTCGAAAACAAATCGATAACAGTGAGTAAGTATCGAAAGCCTTTATTCCTCTGAGAGTACGGTATCATTTCTACAAGGTCTGCTTACCAAGTTTCATCTACACCACGTATATCACATTTTCTTCGCATATACCAGCGACGAGCAGATTTGTGTAGCTTTTCAACCACTTTAGGTCGTACTTCCTGTTGACTTTACCTTTCATGATTTGTTCGATGCATTTCACTTTTAATCTCATTTACAATAACATTCACATTAATAACCATTTGTGAAACATTATCTCTTAAACGAGTATGTGTGTCACTAAGAGTTTTCAGTTTTGATTCTAGTTCTGATTGATACTGATCGGTTTTCATAATATTTTTATCGAAATTATTCATTCTTCGAATTTAAATCGATTTAAATTAGGTGCATAATATTTTTGATAAACATCTTTGAATTTCTCTTCTGTTATCAAGATATTTTGTTCATGGTATTTCTCATTTTCTTTTAGAACTTCAATAATTTTTAAAGATACAGTATTTAGATGCTGCTGCAAGATTACATATAATGTTTTTACACAAACTGCATCAATACCTGTGGTTCTTCTTGTTTTCATCAATATCTGTGCTTCTCCAACATTACAAAGTCGTTTATTTTCTATCTCAAAATTACCATCTGCTGTAAAATTGTATCCAATACCTGACGGAGCTCGACTCCTCTTCGAGTCTCTCAAATTTCTTCCACACAAGTCAAGACTCATGATGATGCTGATTGAAGAAAAAAAGTATGTGCATTAATATATATATCCTATTTCACGCAGTTCCTCAATAATGACATCCATTCATTGATATGATTGGTATTTCCAGCTGATTTTTCAGTGATTAGTAATCTTATTCTTTCAACAAGCTCATTCGGACTATCCCAGTACACTAACTCTACTGAAGAATCTTTCTTTGCTATTTTATATTTAGGTATGTGACCTCCTCCTCACTTTTTTATGACTAGCACTGCTGCGAAACATCGGTGCAATGATGCTGAAATATTTTCTACTCTTCGATAAGCGTATAGATTCATCTTTACTATGTTTTTTCCGGTGAGAACTTGTTACTTCTAGAATACTGCGATAATTTTCACGATCTGCTCAACTTATTAATGTGTCGTCTGTTTCTTTTTTAATAAGTAGTTCCATTAGCCCATTACGTTTAGGATAAGTTAAATCTTTCACTTTTAATTTATTATCATCAAATATAATTTCAGAATCGGCAAGCATATAGGTACCTCCAATATTTCTTACTCCATATATGTTATCGAATTTATTGCGGCTTTGATCTAAAATCTTAGTTTTAACATTGTCTTCATGTGTAGATTTGAATGTCGAATTCATCATTGACTGATCTAATGAGACAACATCATCATCGGAATCAGAATCTTTTATGGAAGCTAAGCGAATATTATTATGTAACATAAAACTCAACTTTTTTCGGAATCTAGTTGGTTTTTTAATGCTGTGATCATTTGAAATTAGATTAAAAGACTATAAACTTTTAGATTCAACAAGCTTTTTAAGTGGTGTAATGAATGGTTTCAATGTATCTCCTACAACATTTTCGAGATTCTCTTTCTCCTGTTTCAATACTGCAGATTTTTTTTAATAGCTTTACGAGCTTGCAAAGCTCGCTAAGGATATTCTTTTCTTTTGTTAAAGTCCGAAATGGTGTCGTGTTGCGGTGTAAAATTGAACTGAATGTTTAAGATTTTTTAATTTCTTTTTATTACAACATAGTCAAAACCTTTTCTATATCTACCATCATCCATCGTTCTATCTTTACCAAAAACAGCAAATCAATATTTATAATTTTTCCAACATTCAGAAAAGTTTACGAAACTCGTTGAAAGACAGATCAGCATTGACATGGTTATCATAATTATGTTTTAAATTTATATTTTCTTGACGATAAATTACTCATATATTAATAATATTATCTCTCATAAGATGATATGACAAATGAGCATATGACTGGGATAGCTGGAAGCAGTCTACACTTTTATAACTCCCCATACAGAAAAATGCTCTGACGTTATCTTACTTCTCACAAGCTACATCATCAAAAATCATAATTGAATTGGGCAATGATTCATCTGGCGATATTACAAATTCATATTCACTAAACGGGAAATATGAAATGCCTTCGATTGGTTCGATGACTTTTTTGAGAAGCTGATACATTGATTACTTTAAGGTTGATTTAACGATTTTGAATATACATACACATTCTCGAATCTAAGATCATTGGGATAAGTGATTAAAGCTAATAAACTTTTTATTTTTTCGCAGTTTGATGAGCTGCAGGATAGTGCTTGTATACTATCTGGTAGCAACTATCCGTATCGCTTCCTTCTATTTTCCTTTCCAAAATCAATGTTAGCCACGGACAGTTTTACGTTCTACTCAGTAAAATCCATGTTGGCATGACAAAGTCTAGTTTAACATTAACTGAAATAAATATATAAATGTTGATTTTATATTTTTGATCACTAGTTATAATTTGACTTTCAACGATGATTGAACATAAAACTTGTATACATTCGAAAAAGGAATTGCTCGATACAGTAATCAACAATTTACCTATCAAAATGCATCTTCTTCGTCGTCAATACTGTGGCCCCGGAACTAAATTAACGAAGCGATTACAAAGGGACGATCCAGGAATAAATCCATTAGATAAGGCATCTAAAGAATGTGACATTGAAAACTCTAATAAAAACAGGAATCGGAAAGTGGCTGACATAAAGCTTGCTAATAAATCTTGGCAACGGATTAAAGCTAAGGACTCTAGTCTTGTCGAGCAGGCATAAGCTCTAGCGATTGCAAGTGCTATGAAAGACAAAAGCTGGAATTGGGCTGAAATTCAGCAAATTGGTGACCTCAGCAAAAAATCATTAAAATCAGGTTAAAATTCACGCAAATTAATACAGTCCGCCTTAAAAGGTGCTCGTCATACTCTTAAGAATTGTGGTTGTAAGATGAAAGTTCTCATTCCACGTGTGATACCCCTTCCGTCTAAAATTCGCGGATTCTTTCTTTCCTTATTCCATTGTTCGCAGGATTAAGTGCAATAGGTGTTTTAGCCGGAGATGCTAATGGAATAGATAAAGTAGTAAATGATGCTATAAGCTGCACAAAAAGATTATCAAGCGAGCGTCATAATAAGACAATGGAAGCTATTGCTTTAGATAAGGCTCTATAGCTGAAGCCATATAAACGTGGAATGGAATTAATGGTGTTGAGATAGACGAAAGTAAAAATGTCTATTTAGTAGTGTCATGAACGATGGGCGTTGTTTAATACCAACGAAACGCTCATGCTTGAAAATGGGTAGGCAAATAAGAAGCAACGAGAACTTTGATAGATAGGAATGGAAACTTTGATGTTTCTATTCCTCTAACTTTGATTTTGGACTTCGAAGAAGATTATAAAAAAATTGTAATTAATATGAGGCATGAACTTGAACAAGATCAGACCTGAATGCTATAATCCGGAAAGGTATTAAGTAAGTAATAATACTACATATAAAGAGCATAACATGAAAATAACAAAGATAGAATGGTTAATGCCTTATGTCATTGCTTTTGATAAACAAAATATCCAACTTTTAAATTTCATCGACAATGATAAGCCCATCTCAATGTGTTATCGTTCTTAACATCTCAACATTCATGGGAACTATTTGAATATACTGTTCTACCAATCGCCAATACACATGTGTGGACAGTAAAAACTTCCAATCAATTAGAGAAACCACATTATGTGATTCTCGGCTTACAGGCAAAGAAAAAATATGAAGCAAGCGTGAACGCCAGTCGTTTAGATCATTGCAATATTAATAACGTGAATTCGCAATATTATTCATATAATACTTTAAATCTTGACATACCTAACAATCAATACTCAATACTGTATGACATGTATTCAAATTTCCAAAAAACATACTATACAATGGATCCTCAACCACTTCTTGCAAACGCAGAGTTTCTCGAGAATGAACCTCTCATAGTTTTTGATTGCTAAAGACAAAATGAATTTCTAAAGAGCGCTCCTGTAGACGTACGTTTAGAACTTGAGGCTCAACAGAACTTTCCAGCCAATACTACAGCTTATTGCTTGACCTTGCACGATCGCATATAGGACAGTAAATTGATTAAATTTGCAATGATCTTTTGGAACAGATTCCCAATAAGTTTACCCACCTTCTGGGTTAATAAACGATCGTTTGAAAATTGAAACATTGTTCCCGATTTAAGATGGATCTGGTTGCCATCTAGATCAATTCTACATTTTCCGTCGCTAAGTGTAATCTTAACAAAAGCTTGTACTACAACAGAGTTCCATGTTCCAAATGGATCCGAATAAGCAGCTCCATCGCTTGTACCATCTGAGTTGACGGTTCCCGCAAGAATAATACCATGCGTGCTAGACTGATTTACTTTAAGATGTAAATAATTGTTTAGATTTAATGTAGCAGTTACATTAGCATTTTCACAGGCTTTAATACTTACTTCGTAAACATATTGCGCTTGTCCACCATTAACAATTGATAACGTCGAAATCGAAGTTACGAATTTCTAATAATTTTACGTATTGACTTGTGACATTGATTTCGTTGCATCAAGCTAATGCATCAAGCATTCTACCACGTCTATAAGTAAAGTAGTAGCTACAGTAAAGTTTGATGACCCACATTCATAATCTATAATTGCTTGAACAGTGTTGGCTTTTAATAATATAAAAGCGAAAAGAAGTTGGAGAAACTTCGTAGTCATGTAATCAAAATAAGCTAAGTCTCTTGTTGTTTTGCATAAAATTGCCTTTGTTAAAATTTTTTTATTTTTTTTTATTCTCAGTAATTGGTTTCGAAAGATTTATATTATAATTCTTATTTTTATAAAAACAAATTTAATATCAGTTAAGACTATTCGAAGACAATATAGAATCTAAATATAAATATTAACTATAATATAAAGAAAAATGAAGGGAAAGAAAGGTGGAGAGGCAGCATCTTTGTCTCTTATAGTACGGTACATACATTAGAATGTGATAACCTTATACAATTAGTTCTCCTAACTAGGATCGTTATAGATAGATGTGGAATAAAAAGATATGGAAATGGTGGCGAAAATTATGATCTTTATTTGTAAGATACTGATTCTTGTTTACGTTTCTTTTTATTTTTTATAATCTCTTTATTTATGTGAGATATTCTAAGTCTTTTTGCATGGACTAATTTGCCAGTTTTGTTAATTTGTATTATATATTAATTTATCATACTATTGTTAATTTGTATCCTAATAATATTTTTATTTAATATTTCTAAGATTTTATGAGGTCTTGAATACTGATTTCCAAACAATCCAGGTTTAGGTCCTGATAATGAAAATACAGAATCACTAGTTCAAAGTTTTGATGATATATTTTTTATTATAATATTTTGTGGAAAGAAATTTTGAGGAAACTAAGTTATCAATAACTAACTTCTGTATGCCGTTTAGCCTGTTAACTAGGTCTATTAAATTCCTTTATACGTTGGTAGCAAATCTCCATCTCGTAATGGATCAGTAAATGGCAATCGTGCTAATCTCCTGAATGCGAATTCATATGGTGTATGTTTTGTACTCTCTTGAACACAGGTATTATAATTTAACATGGCGATGTCAATCCAATTATCCTATTCCTCGTCATTAGAGGTATATTGTTCTAAAAATTCCCCCAGAGCATTATAAGAACGCTCGAGGGAGCCGTTTGATTGTGGGTGAAATACCGTGGTACGTAGATTCTTAATCTTGAAACGCTTTGCTATTTTGTTCACTAAACTATTTAGGGTGTTTCTAACTTGGTCAGTTAAAATTACCTTCTGTGTTCCGAATCTACAGATGATTTTTTTTCATAAAAGCATCTGCGATGGTACCGATAGTGGAACTCCAATACAAAATTTAGAAAATTGATCTTGAATTTTCAGAATATATTCGTTTCCTAATGTGGTAGCTTTTAGAGGTCCTACTATATCCAAGAGTACCTTTTGAAATGGTGTTGAAGATGTGTAAGCAATCACCACAGGTTGATTTGTTTTTAACCATACTAATTTTTCGCCGTTACATATCATCCTTTAAGTTATTTCAAGAATAATTTTGATTTATTCTATTATATGTTTTTGACACACCTCTATATCCTCATATAGGCGACATATGTAATTCAAAGAATATTTCGTCTCATTTCTGCTCGGGTACGTATTTATTGAGTATCGTTGCAAATAATTATTTTCATTGGAGAATTCGAGAAGACCGTTTTTATTATATTAAATATATTGAACCATTCTATATTTTCTACGTTCTTGCTTTTGACAATGCTAATTATATCCTCGTTGTTTTTACTCAAGATTTCCTAATAATACTGATAATGTTTTGTATATGTTTTGCTCGATTATGCTCATTGATACTGGTTCTTCCCCTCTTACACATAGAGGAAATAGATCCCTACATGTTTTCCATTTTTCTTCTGGATTTCCCCGATATTTATAAAGTTGATTTTTAGTTTAGTATACTTTATTAATTCTCGTCTTTGCCGTAGGGCTGTCCATTACTGCTGACAAAACATATTATGTTGTCTTTTCTGTGGCAGAGTAGTATTTAGTAGACTAGTAGTAGTAAATCTTTGGTATTGACGATTCCACTTATGCTGTAATTAATTCCTTGATTTGTATTTAATTTGAGATAAGAGGAAATTATCGAGGAACCAGATTGCGTTTCTTCTGGTATTTCTCGAGTAGTTGATTGTGGTAGTGCAATGGGTTCTGCTTCAAAATTTTGTGTTTATTCATTTTCATTTTTAAGATAATAAGATGTATTTCCTGTATTTCCTGTATTTCACGCTCCTCTCTTCCTTTGATAAAGGATAAAGAATAAACACGAATCTCCATTAGAGTTCTAAGTTTTTACGGTGGGCAGTATTTCTCTGTCGATGCCAACATACATATGAACTATACTGTACTCTGACACATATATGCCTACTTATATGTTGACACTTTATAATTTGTTCATCTATGATGAGTATTTTGTTGATAAAGTTTACTTGTGATTTACTATTTCGTAAGTACATTGATTTTATAAGACGTTCACAAGACATACGAAATAGATCTGTTAAGATCACAAATTCAGCAATATAAGATGCAATCTTGAATTTTACGATACCTAACGTAGTTTTGAAACAATCTCCTAATCCTTCTAGTATAAATACTTGTTTCATATTAATTTCTGATCCCTCTGGAATTGCATTTAATTTTATTAAGTTTTCATCTGAACCGCTAACTATTATAAAATATTTATTTCATTATATTTACCTCTACGTAGGGTATACATTTAGTTCTTGTGAATCTAATGGTATTAGTTCGCCTAAAAGCTTGTTCAATTGAACAGTGTTCGTAGAACCCATTAGTCTTTGCGAAGTCCCCGGGGCTTGCTCTGGGTCTGGGGGCCGTTCTTTTTGACGTGACCCTTATTTTTACAGTAGACGTATGTTGGGAGATTAGTTGGTCGTTTGTATTTGGATTTCGGACCCAAAACTTGTTTACGGCATGACCAATTTTGTTACATTTTTGAAACTTTAATTGAGATGATTGTTCTATTTTATGACTATTATTCGTATCACTATTCTTTAATTGATGACAATTATTGGCTATATGTCCGGATTTATTACAGATTTGAAATTTTACAGATTACAGCCGATAATCTGCTTCCATATTCTTGCTCTAGATGCCCTGTTCTTCCATACATTTTACATTTAATATTCTATTGACATTGGGCAGCAGTGTGATTGGTTTGATGACATTTGGTAAGTTTTCGACTGTGTTTTTCTTAATCGACGAAAGTATCTCTCAATATTTCGAAATTTTTGTCGTCGCAGGCATGTACCATTTTTTTATACGATGGTATGTTGGTGTATGCTCGCCGGTCTGGTAACAATTTCTGAGCTTCTAGCTGTTATTCGAGCGCAGTAGCATCCTTCACAATCTCAGTTACTGCTTCCTGATCTTCCAATCTTTGTTCGATTTCGGGTTTCAATCCCCGTTTGAAACATTCGATTATAGCCTCCTCAATACTTTCTTTGAATTCGCGTGTATTTGCCCTTTTTGTAGTTAATCGATTCGCTTCTAGAATTTGTGAACCAATATCCCGAATTCAGTTTGCGTAAGCTATTAAGTTTTCGTCGTTTTTCTGGAATTCGCTGCTCAATTCACCAAGGAGTTAGTGTGCTGTTTAGGACGGGGAGTATATATCCTTTAAGAAATCCTTAAAATCATTTATAGGTCGAAATGCAGTTTCCGTAATGGCATGTCGAGCTTCACCTATAACTTTACTTCTTAACTTAGCTTAACCTATAACTCTTCTTCACCTATAACTTTACAATTTAGTAAAGATCTCTTCGGCTTCTGGTGCTATAATTTCCTTTGCTTCTGAAGAATATACTAGGAGCTGATCTAAAAGTATATTAGATCCGTCAAATTCAGGAACTACTCTCAATGCATCCTTTTGGGACACAGTTTGGTTTACTGTGATCGCCAGCTGTTTGGGTTTCAAGTGGACAGACTCAGATACACAGATCCATCGGAAACTCGTGTATCGGAGAACTCTTTACAGTTATTTGTAATGTTTGGTTGTAAAGCTGTATTGTTCTCTATATCAGTTAGTGTCGATTGTTCTTTGTACCGTTATCAACTACTACTCTTCGTCTATTAGTTATTAACAGCATAATTTCTTCATTCAAAAGTGTCCTTTATTTGGAATTACATCTATGTATATAAATTTGATAGTTTGAATAATATATGTTTAGATATATTTGTATGCAAAAGAAAAGGAAGGAAATAAACATAGACTACTCATAGATAAACAATAGAAAAAAATCAGAGTTATGAATAATAAATTACTAGTTTTCTTTTGAACTTGCATACTAAGTAAATATTCATTCTAAGAATAAATTAAATGTTATTGAAAAGGTAAATCAGATTAATTAATAAAATAAATTCCAGTTAAAACGAAATATTATTTATTGCTATGTCTCACCAAATACATTAGTAGATTATGTAATAATAATAATAATAATATGTATTAATGTCAATAGTTCTGTTTAAAAGTTATATATCCTTAAAAAAATTCCTTATTCTTTAATTTATTTATGAATAGTTGTCGAAAGCTTTAATCAACGGGGTGTAAGTTACTCTTATCTCATTTTTTATCAAACAGGCAGTTAATTTTAATAATAGCTATCTCAAAGCTGCGTTCTTCCTTTCAGTTTTGTCATTTCTGTATTAGTTTTCTTTTTAAATTCTGTTATTTGATAGGTTTGTAAGTTTTGTTATTTATTATTTTAATAAATAATTATGTTATTTATTGATTTAGTAGTGCATGCGTATTGGTCTCTCTTTTAATAAATAGGTTTGGTAATTGTTAATTAATTTTGAATACACAGGCAGTTGTACTTGACTGCTTTATATAGCGTCTGAGGTTTTCGTGCGTGTCTGATTTTTATCTTTCTTCAGTAAATTGATATATGAGTTTGAATATTTACATTTTATATTTTTGTAATATTTAGATATTATAATAAGTTTTTTTTATATTTAGATTTTCCTCAGTAGGTTTCATACGTTTCTTACGTGTGTATAAGATTTTTATTTGTTATTAGAGCTTTTTGTAGTCTCTATAATTTTTTACTACTAATCTAAAGATTTGTTTACAACTAATCTTACAACTAAAGATTTGTTTTTAAAACTTGTATAAAAGAGTCAATAGGTTTGTATAATCTCAGAATTTCATTTAGATTTATACTTCAGTTTTTTATTTTTAATTTCGTTTTATAATATAAAGTTGATAATTATATACACCTCATTCTGATGTACAACAGGGTTTCCTTATGTTTTTAACTATTTAAGTTGCTTGATCTTCATTTTATTTATCTTTTTTACAATTTTTTTTAGCTTAGAGACAATGTCTTTTTGTGATAATAACTGAGAGACTATTGTTTGGCTTTGCTTTCGTTGAAGCTTTTAATATACGAGCGTGGATTGATAAGTTTCCGGTCTGACCAAGAAAAACAACGTTTTTAAAAATTTTTTTTTATTTCTCAACATAATCTCCTCCAAGGCTGATACATTTCTCATAGTGGTGTTTTAGTCTAGTAATGTCATCACTACAAACTGATTCGTCAAGCTCTTCAAAATACCCATTTACAATTTCGATTACTTCTTCATTACCCGCAAATCTTTTACCGCCAAGCTATTTTTTGAGGTTAGGAAACAGACAATATTCACTCGGGGCTACGTCTGGAGAGCAGGAAGGGTGCGGCATCAATTCAAACTTCAGATCGTTGATTTTAGCCATCGCAATGATTGACGTGTGCGCTGGTGCTCTATCGTGATGAAACAAGATTTTTTTTCTTTGACAGATGAGATCGTTTAATTTTCACTGCGTGGCTCAAACGCTGTAATAAGTTTGCGTAGTATTGACCAGTGATAGTCTTACCCTTTTCAAGGTAATCAATGTATATAATACCTCTAGCGTCCCAAAAAACAGTGGCCATAACATTGTTCCCCTGGTCCAATCCACTGTTTTAACTGTTGTTTTGTTTCAGGAGTGTAGTGTTGGTTCCAAGTTTTGTCAACGGTTACGAATCGACGCAAAAATTCGCTTGGATTACTTTTATACAACGCCAAATTGGCGGTAGAAATGTTCTCTCGAATCAATTGGTCGACTGTTAGCAAACGCAGCACCCATCTTGCACTGAGCTTTTCCGTATACAAATGTTGGTGCAAAATATTTTATACACGTTCATATAACATCTTACAGGTCTCAGCTATGTCATGTACTTTTAATCTGCGGTCTTTCAGCACTGTTTGATGGATTTTTTCGATCATATCTGAAGTTGTGACCTCAATGGGCGGCTCATCAGATGTGCTTACACGACTCTTTTTCAACTCTCTGATGAACGGTTGAATATGATGGGGAGGATGTCCCCAGTGTTGAGTCTATTTCTTCTTTAAAATCCTTCGGCGTTAACCCCTTCAAATAAAAGAATTTGATGACAGCACGATTTTCCAGCTTTTCCATTTTTACGAAAAACATATAGACGTCTTGTTCAGCGTGCTATCAAACCTAAACTAACATGGCGATCGGACTGAAACTATAGCTAGAAGCTGTCTAAGGATTGTACTATAGAACGCCACCTCAAGGTAGGCATAGTGACGCCATCTCTTGGTCAGACTGGAAATAAATCAATCCACCCTCGTAAATACAAAAATTAATTATTTTTCCATTTGGTATACGTATTACGATTCAATTTAAGAAAATATTATCTGGATGTGGAAAATCACGGTTTAAAACCAAAACGTTATATAAACTGTTATAACATACGTATATATTATATATAAATGCATATACTATTCATTGGAATCCATAAATTAATTTCATAATGTAGAACTATAAGAGATCTAAAATTGATATATAAGATTTTTGTAATTGCCCACAGCCTACGGCGATAGCGTAATTAATAAGGTGTTAGCTTGTGAATCCAAAGGTCTGCGGATAGAATCCCGGTTAGGTCAAAGTTTTGAAATAATTGTAATAAAAGTATATTAACGTATAAATTATAAATGAATTCAAGAAATTATTCGCTTAGTTTAAACTTTTGATTTTTAAAGTCAAGAAAGTAATGCTTTGAATCAGGAAACTATGCACTTCTTTTTAACATTTAGCATACTTGAATTTTCATGTTTTCAGAAAATAAAAACGTATTTCAAGTAATTATTGTTTTAAAGATAGAAATCGAATTCTTTATTTTAAATTCAATTTCTCGAGTGAAATATTGAAATTCTTAATCCAAGTATATATTCACTTAATTTTGACGATTTGAATCAAATAACTAAATTCTTTTATTTGAAATCTTCAGTTATTGGTTCAAGTAAATAGTTTCTTTAGATAAGAGAATATTTATTTTCTTTTTATATTTTCTTATTATATTTTCACAAAATAAGAAAATATTTTTTTTTTTTTTTCATGTTATTTAACGTCGCTCTATTTATGCTTCCATATATCGGAGCTAATCAGCGACGCAGGTCTACGATGTGTTTGTAAACAAAGCACATGTAAATTCTTACAGCGGTGCTTGTGTCAATCGGCCGAGATCGGGATTTGAACTCGGATCACCACGTTACTAGTCCTTCGCTCTTGCGATTGAGCCATCGAAGGCCTAAAATATTCATTTAATTGCCAATATTTGTGTTCTACCATTGAGAAACAATAAGCTTGATATTATAACTGATTTTTTCAGTATATATATATATATATATATATATATATATATATATATATATTAAATTAATCTTAGTTATCAATCCACTCTCATATAGAGAGAGACAGAAGACAGGTTATACTCTCTCTCTAACTTCATCCAATATGAGGGAGTAGGGGAAATTGAAGACAGTTCTTAACTTAAAGTGAAATAGATAGATTTTATTCGATTTTTCGCTCTTACCTAATTTTATTGTTATTTTTCGTTTCTCCTTCCCATAAAAAGATATTAATTATTGTATGAGAATTGAGATTGTGACTGTTGGTTGGCTGTGGAGATTGTATAGTGATCACCTCAGCATTTTTCCCATTTAAGGAGAGCAATCGATGAATTTTCTCTGGCAGCAACCGAGGATTAACGGGCCCGCAACGTGTTTGATTTTATTTAGAACTAAACTGTCATTTATATTTTTTGTTTCATCAAACGCGAAATGTAATTGTACAAACCGGCTAGTTGTCATATGAACAACTAGCTACGGAAATATAATTCGATATTTATTGCGTTTAGAATTTACTTTCATATTTTATAACGGTTAAATTTTGAATTACGTTTGCTTGTGTATGCGAGCCTTGGGTGGAGCGAGAGCCACACATACACAAGCTAATCTATATTGAGTAATTTGTGTGTATTGGCGCTACTGCGCACGTTGTTAATGTACACAAGCAGACTGAATCAAAAAGTTTTATATATAAATCAAAGAGTATTAACATATACGTTAGTAATATATTTCGAATAAAAACTAATTTATATTTTGTTCATTCCTGTTAATTTTTATATAACTTATAATATTAAAATAAATCTTTGATTCAGTCGAATAAACAGGAGATAGCGGGTGTACACTTAGTTATAAAATAAAGTTAGTTTATAATATTAATAAATTTTATAATTAAAAATAATTCTTTTTTATATAATAAATAATTATTGATTGTTTTTTTATAAACATTTCATTGAATGAAAATAATTATTAACCAAATAATTTCCCATTTCCTTATCAAAAATATAATAAAATTTTAAATATTTTGAAGTAATTTTCGGATCCTGCCGTATCCGCGGTGCCCTTCGTATAAAATTTGTATTTTTATAAATAAATTATCAATAAAATATTAAACTACACCAGATCGAAATTTTTATAAAATCAATTGCCAATGGTAAAACTGAGGGCCGTGCAGTAAGAATAAATTCTTAGTAAAAATATAAAAAATATTGAGAAATATAGAAATATTAATAATTAATAATATTTATAATAAATTTATAATTACTTATAAATTAAAAAATATATTATTCATCGCTTCCGGCCAAGTTAAGTCAATTCTTGGCGACGGTAAGTATTTACATTATTAATTTCCATTTAAATAGTAACAGGGTTAGGTGAATTAGAAGATATACACCAAGGTCGTATTTAGTACCTTGGTAATCTAGAACCCTGTAACAATTGGCGCCCAACGTTTTTTTTTAAATAAAACGAATAATTTTATGCAGAGGAATAAATTATTGGATGAGTAATAATTAATAAAAAAATTAATATTTTAATTTTTTTACCTCTGCATACCAGAAATAAAAAAAAATCACTTAAGGGAAATTTATTTTATTTCTCTCTATTCTTTTTTAAATAGAAGAAGGGAATAAAACGAGAAAAATTTTATTTTTTAGCATTTAGGGTTGCGCAGTGTGTACCGAATTACGTACGATTAGGCGGGTTCGCGAAACTATATATATAGTTTACATTGTACGATGTGAGTACGGGATTCGTTGAAATAACGAAACTTAAAATTTATTTTTGAGATCCATACCAGTAGAATAAAAAGATTTTTTTTATTAATCAAATTTTTTTTTGTTATTTAAAATTTTTTTTCACTATTTTTAAAATAAATTTTTTTTATTTTATTAAAATTTAAAATTTTGTTTATATATTACTACTAGCAATCAACCCATACTCAAACAAATATACCAAGATTGGCTTAAATAAATATATAAAATAATTTATAATCAATAATTTATATTTATTTTGTAAATTTTTTTCTTGTTGTATAGTGCACATAATGGTGTGTATAGATTAAAATTATTTTCCCTATATATATTGAGAGAAAGAAAAGTGTATTTTATGAATATTCTTTCCTGTCTCTTACAATTATTTAATTCTCTGGTGTGTTCCAATTCGCATAACGAATTTTCTGCGAATACAATAATAAGCCAATCTTGGCATATGAAAGTGCATCAGGAGCAAAAACAGTATAGAAAGAGCGAAAATATCCAAAGAAGTTTTTAAATTTAATGCGGTAGCTCGAACTATGGTAGCTTCACAAGGACCAGTGATAAGCAATACTATCGAAAAGGTCGAAAATTGGTGTTTTTGCAAAACCACTGCAGAAATAGATCGAAGTCTCCTCCAGCTGAGCCTGCGTGTAGGCGGGCGGAGATAGGTTTATACGTATGAAAAGGCTCAGCAACTGGCTGAAAGGTAACTATGTACGTGAAGACTTCCTTGCTGATGTAGATGAAGATACCAGCATTAAATATATAAAATGCGAAGCAGCCAGGAAGTCATTTATAGGAAACGCAGTAAAGACTGGAGGACAGTCAGAAGAAAGACAAATTAATAAATATTTTTTATTGGTCTTACAGTCCAATCAATTTCAACCAAAAATAAAATAAAATAAAAATAAAAATAAAAATAAAATAAAAATAAAAACTAAAAAATAAAAAATAAAAATAACAATAAAAAATAAAAAATAAGAAATACAAATAATAAATAATAAAAATAAAAAATAAAAATTAAAAATAAAAATTAAATTAAAAATTAAATTAAAATGATAATGACAGTCAGACTGTCCTTGTTTATATTCACCCCCGTAGACTAATCTGAAAATAAAATATTAGCTGAAAAAATTCTTTGTTAGTAAAGTGCAGTCTGACTGTCCCCAACACCCTTACCTAATTGAAGACTTGTCCAACGTTTCGAGCTCGCTACGGCTCCTTATCAGGGACTGCAGAAATTTTTAGAAGAAAGACAGCCTAGATGAAACGATGGAGGAGGGAGACAGGCACCCCCTGCATTTTATAAGGGATGATTTCCTAATCCAGAGGTTAGATGCCTCGAGGCGACGTCATGGTCCATCTGACGCATATGTAGATGATACTGAAGTGGATATTACACATCGGAACCCACCTTCCAATGTAACTGTACGGCAGGATCCCCTGCGCAGTATCATATTACCTCAATCTGCCAGAGATCAATCGGAAGCATTAATAATGGAGGCGTTACAACGTCAAATAAATGATATGCAATGTATGCTTCAAGCATTAGCAGTTGCAATCAATAGCTAGATTGAACACCAATCCAAACGTGGGTCGAGTAACGAAATGGAAAATATGTATCCTAATTTACGTAATGTAAATATTAGAGATACATTTACCGTACATTACTCGACCTATTCGGAAATCGCACAGAGAATCCCTCTGCGAATCACCCCAACCAGCACTCCACGAGGACGTGGCGTCCTGGTGACATACCTAATGTTCCAGCTGTGGTTAAACATTGCGATGTAGGTGAGGTAGTCCGAAAATGGAATGTTTCTTTCAAAGGCGATGGAACGCAAACAATTCAAATATTCCTAGACCGGGTTGAGGAACCGCGTAATATGTCAAAATTGATTGAATAGCAACTCTTTCAGGCTGCACCAGAACTATTCAAAGGTTCAGCTCATTACTGGGTAACAGAACTAGTCGCTAAACCAAAAGGAAACCAAAGCTGGCGGCTACTAAATCTTTCGATCAAGCCAGGCCGGAGTCACCACCAAAGATTACTCGAAAAGACGAGACAGTGCAGGCTATTTTCCAACTAGAAAACTGTTTGAAACAGTTAAGTACGGATATTAGAACAGCTATAACGTCGGTAGACAATACAAAAGACACCGAAGTTAGGAGAAATCCACCTTCACCGAGGAGCCGTCCTAATAACCAAAACTGGTGGAGAATGAAATCTCCACTCAGAAAGGTTCATCCTCCAGTGACTAGAGGTGACTCTATGAGTAAACCACCGGATAAAGATACGCTCAGCACATCTAGGAAAGTTGATCCACCGCTGAGGTGTTATAACTGCGGAGAATTGGGATATCGTTCTACCAATTGTCCAAAATCTTCGGGAAATGTCAGGCGCGGTGGTAAATAGGGGTTCAGCCGTCAAGCGCCAAGCATATGACCCCCATTGAAAGTCCTCACCGAGAAATAGCGGCGAAGCAGGCATCCTCGTCTTCTGCAACCACAGAAAAAACAACTAAGGGAGGACCATCTTTCTCAGATAATAGTAGAGGATTGGATCCAGGTCAGATAGCAGCTAGATCAGAAGAAGCCTGTTGGTGGATTCCTGTGCGTGTCGGAGACCTCCGTATCAGAGGACTATATGATACTGGACCGTCACACACCGTGATGGGCAGAATTGTTCTACAGGTAGCCTCAGCCTGCGGACGAGAGTTTCACCTTGCTTCTGGTGTTGGTGCCAGAGGTTCAGGAAATTCTCCTCTTTATAATACGCTGTACGTCAGAGCATCCACGAAGCGAATCAGACTGGAGGTTGCGGCCGTGACAGTAAATGAAGTGCAAAAATAGCACAATTGCGGCTGTCAACACCAAAAAGTGTGTAGCATCCTCTGATGGGAGAGTTGAGCTCCAATGATCATAGAATGTTCGATCCTGTTTGCGAGGCAACGCGCTTAGTTTCCATTGCACTCGCAGACATATCTAGTCACAAGCAAGCAAAATTAAAAAATTTGCTTGATCTGATGGGATCCAGCAAGGGGAAGTGCGGCTGGGATATACGACGTAGCCTGAACATATTATCGATGTCGGTAATACTCGTCCGATACGTCAAAGACAATATCCAGTTTCCAAAAGAATTCAAGAAGAGATGCATACTCAAACTTAAGAGATGCCGAAAAATGGAGTAATCTAACCATCCATGAATGATTAGTCCAGCCCAGTTGTTATGGTATGCAAAAGCAATGGGCAGTATCGGTTTTAGATAGATTTTAGGAAAGTCAATGCAGTTACGAAACGAGATGCTTCTCCACTACCTAATAGGATCAAATCCTTACGAAACTTCAATCTGCGAGATATATCTCAACGATAGATTTAAGCAGTGCGTACCATCAGATACCACTTCAGGCGGAATCAATTCAGATTATAGCATTTACAGTGCCTGGCATGGGGTTATTCCAATTGTGATATATTCCAATTGAGCATATGTAGAGCACATATAGGCCTATTAGGTCTTCGCTGGATCCACACGATGCCGACACCCACAGTACGCCTCGCACGATGGGCTCTGAAGCTGCAAGGGTATCATTTCAAGGTAGAGCATCGAAAAAGCGCATTAAATTATGTCCCTGACGCGTTGTGTGAAACGAATGATTCCGGTATCCTCAACTTCAGCTATGAACGTGACGAAAAAATGTGTAGAAGGTATGGGGTGGAGCATTCAAGGAATTAGTATATGGGGTACTGTAAAATAGTTGTAAACCTTTTCCCTCTAGGAGGTCAGATTGTATTAGAATTTAATTTTCAGTTTTAGACAAAACGTTGAGGTGAAAACACCAATCAATTCTTGATCGTCCGTGCGTTCCATTTTACGGTTTATCTTTCATGTTTTATGTGTGAATAAATATATTGTAATTTTAATTAACTTGTTTCATTTCTATTTGTGCTTGAATAGGGCATAAAATAATACAATAAAAAAAGTATGTTTAAGAAAATCTAAAAAAAGACATTCTGCAAAGTAAAAACTATGCACAATATGTTAAAGAATTAAAATTAAAAAAAAAAAACTAAAAAGCATAAAAACAAGACAACCCATGATTATAATAGATACACATTTAACTGCATTTGAAAAAATAGCTATGGGCATAGTGAGCACTTTCACATTCACCGAAAGTAGACATAAATATATTCTAACTATTCAAGACAAATTACCCCAATTCTGAATAGTCGTATGTCTATAAGACCAAACAGTCGCATAAATATCATATACCTTTATAAAAAAAAAAAAAGTTTACATGTATATTTAGTTCCCTTAAAATTGTTCTTACATGTAGAGCAAAATATTACAAGCAAAATTATTAAAGCTGTTGCACACAGATGTAAATTTAAACACATAGAAACCACAGCACTCTCGCCTTAATTAAATGGTTCACTCGAAAGAGCGCACCATTCCCATTACGAATATATTTAGCATACAAATTTACATCATATAAAATAATGTCTGTCTCACGTCCAAGAAACAAGAAATGGTTACCTTAAAACCATTTAAACCATTAAAAACCATTTAAAAAAGTGAAATGTTTCACATAGGGTACTAGGTTAGATCAAGCGAAATATGTTCTTATGTATTATGTATTATACATTATTAAATTCTATCAGGAATTGGAAGAGTATATTCTTAGCTGAATGAGGAACTTTAAATTAAATCAGAAAACAATCCCAAAAAATTTGGTTTCCTAGTTATCTTTAATATGATTGAGAAGCTTTTTAGCTGTCCGTTAAGTTTAATAATTATTCGATTGTACTCCGGCAATGTAATAAATATTTAGAAGTTTGTAAAACGTAATTTAAAGTTTAATAAGTACAATTGATCGCAATAAATATATATCTACATATATCCGCTATACTTACCTTTGGAGCGCCGTCGCGTTGCTTGATTTGAATTGAAGACATAAATATTAAGTAAGCAATTTCCAGTGGAATTGTCTTATGTATATTCATAAAAAAGAAATTAATATTTTAGATCTTGATTAGTGATCAAAAATTTTTTTAACATAATATATAGATGTATAAAACTTTTTATACATAATGTATAGATATACTTTTACACAGAAAGGTAGATCAATTTTTTTAATATAATAATTAATGCAGAGTTAGATCACCATTTAATCATCTTATATTACATACTGTAATACGATATTACAATATATTTAAATAATTATTATTTAACCAAATATATTGTATAAATGTTAAGACTTTAATGAAAAGAAAACTATGTTTTTGTATATAATTGAAATTATAAATGACTATTTGTATTTGCAATTCATATTTTCATATTTAAACAAATCGCCAGATAAGTTATCGGTGAGTATTTCATATAATTTTATTAGATTTATAATTTTTTATTTTTTAGCTGTGTTGCAATACCTGTGAGTTGTTTCAATCGCTTGCAAAAATCGAATTAAGCTCGGATGACGCAGACCTTTTACAACTTCGATCTCGCGTGGAAGAAAGGTATTCAGATTAGCACTTGGTGCTTGGAATTTAGATACTATTTTCACTGCTACTTGATATCCGTGTCTGTTAGATTTGGCAAGCTAAAAGGAGAATTTCTTGCAGTTAATATTAATCTGTTTCTACTATGTAGCAATATTGATATACACTAAGTGATGATAATATTATATCTATATATCTGTTCAACTGAAAATTTATTATATTAAATAATTCAGATACATCCATAACGCATATACTTAATGTTTTCCCCATAATTTTCCGAAATAGACATTTAGAGTTAAAATATATGATAAATGGAGATATTCAAGGTAATAATTTGAGCAGTAACTGACTTATTCAGATAGTTATGAAAATTAATGAAAATATTTTTGATCAACAATTATTTCTACATAAATTAAAATTAGAATCTAAAATCATAATTATTTCTACTTAAATTATAATTAGATCTTATAAATTATAATGCAATTGACGTTTATACTTTCACAGTCGCATAAGTTCCAATACCAATAGTTCTTCCAAGTGTATAACCATGTGTTTCCAAAACAGTGGCCTTCTTTTCGGATTCCAAAACACCATTTTTTAAACTAAGATTTCGTGTACTTGTTTTGGGATTTGTTGTCATTCTAAAGCCCAATTATATATATATATATATATATATATATATATAACTAATGAAAGATGCGAGAAAGTTATAAAATATTTTACTAACTTTGCTGATTGATACATTGGAACGTATTAAAGTATAAATTCAAAAATTTTGCTTCCAGAAGTATGTAAATAATGTGAACATACTTTTAAATTTTCACATAAAATAATTCAGATACATGTATTTTTTTTTTTGCAAAATATTTGAATAAATGAATGTTGATGCTGCAGATCATAGACTTATACGATTATAGACTTACTATCGCCAAATTATTTTACAAACCATACGTAGGAAAAATTTCATATAGCATTCAGGTATAGCAAAAAATTATCACGTGGTCAAATATTTGTCATAGCGAGACAATTGATGTTCTTTTTACTATTTCAGTTTCATATTTCAAATCTATAATCCCAGAAAAAATTTAAAAAATTTTAGGTTAAATTGAGGAATTGATGTATTTGATAAAATGTAAACAAAACAAAATTATTTAATGAATGTCCGCACTATCTAAAATATAAAATAAAAATTAAAAAAATATTCTGTTCGAACTTAAACATATATATATATATATATATATATATATATATATATATATATATATATTGATAAATAAATCAAAAAGGTTCAAGATCTGAAAGTATTTTTGTATATTATAAGTAACTAGGTAATAAAAATATTTTTAAAATAATAGAATTTACAAATTAATAACGAAACACGCACTAATTTGCTGTATTAGCACTTTGCTGCCATTAGCATTCGGCTAGAATGAGAGAGTGTGTGAGAGAGAGAGAGAGAGAGAGAGAGAGAGAGAGAGAGAGAGAGAGAGAGAGAGAGAGAGAGAGAGCGCGAGGAAGAAAGCATGATCAAGCATTTTCCAATTTATCGAGATATACCAGAAGTGTTGGAGGTAAATGTATTAAGATTCAATGTATAAGCTAATAAGCTTGTTATTGTATAAAATGTAAACTTTCAGACGAATATGCGAATATATAGTGGGCAGAAAGACGAAAGCAAGTATTCGGCACAGCATGTTGTAATGCTGTTGATATGCTATTGATATTTAAGCAACTTTACATGAACAAAATTGAATATTCTATAGAATAATACAATTACATTTCTCAAAAATTAAATTTTATTCCTGAAAATCAATTTATGATTCATAAAAACAATTATTTTAGATTATGAAAATACACATAGATTCATGGTATGTAATATCATTTCAAAAGCTATTAATGGTGAATGTTATTAGTGGAAAGATTATATTAGCCAAGAGAATCATGAATACCCATTATATAAAAGTATATTTGTCGTAGAAAATTATATAAGCAGACACAATAGGTTAAATGGATTATATTTCTCGTATAGAATCCAAAAAAAGTATTTTTAACAAAAGGAAAATAGTTAGGCGGGTTTGATGTGTTCTTACCATAGTAAGAATTTTAAATATATCTTCTCATGTATTTTATAAAAAAAAAACAATAAAATACTTTTCGAAAGATCAAAATTTATTAACACAAAAAATATTCAATTATTAAATTCAAAATCAGCTCACTGACATGTCAGATGTCCTACTGATTGTGATAAGATAATAAAATACTGTAATTGTGCTTATATCGATTATTTTTAGATAAAATTAATAAATATTTTTAATGGTCTTTCAGTCGAATTAAATTAAAACTAATATATAAAGTAGATAAGCTATAGGCATTCTAGCACATCTCTCCCCTTTAAAAAGTGTTCTGATATTTTAATTAGAAATTCTTTATATTTTAAAATATAAATTAATTCTAATAGAATATTTCTTCTAAAATTCTAAAATAAAATATAATTAATTCTTTATATTTTAAAATATTTTAAAAAGAAATTCTGATATAGTATTTTGTATAGTTCTATTTTACTCCTTTCACGTTGAAATATTGCATAACATGTATGGGAGGTTTGAGGTCGTAAAAGCTATCAAAGTAGGTGACGTCAGATCCTGTCTTTCTATAACTGAAACAATGAGTACCTTTATGTTGTGAATCATCGAGATTAACAATAGCAGATATGTAATGACATGGCCCATTACGAGGAAGATTTCTCATGAAAACACCTGTGCAATTAACTACATATGTGCATATTTTTGTAAGATCATAGTTTGTTAGTGAACGATTTGGCAAAATTAAATTGAAGTTTTTTCTTCTTTTAATTAGATCGTGTCGGACATGCGCTTGAGAAATAATCCCATTCCATCTTTATATGGGTTCAGATAAATTAAACATAATAAATTACACCTTTACTTAAAGCAATAGCTTCCATCCGGTTTTTATGACGCTGGCTTTTTTGATAATCTTTCTACCCTGCTTTAGCATCTTTTACTGCTTTAACTATTCCAGCAGCATCTCCTGCTAAAGTACCAGTTGCACTTAGTCCTGCGAACAGTGGAATAAGGAAAGGAAGAATCCGCGAATTTTAGACGGAAGGGGTATCACACGTGGTATGAGAACTTTCATCTTACAACCACTATTCTTAAGTTATCCTTACAACCACTACTCTTCCTGTTTTCAATGATTTTTTGCTGAGGTCACCAATTTCTTGAATTTTAGCCCAATTCCAGCCTCTAATTTTATAGCACTTGCAACCACTAGAGCTTATGCTTTCTCGACAAGACTAGAGTCCTTAGCTTTAAGCCGTTGCCAAGATTTATTAGCAAGCTTTATGTCAGCCACTTTACGATTACTGTTTTTATTAGAGTTTTCAATGTCAAATTTTGTTCCGGGGCCACAGTATTGATGACGAAGAAGATGCATTTTGATAGGTAAATTGTTGATTACTGTATCGAGCAATTCCTTTTTCGAATGTATACAAGTTTTATGTTCAATCATCGTTGAAAGTCAAATTATAACTGGTGATCAAAAATATAAAATCAACATTTATATATTTATTTCAGTTAATGTTAAACTAGACTTTGTCATGCCAACATGGATTTTACTGAGTAGAACGTGAAACTGTCCGTGGCTAACATTGATTTTGGAAAGGAAAAAAGAAGGAAGCGATATGGAGAGTTACTACCAGATAGTATACAAGCAGTATCCTGCAGCCCATAAAACTGCGGAAAAATAAATAGTTTATTAGCTTTAATCACTCATCCCAATGGTCTTAGATTTGAAAAGATTTATGTTTATTCGAAACCGTTAAATCAACCAAAGTATCAATTTCTCAAGAAAGTCATAGAAGCAATCGAAGGCATCTCATAGTTCTCGTTTAGTGAATATGAATTTGTAATATCACCAGATGAAGAATTGCCCAATTCAAGTATGATTTTTAATGATGTAACTTGTGAGGAGCAAGATAACGTCAGGGCATTTTTCTTTAGAGGGAGACATAAAACTGTAGACTGTTTCTACCTATGCCAGTCATATGCTCATTTACTATATCATCTTATGAGAGATAATATTATTATACTGATTATTTTCATCATAATGAGAAGTATCGAATCTATGAATATCTTTCTTCATTATTTGATACATTTCAATATCCTCTACTTCATATATCAAATTATCAGTATCTGTATACAAGAACTTATACTTTTCATCTACTCGCTGTTTCATGTAAAAATAGTAAAAATCATACACTAATGTCTTTGATAGATCGATACAAAGCTCAACGTATATAGTCTTTTCGATTGTTACACTTGTTTTTTCAATCTGAATCAGCTAAATTTTCTTCGAAAATTGCACAGCTTTAATAATTAAGTAAAGCTATGCATACCTCTGCTCCATATCGACCAGTAAATTTATTTCACCTTATTTATTGTGAATACTTACCTTACCTTACTTACCTTACCGGTGAATTTATTTCACTCAATTTATTGCGCCTGATTCAAAAAATAATAACATGTCAATATCTGTCAGAAGCTCTAATTCTACCTTTGTCATTTTAAGAGTTGCTGAAGATGTTAATCCTGAAGTAGTGTAAAAGGTATTGCACTTTTTGATGGGATACTATGAACATAGGGATAGGAATATATGATCTTCCATTGTGATTGAAACTTTTTACATGTTTACGCAAAAATTGATAATACTTTTCAATGTCCATCCGGTATCTTTATCCTAAAATTCTTCTATACTAAGATTCTCTACAATAAGTTCTAGAAAAAGATTCTGATTCTTCTGTGTAAGAAATGGTTCCTTAATAAGTTTCTCATACCATTTTTCTATATCGGTAGATATGTACAGTGTACATGTTGCATTGTATACATAGGACTCATAGTTGTGAAATATTTAATGTCTGTTGTTTCTTTTCCATTTTTCTGCATGGAAATCTCTGATATAAACTTGGAATTCACTTTTATTGCAATATATTATTGTAAGAAGGCTATAACTTTATCCTCGAAGAACTTCTATGT
Source organism: Sycobia sp. Sy_11 (assembly GCA_018907035.1). Classification (NCBI taxonomy): domain Eukaryota; kingdom Metazoa; phylum Arthropoda; class Insecta; order Hymenoptera; family Epichrysomallidae; genus Sycobia; species Sycobia sp. Sy_11. The sequence goes on from JACCIC010000304.1 coordinate 62,910, forward strand.
GTCGATCAAGAAACTTAGATTGTCCAGATATTTTAAACTAACAACAGCGCCTGTTCTTATTCAATTTTTAAAAACTGATTGAATATCTCGCCATTCAAAAGTTGAATGGCGAGATTTTTTGAATTTTTTGAATTTTTTGAATTTTTTGAATGGCGACTTTAGCTGACTCGATAATAATTAGACTACCTCCAACTGGCGTTGCACTATCAACATGATATCGAAATCTTGCTCGTAAGCATGAAAGATGAATCAGACATGTTAAATATTTTTGATTTTCTGCTCGAGAAAGACCTTGTTTTTTTCTAAATTTCCTCAGCTTTATCATATTCTGTTAAGTTATTGTTAATTAATTCTCGAGTTCGTGTATGCTTAATTCACCGACACGCTCGTAAATATCACGAAGTTTTTTTACTTGAAATTAGACATACGAAAGAAAAGTCATTTTAGTTTACGTTAACTAGTAAAATATATTCAAAGTTCAATTAATTACGCTTCTTTACCGGCTGATAAAAGTAATACACAAAAATAAAACACTGTTACAATACAACTCACTCGTATTGATCACAGAAGAAAAAATAAGAAAGACACAACTAAACTTATTTGGCTGACGTATAAACCTGTGTCCTTCCCAGATATATCTGAGATACCTGTTTTATTCCAAGGAGAACGGAAAGCAGAAGTGGAAGGATAATATCATTTAAATAGAAAACGTTTGATAACGTGTTAGTATAAGAAGAAAATATGTATTATCTGACTAGAACCCATCAACCTTTTAGTACATCCATATAGATCATCTCCTTTCTCTTTGAACATCCAATCATAATCGTAAAATCCTACGGAGGAAGGAGGTGTATATCGTTTTACGACTATCTGAATATTTATTGTTACGCCCTTTTCCTTCTCCCGCACTCAATCGTAAGTGACTTTCATATTTAAAGTCTGAAGGTAGACTGTGATGCATCAACTCACTAACGTTCCGCTTTTATTTCGTTTGTCGATGTTGGCTTTTCCAATACCACGCACTAAAAAACTATACTATTGATAAAAAAGAACCACCAACAGATTCAATACTTCGTTTAGAAAATGCGGCTAACCTTTCTATTTTTTTGACACAAGAAACTTCTCATTGGCGAAGAAACTCCATTATCTCTAATCTCCTTCCTCTTTCCCCACTCACTCTTATGGGGTCAAAGGTAAGTAAATTATACTAATTGATGAGTCAATCTCCGTCAGTATATTAATAGGCGCATGTGTTCGTCGCTAATATAACCCGATTTTACTTTTTGAAAATAGAACGTCTTTACGCTGGTTTTCCATAGGCACTCCCTTTTATATTCACACCAGTATTAGACTCCGAGATCCTGAAGATACAAATCGAGAGAGTGACAAAGAAGTATATCTTGATTTCATTATACAGTATAGGGGTCATGTTTTTTCTATAACGATAGACATTCATATCCATCAACCGTAAGCGGATTATACTATTTGATTCGGTTCCACCACAGCTGCACAAGTGTTCGCCTCTATTCGGATCCACTCCTATACTTTTCCGAGTAGTGAATGTCCTTCAAAACAGAACACTTATACTCTGGTTTTCTATAGTTACTTGATTTTCTAACCGTAACGATATTATACGCTCCCAAAATTAATAAGATCCAAGACGTGAGACCGATAAAGAAAAATAACTCCTTTTTCGTATACAGTATAGGGACATTTGTTTGCTATAACAATTTGATTGCTATAACAATTCATAATCATCAATGGCGTTTTCCTTTTCTCACACATATATCATATTTTCATCGTGACGTTATATCGCTCTGCTCAAATATAATGAAAAGAAACGCTGAAAAGAATCGATCCCCATCTCCTTCTTTCTATTATATTATAGCAGCAGTGGCTCATTATGGGGGGGGGGGCACTTTCTCTATATTCTTTTACACATTCTACTGAATCTATCTATCTTTTACTCTCGTCTAAAGTGTGCTATTTCCCCCAGCATGACCTAGATGGTGGTTCACCACACGTTTTAAGAGGGGTGGGGGTGTGCCAGAATGCCTATAGCCTATCTACTTATAATTATATTAATATATGATTTTATAAATATTAATACATATAATATATAATTAATTAAAAAGTATAATGACAGTTATACTGGCCTTGTTTAAAATCACCCCCGTAGACTAATCTGAAATAAAAATTTTATTAGCTAGAAAAAAAAATTTTATCAGTAAAGTACAATCTGACTGTCCCCACCTTTACTTAATTGTAGTTATTGCTGCTGTTGTCCAAAATTTCTAAATGAAAACGGGTACTCATTAGAGGACTATAGGCTACCGGAATCATAAGCTACCGGATGTAAAGGCTACCCAATGTGTAGATTACCGACTGTATAGTAACTATATAACTTTGTTATCTTGAAATACAGCTTCGTATTCTATAGCTACACACCTCATACCCTTCTCATATCTTTAGAGCTAACCGAAGTCATTTGATAGAGGGCTGGATGGAACTCACAAAGAAAAGGGGTTGAGAGAAAAGAAAAGAAAAGAAAAGAAAAGAAAAAAGAAAAAAAAAGAAAAGACCCCGACGCTAAGGAACTAACCCCGTTGACCATCTGGAGCATCGCAGCGGTCTACTGTTTGGTTGTGGCCAGACCGGACAAGGAAAACCATTATAATATATATATTATTCTGCTTTCCTTAAACACAAAGAAGACATCTGACTATTTGAATGATCTTATTTTTAATTTCGTTATATCATAGAACAAAAAAAAAATGAACGAACAATTTATTCAATTATTAGAATAGTGTTTCTATTTTTTAAATTTAAATATTTTTATATAATTTTACTCTATAACAATAAAATTAATTTTACTATATATTTGGATACCTTTATTTTTTATTATTGCTTAATCCATGATCTGAGTGCACTATGATTAATGAAATAACAGATTGCATATAGTGGTCACTAAATTACAGTGTTAATTCGAATCAAAAATATATCTCCTTGCCATTATAATATAAGAAATGACTATACGTTAGAGATTAGTCGAAGCTAATCGTTTTATGATATATTATTATATGATATGATCATATTATTATATTTTTGGACGAAATAACATTGTATTTTTATTATATAAAATTATTAGGAAACAAATAGAAATAATAGATTAAAACAATACTAGAGATTCTGAGAAAGTTTCTCAATTATTATCCGTATATTATATAAAAAGTTTTTTATAGATCACTGACTAAAAATTTAGAATTGCATTGGTATTTAATTAAAGGAATAGATTGTACGCAATCGTTACTGATATATGTTTTAATTAAAAGAAGAAAGGTTAGTTCTTTCTATGCGAGAGCACATCTGTTTCCAACGTTTAAACTCGTAGCTACCAGGAGAAGTTGTGCAGAGATATCTGGACATCATATTCTACCGTTTGAACACAAAATTCGCCATAGAAGTCATCCCTATACACCTAGATATCGGTTCCTATCCTGTGAACAAAAACATCTTGTAGAAATCGTTCCAAAATATCTGGGCATCGTTTTCTGTCATGCGAACACAAGACTGTCCGTGGAAATCATCTCTGTATACCTGGACATCGTATTCTAACATTCGAACACGGATCTCTCCATAGAAGTCATCATATAGTTCTAGACATAGGTTTCTACCGTGCGACACAAAACATCCTCTAGAAATCGCTCCGAAAGACCTGGACATCAGTGTCTACCTTGAAAGCACAAAATTTCCCATAGAAGTCGTCCCTGCCCACCTGAATATCGATTTTTACTGTCAGGATACGAAACTTGCTGTAGTCGTCCCGACATAATTAGATATCGTTTTCTGTCAACTAAACACGATGCTGCCCGTATATGTCGTCCTCAGGAAGATTAACCTAGTTTCTTATCGACTAAGCACAATACTCCCCGTGATAGTCATCCGCAAATAATTGGACATCGCATTCTACAATCCCAACATAAATCTTCCCATAGAAGTCGTTCGGAGCCACCTAAACATCCTATTCGAATATGAAAAAAATATGAAAAAGAAGTCGTCGCGAAATATAATACATTGACATCGTTTCCTACTGACAAAACCCAATACCCTATTTCGAAGTCGTTGCGAGATACCTGAACATCGATTTCTACCAGTCAAATATGAAACTCTACGTAGAGAACGTGCAGAGGCATCTGGACATCGTATTCTAGCGTCCAAACAAAACTCACAGGAGAAGTCATCCTGACATACATGAACTTTGATTCCTACCCACTAAACATGATGCTCGCAGTAGAAGTCGTTGAGTAGAAGTCCTTCCGAAACATATGGACATGGTATTTTATCGCTCGAATACTAAACACCTCGTAGAAAATGTCCCGATACACCTGAACAACGTATTCAACTGTCTAAATACGAAACTCGCCATAGAAGTCGTCCAGACAGACCTTTGCGATTACATCATAAATTAATTTTCCAGCATCAACAAGAATTTCACACCAATAAAGAGTAAAAGCACCTGTATAACGGTTTTTTCTAATAAAGAATATACAAATTAAATTGTTATTCATTTTGTTATTTTGGATTTATATTAAATATATGAAGAATTTGACATCACAAATGGATAAGATATTATCACTTGTGAAACAATTTTTTTTTATATAAGCAAATCAATAGTATATTGTTTCTTATTTTACATATAAATATTTATCAAGCAATCAGCACTTCAACTTTTGTAGAGTTTTAACTTTTATAGAATTAGAGTTCAATCTCAAGCATTCAACTTTCTATATTTGATTATATTATTATTTATAATCTCTCATTAGAAATTCGGTCTGAATTATTTTCGGACTCGTGCGCATATTATTATTATTTGGCTTAGCCTCCTTTGTGATTCAAACGAAAACAGGAATTTCGCATTGGACAGAATTGTACAACTATATCTATATATATTGTGGCGGGGGTGACAAGGCGCCCGCGCCGTCCCGTCCGAGATTACGAAAGCGACGGACGCGCCATCACACGGTAAAAGGAAAGGTACTTGACGAAAATAATCTACATTACAGATTAAACAATTACGTTGATAATCAATGTTTTAGAGTATGGTTTCACGGATTATTAATTAGTGCAAATTATTTATAAAAAAAATGGATATTACATTTACGAAAAAAATTTTTCAAAAAAAATTTATGAAACAAATGGACATTAGATTTAAGGTGATAATTTCTATATCTATAGTAGTTTTTATTTTAATCTTAAATTCTATAATTACTATTCTATAATTTTCCCTTTATTCAAAATAAAGATGTGCGCTAGAATCTACTTTATACAAAATACTGCGATTGATTTTATTAGATTGCGAAGCCCCTTAAGCAAATGTACTAATGAATACTAAATCTATACCTTAAAAATTATATAAACATTAAGTGGCTAGTATAGATTCTCTCAAACTTAGATATATACGAGTAAATAGTAAAGGTATAATCGTATATAGTAATATTGAAATGGACCAGATTTTGCATTTCAATAATATAGGAACGTATAGCAGTTGAATATATTGAACCTAAACTATTTACATATAGAGTAATAGGAGTATGATATTTGTTTAAAAATATGCGCACATTTGTAGAAAAAAAATCGAAAATATATGCTTAGGTCACTTGCCTTCCTATATCATATTTTCACTTTTACAAAATCTATTAGTAAAGTGAAAAAAATAATAAGATTTTCGTTACTTGTTTTTCTTAAAATGTAAATTTCGGAACTCGGTAATTCCCGTTGCAGGTATCACACCCGACATATTCCGATCGCCGTAGTCCGACGTTGTACTTATCCCCCCTCTTTTTTCGACGCGCGATACGCACACTCAGTATCGTCTCGATCGCCGGCAGAGTCACAGGACGTGTGGATGGTAGAGAAAGTGAGATGAAGTCGCCAGGCGAAGAAGAAAAAAAGAGAGAGTGAGGGAATTTTGTGCATTTCCTGTATACTGTAAGTATTTTCCTTTAGTTAAACTGTTTCAACCGTCAAAATTTTGAAGCTCTTAATTCCGTGATCTGTAGATAGTAAGATTAAAACGTTTTACCACCTTTCTTTGAAAAACTACGATGCACGATGAACGATAAAATGTTTGAACTTTTAGCAGGTTAGCGAGAAGATCACCCGTTTTTCTTTTTTATTTATATGTTCCGATCCCGGGTGAAAGTTTTCCAATAAGAGGATACGCTGTCCCTTTTGTTATTGAATTTCAACTTATAGAATTATTTTTTCTTATTTGTGTTTCTTATATATTACTTGTTATTGAATGAGAAGGTTTATGGGACTTATGTCGACTGCTTTATTGTACGCTTACTGTAAGATCAATAAAAATCTTTTTTGGTTTGTTTTCTATTACTTGATTTATTTATTTCGTTTATATTGTATTTTTTATGTTTTTTATTTATTGAATCATTCATTTAATTAATATTACGCCATCTACTTTTCCTATAGTGATTCCACGGTAAAGTATCTGTTCTGTTTGTTAATAAGAATCTTTTCTCGTCATATGGATTTGCAACAATTTTGTTTCTATTTGACGACGATGTCCTAAAGACTATTTCGATCAGCTTCTAATGAAATTGTCTTTATCAATAATGGTTTTTAAATCCTACTTCTTTTGCATCTACAGAAATGCTAGAGCTTTTCTATTACCTTCATCATTCATTAATTGGGATATTTTTTATTAATTAACCACGAATTCTATACTTATTATTGTCATCATAATAAGATATAACCAATCGATGAATACTTTCTTTCGTAATTCTCACACTCATTTTATCCTATTGGATTAATCAAAATTATAAAATGGTGCCTTGCATAATTTCAGGGTGCAAAGCCTAATGTGTACAGGATTTTTAATTGTGTCACTTGACTTTTTAGCTTAATAGCAAGCAAATATTCATCGAAAATTAGAGAGTTCGAACATTGGTATCGTGATGCATACTTGTATCTTTCTGGTACAACTTCTGTGAACTTAACTTATTTATTGTTCATACATACATATTAATATTCGTACAAAGTTTATAGAAGAGCTTTTTATAGGCATTTTTTGTACATTTTTTCTATAAACTCTATATATGTTTTCAGCCAAGTTTCTACTAATACCCAAAATTCAATATATATTTTGAATTTATATTTTCCAACCGAAAATCACGAGTTTTGTTCTTTTTTTTTATTGTATACCGATGCCATGTCTGGATTGTTTACGTTTGCATACTGATTAGAGCACTGTCTAATCCCAAACTGGAATGAATCAATGAATACTATAGGGTCAATATCAGTTAAAAGCTCCAATACAACGTTTGTCATTTTAAGAGTTGCTCAAAATATCAGTCCTAGATTTGCGCAATAATGAGCAGAATAAATGATGTATGTTTGTATTCAAGGAACGGAATATTCATTGTAAGTCCTTATATTCAATCTCTTTGTAGTCTTCAATCAGTCATTGTGATAATCGGTTAATTTATTATACAATTCTAAAACAATTTAATTGTACTTACGTCGACTGCCCATATACGAATTAATAAATATTTTTTATTGATATTACAGTCCAATCAATTCAATCTAAAAATAAAATAAAAATAAAAATAAATAAAAATAAAATAAACATTAAAAATAAAAATGAAATTAAAAATTAAATTATAATTATAATGACAGTCAGACTGTCCTTGTCTACATTCACCCTCGTAGACTAATCTGAAAATAAAATATTAGCTGAAAAAATTCTTTGTTAGTAAAGTGCAGTCTGACTGTTCCCAACACCCTTACCTAATTGGAGATAGGTAATAGGTAGTAAAGGTTATAGCTAATTTATTTATGGAAAAGTTGGAAAGTATAGCCTTGTCAAAATTGCTTTTTGAACTAATGATATTTGAGAGATATGTTGATGATATCTTTACAATTGTTCCGGAAGTTTTTGTGGATGAAATGGTGTATATTTTTAATTCTGTACATGACAGAATTAAATGTACAAGGGAGGTTAAAGTTAATAGTCAGTTAAGTTTTCTGGACATAAAAAAGTGTATGTCATAAAAAATAATAGACATAATTGGGGTAACGCCATGATATTACAATCAATTATGACACATAAGTTGGTTAGAAACTTAATTTAGAATGCTTTTCTGCTGCATCAACTGCATATCTTCAGGTCTATTAATTATTGGGTAATTATCTCATATGAGTATAAGTCAACTTTGACTTAGTCAATTTATCTTCTTCTCTGGTCTTTTTGATCTCTTCGCTCATTCTGATGTAATTTATTGCTACTGGGGATGATAATTATCAAGTAAGCAGTTCCTTCTTGGGAAAAAGGTATTCTTTTTTCCTAGTAGAATCATATGTATATATATCATATATTATCTATATTATGTACATATATATATATATATATATATATATATATATATATATTTCTCGACGATATACACAGAGCTTGTTCCTTTCTATGCATGCGATTCTGACGCCATTCATGAGGTAAGGAGCAGCCATAACTCTCCGGGCCTTGGGGATGCCCATCGAGAATTGGGACTATTGGCTAGTATTTTTCATTCCTCAGGGTCTGGATGCGACAAGCGGCCAAGAATAGGAAAAAATCATCAGCAACACTCCAGAGCTTCCGAGTCTTAAAGATCTGAATGCTTTTGACGAGGGTTTTTTCTGATTCTCTCCGCAATCAGGCAGCATAGTTGTTGCTTTAACTGCTTGAGGAAGGGGCACTTGCAGCGAACCTGCTGTAATGAGAAATCATGCCGTGACTGTCCGCAGCGACAACGCTCACGTATTCCTCTTACAACAAATAACGACAACTTACGACAAACAAGCAAGCCAGTGTTGACGGATGTGAGGCGACTTCAACATACAGGCATTGTCTGATCGGTGCGCAAACAGGAGATCAAGATTCTCCAGTATCCGCGGACAACCTCTAATGGCATTGCTTCCCATGGCTCTTATCCAAGTGTAGACGGCGTATTGAACGCACAAAAAAGCAAAGGTCGCTCAGCTTTGTTGGACATAAACATTCCCGGCCGCACCTTACTTTTGCTTTATCGGCCGGTTGTGCTCCAAAACGTATTGCTGATCTTTTTCTTATTGGTGCAGATCTGTATATCATCGCAACTTTTGTGGGCCTACAGTTTATAGTGGGTTCTGAACCACTGTTTATTGCACCGTGTAATTTCAGACTAGAATTGTTAACCAGTATATAGGCTGACTTTGCTTATTGCTAATACATATTTATCGGCTTGTAGACCGATGTATAGTATCGGTCTACTTATTTAGGAATTGATAAATAAATTTGTATTGTATATATGTATATATATATATATATATATTGCCATCTGTGTTTTCTTGTGGTTTCTTAGTTTACAGTCTTGTAGGCCGGTGTATGGTGCCGGCCTACTTATATGTGAGTGTTATCTCTGCTTGTATATATGAATAAAAATTTTCTGGTATATGATTTTCCTTATTTATATTTGCCGTCAATTCTAACTGCTATTTTGCTACCTAGCTATTCAGGTTCCTCTATATTGTCTGCTTCTAGCAGATTCTCTATTGCCTCGAGAAACTCATTGATCTGAAAGAGCTCTTTGACTAGTTTTTCAAAGACTTTATAGTGCGCTTCGTTCAATAGAGCTCGAATCTTAAAAGAGGTATTATTTTCTCTTTGATCCTAATTTCATCATATTTGCGACCGACGGTCAGGATGTGCTCTAATGTATCCACGCCCCCCCCCCTCCTACATAAGCATGTATCGCTCTTTCTCAGATGGATGCGAGAGAGATATGACCCGAAGTCTCCATGCCCAGTGAGGAACTGGATTAATCATCGCGACGGCATGATCCAATCTGCCATTATCTTTCACGATGGGGAGATTTCCCGCTATGACTACTAGTTCGTCTGTTGAAGTGGTCCTATCCACACCGGTGAGTCTAATGAGCGCATGTCTTTGAATACTTGCCAACTTGCGTTGCTGTTCAAAACACATTAAATCGTGCCAGCCTGCCGCTGCATAAATAGCGATGAGCGTGAACAGCTCGGTGTAGATAGTACTAAGCGCCTTAAATTTTAGGCACCATACCCATCTTGCCGGACATCTAATCCTATTAAACAAATCCACACATTTGGATTGCACCGCTTTCAAATGGAAACCGATTTAAAGATGTTCGCCGAAGTGAATTCCAAGGTATCGTACGCTTTCTAACCTCTTCACCCTCGAGTTGCCGAACTTAATCAGAGGAGGGACTCAAGATTCAAGAGTGGCCTCTCAAGATCAACATTTTATACTTTTGAGAGGCCAACCTCATTTTATTGAGGCGACATCGGGATTCCACTTCTTCAATATAACTTTGGCCTGTCCTTTCGATCTCTTTATGCAAGTTTCCCTCCACAAGGACTGCAATGCCATCTGCATAGACAGTGACTTCACACCCTAGTCTTGAGAGATGCCAAAGAGGAAGATCAAGGACAAGGTTCCACAGAGTTGGACGCAGTAGGAATATCTGCGGGCATCCCTTACTGATCCTAAGTTGTACTTCCTCAAAACCATCTCGAATGAGGACTCGACGGCTCTTAAGGTAATCTCTTATTAGTTTATAGAGACCCCTGGGACCTTCTTTGCTTTTTAGTACTGTTAGTACAGCGGGCCACCAGACATTGTCAAAGGTGCCCTTTTTGTCCAAGAAGATTCCTATGATATATTTTCTGCTCGATTCCCTCACAAACCTACGCAACTGAACTTATGGTGTCCTCTGTGGATCGCCCTCTCTTAAAGCCGTATTGTCCTGGAGGTAAATATGGTTTTCTTATCCTGTTCAATTTTTTCAGTATAAGAGCTTCAAGGGCTTTGCCAAATATTGGTAATAAGCAAATGGACCTGTAGGACGCAGGGTCCTCAGGTTCATTGTCTTCACCATTTCGGATTGTGACGACTCAACCGACCTTCCACTTATTATGGCCAAGTCCAAGCTGTCTGGGCCAGGGGCATTACCCAGCTTCATCTTGGCCGTGACCTTATCCTACTCTGCAAGATGAAATGTACCCTCTGCCCCTCCGGGCGGGATCCTGTATATTATCTGGAGGGAACGGCTCCCTGTTCCTGCTGCGGCAATACTCACCCAATCCGCCGTGTAATTGGTTTCATCCAGACGGACGTTGCAAGCAACTTCTTTAATGGGCAGCTTATCTACTTCAAGTCGATAAGCTATGTCCCAAAGGTTCTGATTACCGTCCACTGTGAGAAAGTCCTGCCATTTAGTGTCTTTAGTATGTCTAAGTCTACGGACATACTCCTTTCTGGCTGCTTTGTAATCTTTCTCGAGATGCTCCCGTCTGACTGGATCATGCACTTTCTGAAATACTTGACGGGCCCGATATACAGCCCTTTTAATTCTATCTAGTTCAGGGTTCCATCAGGGAACACGGCTAACAGCTGCCCTACTATTCGGTATGCCAGCATTACACGCTTTCTCAAACTGCCTGTGAATGAGCGAACTCTCTCTATAGTCGCCATTTTGGAGCCGGGCATTTCTTTAGGAACCTGGTTCCATTCATCCTTGAGTACAGCGCAGAAAGTATCCGAGTTCGCTTTATGTTTGGAGTATCGCATTAATTTTAGGTCCTTTTTTGCAGCTCCTGAACTTGCAGGTGTGCTTGCTCCAGTAAGGTTGAACGTGATCGTTCTATGATCACTCGAGGTCCAGTCCTCTCTGACAGCCCATTCTGTGATGAGTATCTCAAGATTCGTAGTGACAAGCGTTACGTCCACATTTCCCTCTCCAACTTCATTGGAGACGGTAGCGATACTATCTGGCACATTGGCGATCCGGAGATTCCACTGCGCTATAAAATTTTTCAATTCCTCCCCTTTGCGGTCGGTGCAATCAGAACCCTACAGGGGAGATCTGGCATTGGAATCAGCATCTATTAACACCATCCTCCCTCGAAGTGCGTACAGCTTCTTACTCAAGTGAGTAAGGTGCGCCCCTATTTCATGACTTAGCTGGAAATATCCACTGACCACATACATCGTTAAAGTACGCAACCTCATCTCCGCTACAGGGAAGTGTGTATTTGTTAGGTGCGTTAATTTTAGCACGGTCAACTCAGGATTGAGGACTGCTGTAGCCGACCAGGGGATTTGCCCATCCATATATATCATTCTTCTGCGCAGCCCAAATCCCTCTATTCGGCCACTTCGCTAGTATGGGTCCTGAAGAAGCAGGATGTCTACTCCTCTTTCCACACATTTTGACCTTATTTCTGGAGTGACCCTGCTCGCTCTTCTGGCATTTAGTTGCGCGAAGCGCAGAATAGTTCCACTTTGATTAGTTCTTGCCTTACTGGCCATCGTCGTGGAGTTCAATAATCTTTCTTTAATTTGCGGTCGTGTCGGTCCTTTTGCCCGTTTTGAAGCGGGGCGTGAAGAATTCCGAGAATGCTTTGCTTGTTGAGGCCAGTTCGTCATTCTATTCATATATTTCCAATGTCACTTCGTCTGGGAACATGTCCCTGGGCACGTCGTAGACTATGAGCCTCGGCTTTCCTCTTGCTGGGGCCTCAATTTTCAAAAGCTTCATGATGCTTTTTCAGGCTTTTAATTTCTCGAGCCCCGCCTCTGCTGCAGTCTCCACAAGGAGGCCATGACTGGTCTCTCTAAGATTATTATTTGAACCTTGGCCTGCGTGGGTTAAAAGTCTTTTTCAAGACTTCCTTAGCCTTACCAGTGGAGGAGATGTTCTCCACTTCCCTTGTCTTTAGAAAGACCAGTTTTGGTGGTGGTCTGATTGCAGCCTTTGCAATTTGGCCATTCGCAGCGACCAACCTGTGTTCTGCCTGTTTTTGCACTATTTTGGAAACCGCAGATGCGGTTCCTTAGCTGAGATGGGCACCATTAACTCTCTGAGGTTTAAGCTCCTCCTTCCTCATTCCTGTATCCTATGATGTTCTGAGGGCTACATTTATGGTTTCAAAATGATCCGCAGTCTGAGCTGGGACCTCGAGGCAGTCCCTAATAATGCTGCCAGGGGTTATCTCTTGCATGGGTGGAGTTGCATTACTGTTTATCTCTGCAGTATTTCACACCTTTGCATTTTTACTGGGCTCTGTATCTGATTGTCGTGCATCTGTTCTGCGTTGTCGGCCCTGAGCAGGGGTTGACTGGCTTGTCAATATTCTGTTGCCTGCTTTTGCTTGTCCGTGCAGACGCACAGTAACTACACGGGCCCTCCTGAATTCCGAATCGAGTGTAGTAGATGCTGCGTTGGTCCAAAAGGCGGACCTGCTCTTGCACAATTTCAATATCAAACTCATCGGAGTAGGTGGGCGACATATTGGCCTCTTTCAGAAATGCACCTCTTTACATCTGATGACTACTGGGTCCATGAGTGACGGTCTCGAGATACTAGCGTTGGTTCTTCCGCACCTCAGGTTCCGAACGCCTTCCGCTCTGTGTTGACAGAGCTACATTTCGTGGGTTGGATCTTGCCGTTGCGAACTATTTGGTTGGGTCATTATGCGATCTAATTCAGTCGACTCCGCTGATCCTCCAGTTCGCGTCCAGTCCCATTGAAGCTTCCTGATGATATCCTTTTAAGTGCTCGCCAGATCTTAAAGAAAAGGATGCTATTACCAGGACCCCCGTTACAGACGGATTTGCTTTCAATCCTACTAAAGTGGCGATGGCATCGGATCGTTCTCTGCGCAAATGTCCGAATGATGTATTGACAGATAAGGGTCAACGAAGCAGAAGCGGATCTTCAGCGTATAGACTGGCAAAGTAGGCCGGATTTCGAAATTGAGCATTTGCCCTTATGACTCTTACGTACGGAATGAATTCCACTCCCTATTTGGGGCTATGAACACTCCGACAACTTGCCCTTGATGAAGAATCGCAGTTTCCAAAGACTGCTTGTGTGCTCTTGAAGACCGGATGATTTCCCTTAGGGAAATGGGTTTCCAATCATTCTTATCTTCTGGAATATATTGTGACCTCCGATCGATTACGACCGGCTTGCAGTAATTTCCAGATAGATAAGCCCATCCGGGTGCTGGTAATTGCGTGGGACACTGTGAGTCACTTTCCGGTTTCAATAGCGAAGACTATCCCTCGGGCGTCCCGTCAGCAAAATACAAGTCTTGGCCATCATCGTTTGACTGTTCGATCCTGTTGGTTGGTAATTCCCCACAACGATCTTGGCAAAATCGATACTCCAAACGCTTTGAAAACAAGGTCTCTCCTGAGATCAGGGATTGCCGCCCACGTTTGCTATGAAATGACTCTCCTTTGTGGAAGAACTTCTAAGGATTGCAAATATTCATAGATTCTTCCATCTTCCTTCATCGCTGACTGCGGTGCTCTCAAACCAATGCTCGTCCACTCGCTCAATTAAAGTGGCGTCTCCCAAAGAAACGGATTACCTTCGGGCGGCCGTTTTCTCGGACCGGGCTCGACGACGCTGAGCCTTACCAGATGAAATCCAACAAAGCTAATGTATGTTTCTCTTTTGTGTTTCAGGTAATCAGAACCCTTGGCGCATATCTTATCGACTTCTAGTGAGTAAGCTGTCCTTTAAAGAAGTTGCGTGCAACGTCCGTCTGGACGATACCATCTATGCGACGGTCTGGGTGAGCTAAGCACCCTGTTCGCTCCAGACAATATACAGGATGAAACGCAAGAGCAAAATGATATGAGATAGTTGACCAACACTCACTCGCCCAGAGCGCCAGAGGGTAAATTTAATCCTGCTGAGTTGGAGCAGGTAATGGGCAAGATGAAGCTAAGTAAGGCCCCTGGTCCAGACAGCTTCGATTTTTGTTTATTTATCTCCAGGACAACACCGCTTTAGGAGAGGGCGATCCACAGAGGACACGATAGTTCACTTGCGCAGGTCTGTGAAGGAATCGAGTAGAAAAATAGCCCGCAGGGATCCGTACTGGGCCCACCTCTGTGGAACTTTGTCCTTGATCCTCTTCATTGGCAGTACTCAAGACTAGGTTGTGAAGTCATTGTCTATGCAGATGACATTACACTCCTTGTGAAAGAAGACTCGCGTAAAGAGATCGAAAGGATAGGCCAGAGTTATATAGAAGAAGTACAATCCTGGTATCGCCTCAATAATATGAGGCTGACCTCGTGAGGCCACCTTTACCCGAGAGCCCCCCATCTGATTAAGATCGGCAACTTGAGGGTGAAGAGATTGGAAAGCGTACGATAACTTGGAATCCACTTCAGTCAATATCTTAAAATCTGTTGCCATTTGAAATCGGTACAATCCAAATTTGTGGATTTGTTTAACAGGATTGGACGCATGAGATAAGAAGGGACTGGGGCCTTAAATTTAAGGCGCTTAGTACTATCTATACCGGGTTGTTCATACCTATCGTTGTTTATTATCAAGTTTGCAAGTACTCAAAGACACACACTTATTAGAGTCACCGGTGCATACAGGACCATCTCAATAGACACCTAGCAGTGATAGCGGGAAAACTCCCCATCGTGCTAGAATGCAGGCGTAGAGCAAAACTGTACGCTAACCGTAACAATCCAGCGTCACCTGAGGACAAACGCCGTGCCGGGAGTGAGATATCAGAACGATATGTTTATGACTGGCAAGAAATCTGGGATAACTTGACGAAAGGTAGGCTGACACATTCTTACCTATCTAGTGTCAGAGATAGGATGGAGGCAGGATGGATCATGCCGTCGCGATGGCTAATCCAATTCCACACTGAGCATGTTGACTTCGGATCATATCTCTCTCGGCATCATCTGAAAGAAAGCGATACATGTTCATGTGTGGAGGTGAATACACCAGAGCACATTTTTGCCATTTGTACCAAATACAAGGAAGTGTGGATCAGGTTCCAAAGGGAGAACAATATCTCTATCGAGATACGAGCTTTACTGAGCCAGACGACGTATGCAGCGCTCGAAAAACTAGACAAGGAACTCCTACAGACCAAGAAGTCGACTGAATTGACAATCTGATAGAAGCAGGCGTAACAGAGGAACCTGAATAGGTAGGTAGGGATCTGACAGTTGGAAAAAGTAACATATAAAAATCTAATCATATATATTAGCTACTATATACAATGGCATATCATATAGACTGACAAAAATAATTATTGCAATCATATACACGGGCAATTATATACGCTGGCACAATTATATACACACGCAACACACCATAGAATGCTTTATATTTCCTACAAAATAGACCAGCACTATACACTGGTCGTTAAACTAGTCAATAAGAAACCTCAATAAAATTCTACCAGCCTTTACACTGGTTACAACTCTAGTCTGAAAATAATTTCAATAAACAGTGGTTCGGAACCCACTATAAATTGTAGGGCCACAAAAGTGGCAATGATGTACAGATCTGCACCAAAAAAGAAAACACCAGCACTAACGAAAAGCTTTCGATTACAACCGGCCGATAAAGCAAAAGCTAGATGCAGCCGGGTATGTTTATGAGTAAAAAAGCATAACAGAGCGATCTTTGTTTTTTTTGTGTGTGTCGTGAGATACCTTGGCATCCACTTCGGCAAACATCTAAAGATCAGCTGCCATTTGAAAACGATACAATCTGAGTGTGTCGATTTATTTAACTGAATCGGACGCCTGACAAGATGGGAATAGGGCCTTAAATTTAAGATGCTTTGTACTATCTACATCGGAGTGTTTTCATATATCGCTATATAATGATATATTGCGCTATATTGCGTATATACGCAAAGGCAGGTTGGCATGGTTTGATATGTGTAGAACAGCAAAGAAAGTTGACAAGTACTCAAAGACACGTACTCAGTAGATTAAAATTATATAAAGTCAAAACTAGGTGTAGGTGAGAATCTTGATGTGTATCAAAACATAACTGAGCGACCTCTGTTTGGGCCTAAAGGAGGGTCTCATACCGACGAAAAAGGTCTGAATAGCTCATCCTTTACTGCAAAATGATTTTCGTTATTTAATAGCATACCCTAGCGCATGTATATTGGATAAACAATGCACCTGTTGGGAATTCAATGACACCAAGGTGAAAGCGTCGAGAAATTTGTCCAAATAATTGGTGAAGGACGTAGGTTAATGTCACTCTCTGTTGAAGATATGCTCAACGCTATAACGGAGCGTTTAGACGGTGTCGCCTTACATCGGTATCGCCTAGCACGAAAATACTGGAACACTTGAAAAGAGTTCTATCATGTGGGACGTAGCTGTTACTATGTCGGCAGGCGCTTCCGATTCGAAGTGATCGGCGAAACAAAACGGCTCTCACAGACCAAAAGCATGACAAAACGCGACTATGTCGTCCGCTTGTTTACGATTCTAAATGGGTCCGAAGCGCCGGGTGATGACCAGTACTTCGCATTCATATATCAGAATCTTTTGCTATTCGCGCCTGAGGTCGTCTCGTGTACAGAAGAGTAGAGCGCTGACCTCAACTAAATCAAAGAGACGTTTTGCTTTATGGACAGGCTTGTGCACAAGTTCCACACTGATCGAAATAACAGGTAGCCCGCAGGCTCTAACTCACGGTTTATTTGTAGCTGGTCAGATTACATGTTGTACAGTTGTCACGAATGTTTGGAAAATATACAAAAGGTCAAGTCAATGAGGTCTAAGTCCTCCATACGCCTTGTGAGGCTTCTGATAATCAGCGTACAGCCGCGAGGACACTGAATAATGATGACTACCCACTCCTGTGTATAAAGGAAGACGCATCATGACCTTCACATCGCTGACTCAGCCACGGATGACCACCTAGTTCGTTATTCACAATGATGTATACAGGTGGGTATAGGAAAATCTCAGGTCAACCGGCTTGCAAAATGCATCTGTCCACGCACGATTAGTTAGACCCCTTCCTAGATGTGGCGCTCAACTAGTTAGAAAAACAGTTTAACGGATAATTCACCAAGTGGCCCGTCCTTTTGCGATGGCATCGAAATAGAGTTTGACGGTATTTTCATTCCTCATTCGAAATCTGTCTGTCTACCTTGTGCGAATTCGATGCAGCAGTCATACGTATGTCGCATCTAAGAACCTGAAACAGTTCAGAAGTTTTCTGGACCTTGCATTCTGGTACCGCAAGCATCTGGAGAACTTTGATAAGGTTGCATAATGAGCCTCTCATCCGACTGATGAAAATGAATGTCAAGTATCATTATAGAGAGGAACAGGAGCAAGCATTTGAACCAATCCGGGTGCTAGTCGAAGTCGCAGCAGTCCTCTCTCGACTATCGTTTGAAAAAACGTTCGTGACACAAACGGACGCCAACGACTCGGAACTTAACGCCGTGCTCATGCAAATAATTGATAGGTGGTGCTATCCTACGTCACTCCTACCAGGATAAGCATAATTATTCGGTCACTGAACGCAAGTGCCTCGCCGTATTGTGGGTTGTGCGTAAATTTCGACCGTACATCAACGGTAATACATCCGTGGCATACGAACGTTGGCAATCAAATTTCATAACCAGTTTTGAATGATGTTCACTCGGTGCGCTGATCTCTTCAACTTCGAGCTCGGCGCCTCTTGTTTACGCTGCAGTTCGTCTTCTCCCTGGTTTGCCCTTGCTCCTCGTAGGTTGAACTCCGACACTCTTACCAATTGTATGTTCATACTTAGAGCATAGGGCCGATAATTTTCGCTAGTATTCGTCGCCATCTGTGCTTGGCATCTCAATTCTCGAGGATAATGTTCGAGTATTATAAAGTATAATTTTATGGATTTTATTTTAGCGATCGAAACTCGACACATATATTGTAACATTGCGTACGGCGCATGATATAAAGGCGGCATGCGATGTGATCGGAATATACAGGCTGGCACTGTCGAAAAACATTTATTCTAGACTAGGAATCGCAACTTCGAATGTACACCCAGTCGACGGCATTCGTGAAAACGGAAACAAACAGGCTCGGGCACTTCGCGGTTGTAAAAAAAGTCAGCGTTGACAACTTTGATATAGGGATAGAGGTCGATTGACTGCCTGAGCAACACTCGATCAACACGTACATGCGGCCACGGGAATCCAATTAGGATCGCGGACCAGCGAGAATTTAGCTGTTAAGTACGATTTAGGTTCTGTCGAAAGTTCGGAATTTGATGGAGCTTCGCGCGCATGTCAGGATAGTTAGGCGGGGTCTGACTATCACGACACTTGATCGGTCGGCGGGGGTGGACGCATTTACTTGACCGTTAGTGGGTGTCTCAGGCGCACTGGCCACCTCTGACACTAGTTAGGGTTAAGAGCTAGAATACGGCAGGATTATTTTATAGTAGTGCAAGTAAGATTACAGTGAGAGACAGAACCCAGGCTTCATCGGAGAGCCTCTGGATCTTGGATAATAAGGACCAGATAGTAGACACCAGCGTTTCGGAAAAAGGGTTATCTTTTGGCTATCTCGGAGACGAATCTCCGGGTTGTCCGGGTTATCTCTGTAAGGGAATCTAGGGAATAAGCAGTGGTTATTTTTCGTTATCTTTGGCTACCTTTGGTTATTTTCGGTTATCTTACTGTTGTGTACGGTTGTCTCTTGGCTGCCTGGATGTCTATAAATAAGTAAACTAAAACATAGTAGACTTTGAACAATCGGGCTCGCTCAAGAGTGCCCTTTCGAACCACCTCCTCTCCTGTATACGACGGTAGGGCTGAACCAGAACAGAGCAGACGCTCAGGGCACTGCGAGACCATACTGGAAAGGGGTATAGACTCAGACGTAAAGCGTCTGGCGCCTGGGTATTTTACGTGCGTCTCTTTCGCGGGTGTCCTGGAACTGTTGTAGCGGCGGATTCACCGGGATTTTTACGTCATTTTGTAAATTCAAACATAGAAGCAAATATTTTAACAGCAGCGCCAAGGCTGCACGGTTAGTTGTAGACTAACGTGTGACTTGGTATGTTGTACGTTTTCAAATCTTCCAAGGTATTTTAAATTACATGCCGTCAATATGTCGTTAGTAGTACCAACTGACATTAAAGCAAACTAGTGGTCTGCCAATAGTTTCTTCAATTTTTGAAGCGGCAATGAGACATGGCAACGGTAAGACGAGGAATCGGAATCGATAGAGATTGGCGCGAACTTGCGATCGACGCGACATGATGCTAACGCGTGCGGACAGTGATGAGCATTCGAGAGAGAAGCTTACAATCAGGCAGGTAGAGCGGAAGCCTTTTCGCAACTCAGCAACTAGCTTATTCTCGATATATAACCACACCATATACCACTAATAATTTATCAACATAAATAAACCAATTATAAACCAAAATCAAGAATTATCATTAAAATAATTAGAAACCATCTAAACGAATGGCAATAATTGAAATAGATTCAATAACTAATACATTATTATTATAGAGGTAATGAAAATTAAGCCAGAAACTCAAGAAAGGAGATTAATCATAGATGAGTAAAGTAATTTAAACAAATTGCAAACTAAATAAATAATATAAATTAATGAATATTTTTATCGGTCTTACAGTCTTTATAATATAATATATTAGCTAAAATAATGACACTCAGACTGTCCTTGTGTATACTCAACCCCGTAGAATCTGAAATAAAACTTATTACGACAATGATTTATATTAAAATTAAAAATAAAAATAAAATAAAATTAATAATAAAATAAAAATAAAAATAAAATAATACAATAAATAAAAAAAATAAAAATAATGAAATCAATATTCTATGTTAGTAACCTAACTGCCCAGATCACCCTAAATTTAGAATCACATGAAACAATGTACATAATAATAAACACACCAATAAAATTAATTAAATCATAAGACCACACAAGAGATGTCCGACATCTTGAAAATATTACACTTTACGGATCCATCTGAAAAATTCATTCGAATGATTACAACCCTAGACAGAAGCCTACACAAATTGAAAGGAATAGAAGTTTACTAAGGGCTCATACCGTTATACCATCGACATCGCTGAATAATCAGTTCTCAGTCACCATGGTATGCTCCGTCATCACAAAACGCAGGCCTCGTTGGAAACAATGAAGGGCCGATGACGTATGTCGCAGGGATGACAGGGTAATCCTTGGATGTCTAATCCTTCGTTAAGCCCAAGGTATAGCACGTGCAGAAGCATCAATTACCCCGAGGGAGGAAAACACGCAAAATATGCCCCCGCTATTCGGACAGCACTCAGATGCCAGTGCTGTCCGATTGACTATACGCTACATCTCCAAGATGAAATTCGAGATACAATGATCAAACGAACCAATTAGTTTTTATTTTATAGGAATCAGGCTTTTGCTAGCTAACATATCACCAGCCCTACCGCTCCAAACTCAACTGGATCGAGTGAACCAAAACCTTCATCCTGACTTCATTGAAAGTATTCATCAAGCCGATTTCTAAAGAATGGAGAAGCTTCAAATGCTTGGTCAGCAAGTAGAACTAAAGAAGGAGCTGAGTAAACGTTACAAAGCACCACCTCCAGCAGACAGATGCATGGTCAGCTCATCCGCTTGCTCCTCTTCAGAACGATCGAACACTAACCAGGGATGAAAACCTATTTGCCTTAGATGAGAATATCCCTAAGGATAAAACCGAGCAGGTTAAGCTGATAAAGCCCTTCAGCTCGATCTTAACTCAGCGAGAGGGAACACGACGGGATCCGGGATCCTAGAAACCGAAACACAATTCTAATACCACGAAAGATCAGATCGATAGGACTACAATAGAAACAATGGAAATACATCACCAAAACCACCATACCGATCATTCTTTCGACTTGAGCACAACACATATCCTCCTCAATTAATAAATTTTTTTGATATTTTTTTGATAATAATTGATATTTTCAAATTAATAAATTTTTTTAATTTTTGTTGATAATAATTAATATTTTCAAATTAATAAATTTTTTATCGGTTATACAGTTGTGACATTTCGTCCCCGGTGTGAACTACGTCGTGCTCCGGTTCAGCCCACCTCGGCACCTGACCGTTCAACCCAACGTCAGGCTCTTTTCGCTGCACCTGTTACAAATATTCTTCTTTATGTTTTGACTTGCGTAAGCTTTGCTCCGATTCAACCCACCTCGGCACCTGACCGCTAAAGTTCATTTAAATTTCCGTTAATATTTACACTATAGGTTTGTTCTACACTCAGACCGCGTAAACCATTGGTCGCTTAGCCCGCCACCACGTACCCACATTATAAATATTTAGTCAAACTCAATTCGAACTCTTGCTCAATCCACCAGAGTTTTGAACTGCGTCCACGTTTATTATTTATGAATAATAAACCAATTTCTATCGAATAAATCAAGAATAAAAATTAAATTTTATTGTGGAGCTGGATTTCTAGTATAAAATATTTAAATCGAACCTCTCTTTAAATTTATAAAAAAATATTTATTGATAACAAAACATATATTTCTAAGAACAAAAAAATATAAAAATAAAAAAAATTTTATTTATTTATAAAAATTTATTAATTTTTTAATTTACTATAAATAAGAAAGTTGAACATTCGCTCACTAAGCCGCTGCACCTTGCCCCATTTCTTTAAACATAAGGGTGTTCCGTACGCCACGATCCGCTCTAATACAATTTAAAATTTTAATTATAATCGTAAATTTATTTCATCTAATATAAATTATATTTTTTAAATATTCAGCCCTGCATGGCTTTACGAAATATTTCAATTAAGCGATATCTCTAAATTTATTAGATTTTTGCATCGAGTTTTAAATCTCGCGCTGAGAGTGCGAGAACGTGCCGTCCGCTATATTTATTTATGATATTATATATATATATATATATATATATATATATATATATATATATATATATATTTATATGTCTTTATAATATGATGTATTAACTAAAATAATGAGAGTCAGACTGTTTATATTCACCCTCGAAGAATCTGAAATAGAAATTCTGAATACAATAAATTATATTAAATATTAAAAACAAAATTAAATTAAGAATAAAAAAAATAATAAATAAAATAAAAATAATATAAACAATATTCTATTTTAGAAAAGACAAACTGACTACCCGTACCAACTTAAATTGAGGTTCACCTTTAGTGTCCGACGTTTTGAATCGCTACGGTGAACCCTCAGGATCTAAACTGTTAAGTTAAGAAAACTAAACTATTAGTTCACTAAACTATACTGTAGTTCTATTTCAGATTCCTCAGGGGTGAATATAAACAAGAATAGTCTGACTTCCATTATCTTAGTTAATATATTATATTATGAAGACTGTAAGAACGATAAAAATATTTATTAATTTAATTCACAACAGTCGACATAAGTATAATTTTTAATTTTATTGATATTTTCATTTATATGACTTGTAAAATTTGAACATTTGAGGCGTAAAACAACAAACTTTAACATTTTATATGATAACGTTTAATATTTTTTTTTCGTTCCTTTGAAAAAATGCAATATATTTATAAAATTTCATTTTTTTCCCTTAATGAGAAATATGGTTTTCTTAGCATTATTATTTGATTTTCACAATAACATTTGAGATCAATTTAAGTTCAATTTCACGAAATAAAAACTGTTTTATATATTTTGACTACGTCAAGAATTTTGCAGTAGTACGAAAACTAGTTAAATTCTGTAGAAAATATTATTTTTATTTATATACTATTCTGTACAAATATGAGTAAGACTTTATTAATAACTTTTGACATCTTTATTTATTCTTATAAATCTAATTCACCCCCTTAAATCTTTCATCTACGTCCCCGGATGCAATGCAATTATGCCAACGCTTTTTTCAATTTTCAAAACATTTTTTATACTCGTATTCCAGAATTGTCGTTAGTTCCTTCTTCCTGCCGGCTTTTATTTATTTAATCAAATCATAGCCGCGTCCTGGAAGTGGTATTTGTATTTGCTGAACAGCCAGAAGTTAGACGATACTAAATCAAGTGAGTACAGTGGTTTCAGAGCGATATTGATGGAATTATTGGCGAAATGTTCACGTATCACGTATAAATCAATGCAGTGTCTGTAAGCTAGTGCATTATCATGATGCAAAAACCTTCGTTTTTTGACTTTCCATAAATCAGGCCTTTTGACACGAACAGCTTCGCAAAAACGACGCATAACACACAAATACAGTTGGGACGCAAATAAAGGTCCTCTGCAACATTCTGAACGTTTCGGCGACCGATATTTTATTTCGCGCACAAAATTAAATACTACTTATTTGGAGTAATAAAAACGTTTAAAACCGTTTAATTCAAACGTTATAAAAACCGAAGAAACAACTTTTCTTTCACAAAACACAAGCGTAACTATATGAGAAATGAAAATAATTGCATGGGATTCAGCACAGATAACTCTGGCACTACTATCAACATAAAACATTTGAAATACTTTAATTGTAGTTTTGTCGACTGCTTATATATAAATTAATAAATATCTTTTCATTGGTCTTACAGTCCAATCAAACCAATCGAAAACAATACGTAACAAAATCAATACATATTTACATTGACATTAATACATCAATACACAAAAATAATAAAAATTAAAATTAAAATTAAAAATTATAATGACAGTCAGACTGTCCTTGTATACAGCCACCCCCGTAGACTACTCTGAAAATAAAATATTAGCTGAAAAAATTTTATTAGTAGGGACTGACGACGAGCCGTAGCGAGCTCAAAACGTTGGACTGGATCTTTCATTAGGTAAGGGTGTTGAGGACAGTCAGATTGTATTTTACTAACAAAATTTTTTCAGCTAATATTTTATTTTCAGATCAGTTTTCGGAGGTGACTGTATACAAGGACAGTCTAACTGTCATTATAATTTTTAATTTTAATTTTAATTTTTATTATTTTTATGTATTGATGTATTAATGTTAATGTCAATATGTATTGATGTTGTTACGCATTGTTTTCGATTGATTTGATTGGACTGTAAGACCAATGAAAAAATATTTATTAATTAAAACATTTGTACGAATCGATACACCCAGGAAATTTAAGTTGAAAAGACTTACACATATTTGTAGAGAGTAGTAAATGTAATTGATTATTGAAAAGCTTTGGTATGATAAGAAAGTATGCTACCACCATACTTACCTAATTTAATACTTTTATATAATGTTTAATTTTCTTTCTCCCTCTCCATGGCGTTCCACCTCTGTAAACTCGGCTAATTGACAAGCGGACAGACAGTGAGTGACTGCTCCCCCTTCTTCTTGCGTGATAGTACGAGAGAGAGTCGGGAGTGGGAGATGAGCTCAGTTCTGTTACTGATACGCTTGAGTGCGTACGTCTCACTGTACAAGAAGGATTCTCGAGGCAACGCTTCCTCAGCAGCAACGCCGGCGTCAAGTGAGCTACCCTTAAGTACAATCTAAAGATCAATATAGAACAACTCAATGTGACTTAATGTGTGAGTTTATTTTCCCGCTCCTACTCCCTTGCCTGAATTTTCTAACATTGGTCCTTCGAGCCAGATAGAAGTGGGAAGCGGACTCACGCATTTCCTCGACTTTATTGATGCTCACATTGAGTTGAGATCATGCGAACTAGATCTGTCAAAAATAGAGATATGTATTGATCCTTTATTTGACGTCATCAATTTTTTACACATAATCTATTATTTCAAACATGTGTGAGGCGAGATACATTCTGACGCACCTGATAATTAAATAAGGTTATTGTTTGTCATTTTTTTCTTAATTATTTGCAAAATAATCTTATCGTTCATTTGGTTTACTGTCACTTTATATTCCATTTTAAATTATCATTTTAAATTTAGTTGATCTGATTCTAGTTTATTATCCTATTTTGTCGTTTGTGTATTTATGTTTGACTTACTGTGGGCGTTTCTTGAATTTATCCCGACTTCTTCTATTCGTGCATTGCTTGTGTGATTTGCATCTTTAAATTCCCTTATTATCACTCATGCATTCTTATGTCCTCAGTAGCTGAGACACGCGATTAGAGCTTGGTATTAAATTTAGTTGCGCGCCTGTAAACACTATAGATCACCAATAGCTCACTCTCCCTGCCCTTTATCTCTCTCTCTCTCTCTCACTCTCTCTCTCTCTCTCTCTCTCTCTATGTCTCTCTGCATCGACTTCAGAGGGGGGCGTGAACCTGTTCCGTCTAGCTAAGACGGAACTGTGCGTAGGCTTCGGAGGGAACCCGTGAACCCGGTCCGTCTCGCCGTCTCACAACCTGTGTCGACTTCAGACGGAACCTGTGACCCTACTTTGTCTAGCCGACACGCGCCTGAGTGTCGGCTTCAGAGAGGTCTTGTGAACCCGTTCTGTCTAGCCGTCTCGCAAGTTGTGCCGGCTTCAGATGGGACCCATAACCCCGCTCTGTCTGGCCGACGGGAAGGTCGGCTTCAGGCGGGGTCGAGCGTATACATTCACTTGAAATTTACGATGTTTCAGATGATGGACCCCGTTTTAAAAATGCAGGAAGAATTTTCAATCACGATCCAAGAAGCAGCTCATACTATAAACGAGATACCTGATCGCGAGTAAACCGATGGGTTGCTCAGAAGCCACCTTGAAATATTGGAAAATTACTGGGAGAGGTTTGAGAGCAATCATGTTTTTCTCCTTACTTGTCAGAGAGGCGATAGGTCCATACAGAAAGACAGAAACTTTCAAGGCGCCGCGGAGGGACTTTGACGTGCACTCAGAAAGGCCGAATTCAGTTGGCACAGGGTATTCGAGACTATGGCCTCCGACGGTATAAATTGGCGATTCATTCCACCATCTGAACCTCAGTTCGGTGGGCTCTGGGAAGCCGGAGTCAAGTCAATGAAGATGCACCTACGCCGTGTCTTCGGGCTCTGCAAACTCATGTACGAGGAATTCTCGATACTTCTGGCCGAGATTGAACTGATGCTCAACAGTCGACCTATTGAGCCCGTCTCAGGGGAGACCCACGATTTCAATGTACTCACTCCTGGACACTTCCTCATAGGGGATTCTCTGATAGCTCATCCATAGCCGACTAACGCCGATCACAATCTCGGTAATGCAACCCACTGGCAACTGGTGCAAGGGCTGCGCAATCATTTTTGGGCTCGGTGCAGCGGAGAATATTTAAACACGCTCCAAATGCGTTGGAAGTGGTTACGTCCCCGTAAGGAAGTGGCCGTCAACGATGTCGTGGTCATCACTGATCCATCCTTGCTCGATGGCCGCTCAGTCGCATAACGGCCGTTTATGCTGACCCCAATCAACACATTCGAGTGGCGCGCGTCAAGACTGCAGATGGCGAATATACCTGACCTATAACGAAGCTCGTGCGACTGCCTGTGGAGATGTTCTACAACGCCGGTCCCTGAGGCTGACTTTGACCGCGCCCAAGGCGGGCGGCGATCGCGAACACGTTTCTTTTTTTTCGTTCCGTCAAGCTCGAATCTAGCTCGATCAATCTCACCACTTGCTCAAGTAAAATTAATTTTCCTTTTTTTCATGAAATACCGCTTTTTGTTCTTTATATTTTCTACATATTATTCTCGTTTTGGAAACGAGGCGGGCGTCAATTTTAATTTTCTTTCTTCCTCTCCTTGGCGTTCCACCTCTGTAAACTCGGCTAATTGACAAGCGGACAGACAGTGAGTGACTGCTCCCCCTTCTTCTTGCGTGATAGTACGAGAGAGAGTCGGGAGTGGGAGAGGAGCTCAGTTCTGTTACTGATACGCTTGAGTGCGTACGTCTCACTGTACAAGAAGGATTCTCGAGGCAACGCTTCCTCAGCAGCAACGCCGGCGTCAAGTGAGCTACCCTTAAGTACAATCTAAAGATCAATATAGAACAACTCAATGTGACTTAATGTGTGAGTTTATTTTCCCGCTCCTACTCCCTTGCCTGAATTTTCTAACATTGGTCCTTCGAGCCAGATAGAAGTGGGAAGCGGACTCACGCATTTCCTCGACTTTATTGATGCTCACATTGAGTTGAGATCATGCGAACTAGATCTGTCAAAAATAGAGATATGTATTGATCCTTTATTTGACGTCATCAATTTTTTACACATAATCTATTATTTCAAACATGTGTGAGGCGAGATACATTCTGACGCACCTGATAATTAAATAAGGTTATTGTTTGTCATTTTTTTCTTAATTATTTGCAAAATAATCTTATCGTTCATTTGGTTTACTGTCACTTTATATTCCATTTTAAATTATCATTTTAAATTTAGTTGATCTGATTCTAGTTTATTATCCTATTTTGTCGTTTGTGTATTTATGTTTGACTTACTGTGGGCGTTTCTTGAATTTATCCCGACTTCTTCTATTCGTGCATTGCTTGTGTGATTTGCATCTTTAAATTCCCTTATTATCACTCATGCATTCTTATGTCCTCAGTAGCTGAGACACGCGATTAGAGCTTGGTATTAAATTTAGTTGCGCGCCTGTAAACACTATAGATCACCAATAGCTCACTCTCCCTGCCCTTTATCTCTCTCTCTCTCTCTCACTCTCTCTCTCTCTCTCTCTCTCTATGTCTCTCTGCATCGACTTCAGAGGGGGGCGTGAACCTGTTCCGTCTAGCTAAGACGGAACTGTGCGTAGGCTTCGGAGGGAATCCGTGAACCCGGTCCGTCTCGCCGTCTCACAACCTGTGTCGACTTCAGACGGAACCTGTGACCCTACTTTGTCTAGCCGACACGCGCCTGAGTGTCGGCTTCAGAGAGGTCTTGTGAACCCGTTCTGTCTAGCCGTCTCGCAAGTTGTGCCGGCTTCAGATGGGACCCATAACCCCGCTCTGTCTGGCCGACGGGAAGGTCGGCTTCAGGCGGGGTCGAGCGTATACATTCACTTGAAATTTACGATGTTTCAGATGATGGACCCCGTTTTAAAAATGCAGGAAGAATTTTCAATCACGATCCAAGAAGCAGCTCATACTATAAACGAGATACCTGATCGCGAGTAAACCGATGGGTTGCTCAGAAGCCACCTTGAAATATTGGAAAATTACTGGGAGAGGTTTGAGAGCAATCATGTTTTTCTCCTTACTTGTCAGAGAGGCGATAGGTCCATACAGAAAGACAGAAACTTTCAAGGCGCCGCGGAGGGACTTTGACGTGCACTCAGAAAGGCCGAATTCAGTTGGCACAGGGTATTCGAGACTATGGCCTCCGACGGTATAAATTGGCGATTCATTCCACCATCTGAACCTCAGTTCGGTGGGCTCTGGGAAGCCGGAGTCAAGTCAATGAAGATGCACCTACGCCGTGTCTTCGGGCTCTGCAAACTCATGTACGAGGAATTCTCGATACTTCTGGCCGAGATTGAACTGATGCTCAACAGTCGACCTATTGAGCCCGTCTCAGGGGAGACCCACGATTTCAATGTACTCACTCCTGGACACTTCCTCATAGGGGATTCTCTGATAGCTCATCCATAGCCGACTAACGCCGATCACAATCTCGGTAATGCAACCCACTGGCAACTGGTGCAAGGGCTGCGCAATCATTTTTGGGCTCGGTGCAGCGGAGAATATTTAAACACGCTCCAAATGCGTTGGAAGTGGTTACGTCCCCGTAAGGAAGTGGCCGTCAACGATGTC
Organism: Sycobia sp. Sy_11; assembly: GCA_018907035.1. Taxonomy (NCBI): domain Eukaryota; kingdom Metazoa; phylum Arthropoda; class Insecta; order Hymenoptera; family Epichrysomallidae; genus Sycobia; species Sycobia sp. Sy_11. The sequence continues at coordinate 92,503 of JACCIC010000304.1, forward strand.
GTGGTCATCACTGATCCATCCTTGCTCGATGGCCGCTCAGTCGCATAACGGCCGTTTATGCTGACCCCAATCAACACATTCGAGTGGCGCGCGTCAAGACTGCAGATGGCGAATATACCTGACCTATAACGAAGCTCGTGCGACTGCCTGTGGAGATGTTCTACAACGCCGGTCCCTGAGGCTGACTTTGACCGCGCCCAAGGCGGGCGGCGATCGCGAACACGTTTCTTTTTTTTCGTTCCGTCAAGCTCGAATCTAGCTCGATCAATCTCACCACTTGCTCAAGTAAAATTAATTTTCCTTTTTTTCATGAAATACCGCTTTTTGTTCTTTATATTTTCTACATATTATTCTCGTTTTGGAAACGAGGCGGGCGTCAATTTTAATTTTCTTTCTTCCTCTCCTTGGCGTTCCACCTCTGTAAACTCGGCTAATTGACAAGCGGACAGACAGTGAGTGACTGCTCCCCCTTCTTCTTGCGTGATAGTACGAGAGAGAGTCGGGAGTGGGAGAGGAGCTCAGTTCTGTTACTGATACAGTCCACCTCTGTAAACTCGGCTAATTGACAAGCGGACAGACAGTGAGTGACTGCTCCCCCTTCTTCTTGCGTGATAGTACGAGAGAGAGTCGGGAGTGGGAGAGGAGCTCAGTTCTGTTACTGATACGCTTGAGTGCGTACGTCTCACTGTACAAGAAGGATTCTCGAGGCAACGCTTCCTCAGCAGCAACGCCGGCGTCAAGTGAGCTACCCTTAAGTACAATCTAAAGATCAATATAGAACAACTCAATGTGACTTAATGTGTGAGTTTATTTTCCCGCTCCTACTCCCTTGCCTGAATTTTCTAACATTGGTCCTTCGAGCCAGATAGAAGTGGGAAGCGGACTCACGCATTTCCTCGACTTTATTGATGCTCACATTGAGTTGAGATCATGCGAACTAGATCTGTCAAAAATAGAGATATGTATTGATCCTTTATTTGACGTCATCAATTTTTTACACATAATCTATTATTTCAAACATGTGTGAGGCGAGATACATTCTGACGCACCTGATAATTAAATAAGGTTATTGTTTGTCATTTTTTTCTTAATTATTTGCAAAATAATCTTATCGTTCATTTGGTTTACTGTCACTTTATATTCCATTTTAAATTATCATTTTAAATTTAGTTGATCTGATTCTAGTTTATTATCCTATTTTGTCGTTTGTGTATTTATGTTTGACTTACTGTGGGCGTTTCTTGAATTTATCCCGACTTCTTCTATTCGTGCATTGCTTGTGTGATTTGCATCTTTAAATTCCCTTATTATCACTCATGCATTCTTATGTCCTCAGTAGCTGAGACACGCGATTAGAGCTTGGTATTAAATTTAGTTGCGCGCCTGTAAACACTATAGATCACCAATAGCTCACTCTCCCTGCCCTTTATCTCTCTCTCTCTCTCTCACTCTCTCTCTCTCTCTCTCTCTCTCTATGTCTCTCTGCATCGACTTCAGAGGGGGGCGTGAACCTGTTCCGTCTAGCTAAGACGGAACTGTGCGTAGGCTTCGGAGGGAACCCGTGAACCCGGTCCGTCTCGCCGTCTCACAACCTGTGTCGACTTCAGACGGAACCTGTGACCCTACTTTGTCTAGCCGACACGCGCCTGAGTGTCGGCTTCAGAGAGGTCTTGTGAACCCGTTCTGTCTAGCCGTCTCGCAAGTTGTGCCGGCTTCAGATGGGACCCATAACCCCGCTCTGTCTGGCCGACGGGAAGGTCGGCTTCAGGCGGGGTCGAGCGTATACATTCACTTGAAATTTACGATGTTTCAGATGATGGACCCCGTTTTAAAAATGCAGGAAGAATTTTCAATCACGATCCAAGAAGCAGCTCATACTATAAACGAGATACCTGATCGCGAGTAAACCGATGGGTTGCTCAGAAGCCACCTTGAAATATTGGAAAATTACTGGGAGAGGTTTGAGAGCAATCATGTTTTTCTCCTTACTTGTCAGAGAGGCGATAGGTCCATACAGAAAGACAGAAACTTTCAAGGCGCCGCGGAGGGACTTTGACGTGCACTCAGAAAGGCCGAATTCAGTTGGCACAGGGTATTCGAGACTATGGCCTCCGACGGTATAAATTGGCGATTCATTCCACCATCTGAACCTCAGTTCGGTGGGCTCTGGGAAGCCGGAGTCAAGTCAATGAAGATGCACCTACGCCGTGTCTTCGGGCTCTGCAAACTCATGTACGAGGAATTCTCGATACTTCTGGCCGAGATTGAACTGATGCTCAACAGTCGACCTATTGAGCCCGTCTCAGGGGAGACCCACGATTTCAATGTACTCACTCCTGGACACTTCCTCATAGGGGATTCTCTGATAGCTCATCCATAGCCGACTAACGCCGATCACAATCTCGGTAATGCAACCCACTGGCAACTGGTGCAAGGGCTGCGCAATCATTTTTGGGCTCGGTGCAGCGGAGAATATTTAAACACGCTCCAAATGCGTTGGAAGTGGTTACGTCCCCGTAAGGAAGTGGCCGTCAACGATGTCGTGGTCATCACTGATCCATCCTTGCTCGATGGCCGCTCAGTCGCATAACGGCCGTTTATGCTGACCCCAATCAACACATTCGAGTGGCGCGCGTCAAGACTGCAGATGGCGAATATACCTGACCTATAACGAAGCTCGTGCGACTGCCTGTGGAGATGTTCTACAACGCCGGTCCCTGAGGCTGACTTTGACCGCGCCCAAGGCGGGCGGCGATCGCGAACACGTTTCTTTTTTTTCGTTCCGTCAAGCTCGAATCTAGCTCGATCAATCTCACCACTTGCTCAAGTAAAATTAATTTTCCTTTTTTTCATGAAATACCGCTTTTTGTTCTTTATATTTTCTACATATTATTCTCGTTTTGGAAACGAGGCGGGCGTCAATTTTAATTTTCTTTCTTCCTCTCCTTGGCGTTCCACCTCTGTAAACTCGGCTAATTGACAAGCGGACAGACAGTGAGTGACTGCTCCCCCTTCTTCTTGCGTGATAGTACGAGAGAGAGTCGGGAGTGGGAGAGGAGCTCAGTTCTGTTACTGATACGCTTGAGTGCGTACGTCTCACTGTACAAGAAGGATTCTCGAGGCAACGCTTCCTCAGCAGCAACGCCGGCGTCAAGTGAGCTACCCTTAAGTACAATCTAAAGATCAATATAGAACAACTCAATGTGACTTAATGTGTGAGTTTATTTTCCCGCTCCTACTCCCTTGCCTGAATTTTCTAACATTGGTCCTTCGAGCCAGATAGAAGTGGGAAGCGGACTCACGCATTTCCTCGACTTTATTGATGCTCACATTGAGTTGAGATCATGCGAACTAGATCTGTCAAAAATAGAGATATGTATTGATCCTTTATTTGACGTCATCAATTTTTTACACATAATCTATTATTTCAAACATGTGTGAGGCGAGATACATTCTGACGCACCTGATAATTAAATAAGGTTATTGTTTGTCATTTTTTTCTTAATTATTTGCAAAATAATCTTATCGTTCATTTGGTTTACTGTCACTTTATATTCCATTTTAAATTATCATTTTAAATTTAGTTGATCTGATTCTAGTTTATTATCCTATTTTGTCGTTTGTGTATTTATGTTTGACTTACTGTGGGCGTTTCTTGAATTTATCCCGACTTCTTCTATTCGTGCATTGCTTGTGTGATTTGCATCTTTAAATTCCCTTATTATCACTCATGCATTCTTATGTCCTCAGTAGCTGAGACACGCGATTAGAGCTTGGTATTAAATTTAGTTGCGCGCCTGTAAACACTATAGATCACCAATAGCTCACTCTCCCTGCCCTTTATCTCTCTCTCTCTCTCTCACTCTCTCTCTCTCTCTCTCTCTCTCTATGTCTCTCTGCATCGACTTCAGAGGGGGGCGTGAACCTGTTCCGTCTAGCTAAGACGGAACTGTGCGTAGGCTTCGGAGGGAATCCGTGAACCCGGTCCGTCTCGCCGTCTCACAACCTGTGTCGACTTCAGACGGAACCTGTGACCCTACTTTGTCTAGCCGACACGCGCCTGAGTGTCGGCTTCAGAGAGGTCTTGTGAACCCGTTCTGTCTAGCCGTCTCGCAAGTTGTGCCGGCTTCAGATGGGACCCATAACCCCGCTCTGTCTGGCCGACGGGAAGGTCGGCTTCAGGCGGGGTCGAGCGTATACATTCACTTGAAATTTACGATGTTTCAGATGATGGACCCCGTTTTAAAAATGCAGGAAGAATTTTCAATCACGATCCAAGAAGCAGCTCATACTATAAACGAGATACCTGATCGCGAGTAAACCGATGGGTTGCTCAGAAGCCACCTTGAAATATTGGAAAATTACTGGGAGAGGTTTGAGAGCAATCATGTTTTTCTCCTTACTTGTCAGAGAGGCGATAGGTCCATACAGAAAGACAGAAACTTTCAAGGCGCCGCGGAGGGACTTTGACGTGCACTCAGAAAGGCCGAATTCAGTTGGCACAGGGTATTCGAGACTATGGCCTCCGACGGTATAAATTGGCGATTCATTCCACCATCTGAACCTCAGTTCGGTGGGCTCTGGGAAGCCGGAGTCAAGTCAATGAAGATGCACCTACGCCGTGTCTTCGGGCTCTGCAAACTCATGTACGAGGAATTCTCGATACTTCTGGCCGAGATTGAACTGATGCTCAACAGTCGACCTATTGAGCCCGTCTCAGGGGAGACCCACGATTTCAATGTACTCACTCCTGGACACTTCCTCATAGGGGATTCTCTGATAGCTCATCCATAGCCGACTAACGCCGATCACAATCTCGGTAATGCAACCCACTGGCAACTGGTGCAAGGGCTGCGCAATCATTTTTGGGCTCGGTGCAGCGGAGAATATTTAAACACGCTCCAAATGCGTTGGAAGTGGTTACGTCCCCGTAAGGAAGTGGCCGTCAACGATGTCGTGGTCATCACTGATCCATCCTTGCTCGATGGCCGCTCAGTCGCATAACGGCCGTTTATGCTGACCCCAATCAACACATTCGAGTGGCGCGCGTCAAGACTGCAGATGGCGAATATACCTGACCTATAACGAAGCTCGTGCGACTGCCTGTGGAGATGTTCTACAACGCCGGTCCCTGAGGCTGACTTTGACCGCGCCCAAGGCGGGCGGCGATCGCGAACACGTTTCTTTTTTTTCGTTCCGTCAAGCTCGAATCTAGCTCGATCAATCTCACCACTTGCTCAAGTAAAATTAATTTTCCTTTTTTTCATGAAATACCGCTTTTTGTTCTTTATATTTTCTACATATTATTCTCGTTTTGGAAACGAGGCGGGCGTCAATGTTTAATTTTCTTTCTTCCTCTCCTTGGCGTTCCGCCTCTGTATGCTCGGCCAATTGATAAGCGGGCAGACAGTGAGCGGCTGCTCCCTCTTCTAATCGCGCGTGACAGTACCAGAGAGAGAGAGAGAGAGAGAGAGAGAGAGAGTCGGGAGCGGCAGACGAGCTCAGTTCTCTTACGGATACGCTTGAGTGCGGACGTCTCACTGTACAACAAGGATTCTCGAGTCAATGCCTCCTCAGCAACAATGCCGGCGTCAAGTGAGCTACCCTTAAGTACAATCTAAAGATCAATAAAGAACAACTCAATGTGACTTAATGTGCGAGTTTATTTTTCCGCTCCCCCTCGCTTTCCTGAATTTTTTAACATATAAAGTAATTTTAATATTAATTATAATTTATCATAGCAATGTGACGTCTTTTACATTTAATCATTTACTTATAAGAAAGTTATAGACAATTTAATTTTGTTTTTGAAGTTGAACAATATTCAATTATTTTATTTTATATTTAAAAAAATGAAAAACTTGAAAATATTCTGATGCCAGTAATTACATAACCAGCTACAAATATGGTGCATCTATTTTATTTTTTGTTATTTAACATTGCTATATTTTTACTCTGAAAACTAGTGGAGCTAATTAGAGAAGAAGACGATTTCTTTACGAATAAAGCAGATGTAAATTTTTATAAAGGTACTAGAATCAATCCCGTGAGTCGGAGACTTATACTTCGATAATCAGATTATCAGTTAGCTCTCATGATCGACATGTCGTAGGCGTGTTTGTTTCTATTATTACATATAAATATCGTTTGTCTACTGATAAATAGAAAAAAACAAAAAATTCAAGAAATTTAAGCAAATCCTTAGGTGTGCAGAATTTTTGTTATGCTGAATCGAAATTAGAGATGCCTTTTTCTTCGTACGTAGCCAACCAATGCAATAATTAACTGACGTTATTTTCGGCAGCAGTAATGCCCTTAATTAGAAAAAATATTATAAGCGAGTTTTTTCGAATTATGAAACCTTCTTAATGAACCTGAAGCTTTAGTATTAAATTCCAGTTTTCAGAATTTTTAAAAAATATTGAAGATCATACAGGTTATGGGCAAGAGAAATAAATTAATTTTAAATTTTAACTTCATAATCGGGGTCATTTCAAAGAAAACTCCACAATTTTCAATATTTATATGATAAACGGTACGTATCTCAACTCATCCGAATAGTAAATTCTTGATTTAATTATTTTTGTATAGTAATAGACGACCGTTTCAGAAAATTGCACTTTTACACCAAAATGAGTGAGTCTCTGACTTTCGTATTCCGTTCAAACTCCACGCACAAAGCAGAGAGGAAGGTGTATAATTGGAATATAAATACGATTAATCGTATCCGAGCACAGCAAAGGCAAGAATTGTTAAATAATAAAACAAATCATCTGTATATAGTATATAATAAACTATATTTAGTTTTAATCCGTGACGTTTTAACGTTTCTGTAACTTAATGCTTGTTTTATCAACATACAAAAACGTTGACTTGCGAAGACATATGAATGTATTACATAGCCACGGACCCACTGTAATTTACAATAATATGTTTATATTCGTTGAAGCTATCGAAACGTTATAACAAGCAATAAATTTTACAGTCAAATTATTTTTTGACTACAAAATGACTTGGCTCATAATGATCTTTATTACCTATCTGCCATTTTTAACAATATAGAGATTGCTAATGATTTTCATTTTTATCTAGATTTTTATTCCATAAAGTTAACCAATTATAATAACAAATTACACGAAAGATTTAAATAAATAGTGTAACTAATTGAAATGAAGAAACGTATTTTTATTATTTTTATTTTTTTTATTATTCTCTGAATAAGCTGAAATTGAATTTGATGTTCTGCTGTTTTTAAAGTTTTTTTTTTTGTCAAAATATATAATATTGAAAACAACTATTTTCTTTTTTGGACAATCTTTGATCTTTTGAATTTTATGTTTTAAATAGTGATACTCAAAAATATCTACAAGAGGATAATATCCAACAAAAAATGTTTAACTCTACGTGGTTTTTGACCTCTAGTTTTTCACTCGAATTTATATTTTTGAATGTGATCTGTATTATCGACAGGCTGCCTAAGATTAAATATTTAAGGGTAGAATTTCAATTTTGTCTTTTACTTGATCTTTTCAATATTGTGCTAACCTAGTATTTACCATTAGTGTTAAAGTAAACGAATCGCAAATAATGTCGAACTAACACGCTAGCTTCAACAATGGTATATGGAATGATACAGCCCCATTAAAAAAATGATGCGATATAATTACCTTATAAACTAACATGACTAAATTATACCTATGAAACTCATTAGCGACATTACGAATGGGGAACTGAATGTTTTTTTATTTCATATTTAAATATGATATCTTTTGATAATATGATAAATTTACTTTACAGTTTAGTATGCGGGTTTATTTTATAATTACGTTTTTAGTAACGCTTAAAATATACTGCGGAATTTAAATTTCTTTTCTGCGCCATAATATCAATGTATGATATAAAGGTTGATTTGTTTCAAAGTTATATCATTATTATGACGTGATAAAACACTAGTTTATGAAAAAACACATGTTATCGTAAACTGCGTTTCGGAGGTTTAGAGGAGTCACAAAGGACAAGAAGCTAACCAGGTAAGGAGACTCCCATATGGGAGTAAATAATAAGCAGCGTCCAAATATATATTTTCAAAATTATGTGTTCCAATCAGGCAACACAATTATCAAATAAAAAGATTTTAATTTATGAACAACTAAAAACATTTTAAAATATTGATAAATTTGATAAATTTCTTGAGCTTTACATGAAAATTGGAACGCCACTTATCGTTATTAAGTATTAAGTATAATTTAATTTAAAGAATAATTTTTGAAAGCGATAAGTCGTGTACCGATTCCATCCCACATGCAAGGAACTTATCAATCATTTATGCTTATGTATGGCAGCTACCTATTTATTATGTTTACTTTCAAGTTGGTCTTAAATCAATTTTGGAAGGAGTATTTTGCTGGTGAATCCGATACTTTCTAAAGATTTTTGCCTTGTTAAAAAGAAGAAACAAAGAGATAATTGATAAAAAAAAAGAGAAAAAAAAATGACGTAAATAAGTTTCATGCATATTTTATAAAATATAATTCATATTAAAAAATTTCTAATTGCGTATGAAAGTATACTTTGACACACAAGCGAAGCATGTGGGCAATTTGATTGGAAAGAACAATTGTGGCAACTATATCGGACAAGTTCCAGATTATTTTTGTTTTTATAAAGTAGTTATTATAGAAAGCATTATATTTCTAATGGTAAAATTTTGTCGATGATTAAAATGATATTTGTATTTATCGCGAAGTTATTTATATCTTATCGAAAGAATCAAGCGTTTTTATATATTTTTTTCCTGATAACTCAATAATTTTGCATGCAATTAGATATTTTGATGACAGCACTGGAGACCGTGCAGGGGCGCCTAAGTGGGTCGTAAAGTTGTAATTTTTTTAATGAAAATGTAACTATAAAATACAAGTTTAGATTTTGTACATGAATAGATTTCGACTACATAAATAACGGAAAATCATTGTCAGAATTCTAGACTATACGGAACAGGTTGTCAAAAGTGGATGAATTTGAAAAAAACGACTTCCAAAGTCACTACAAAACTATATAAAAAATAACAATGAATTTCTGTGTGTAGTAACGAATGCAGTCTGCACAATATATATTTTCTTCAAAAATACCAAACTATTATGCTTCTTTCAATTTCATTCAATAAGTGAATTTCATTCAATAAGTTATATACAAATGTTAAAAACCGACTGAAATCACGAGATGCCATAATATTTGTAATAGCATTTAAAATTTCTTCGCTTTTTACATTCAGTCTTGTATGCAAGTGAAATAATAATTCTAAGACAAAATAATTGAAATAATCTTTCTTCTGACAAAATTTTTTATAATATATATTTGACCCGATCAACGAGCATTATTTTTTCAACGGTTACTTGACTTCTCACAATATACAAAAGATTCTTGGTTATTTTATTCAATAACTTATTCTAAAATTATTTTATTAATCTGAAATTTATTAAACATCAAAATCATGATTGGACTAATAATGCATTTTAAATTTGATTATATTGATCAAATAGTTTTTGCCCAAATCATTTTGTAATACAATTTCTAAATATTTTTATCAATATTAAAGTCTTTATACTGTAATATATTATACTAATATAGTATACTATACTAATATAGTATACTATACTAATATAGTCTGACTGTCATTAGACAGTCAGACTATTCTTGCAATAATATGTACAAAATACAATACAAAAACCTTTTTAACGATTTTTTAGAAATAAATATATGTTAAGCAGCCAAAAACGATGAAGTGGCCAATTTACTTCTAGAATATGAATGTACTACATTAAATTCTCAAAAATTGTGAAATTTTATTTCCGTACTCATTTTATTTCCCTGCCCATACCATAAGACTTCACTAAAAATTTCATTGAAATAACGTCAGAATATTTGAGACATAAGCTGTCTGACGGTAGAAATTAATCACCATAGAATCACATCACTTCTTGAACAGAAAAATCTCCACGAACAGTAAAAGAGTTTACAGAGATATTTTTCTATTCGAGTCACTTTGGAGTCATTCGTTTCCCTGCAAACTCGGCGTATGGTGAAATTTTTGCGTCTACGACGAGGGGCTATACGTCGCAGAAAACGCAGAAAACTTCCTATCGTTGTAAGACATGTATATAAAATTTACAGATATGTAAATAATATTATACTATAATATAACTATATCAATTATAAATTGTTATTAGTCCATTGTTTATAAAGTAAGAAAATGAATATTATAAAGAAATACTTTGAAAATAATGGTAAATATAATAATCTATAAATATGAAAATAAATTTGCTTTTGTAATTACTTTCGAAGTAATTTTTTACAAATTCTCAGATTTCTGGCAACTTGTTATGCATGGTCTATTCTGAAAATGATTTTCAGAATTTTTTTTCACTATTTATATAGCCAAAATCCATTCGTATACAAAATTTCAAACTTGTATTTTATAGTTACTTTTGTATTAAAAATTTACAACTTTTACGATCCACCCAGGCGCCATACAAGCGCCCCTGTACGGTCTAGAATTTTGACATTCAGGCTATTCGGAATATATTCACAGAATACTTCTATATATTCCGACTTGTATGCTGACAATGAATCTTTCATGAAAAAAACCCAGGTTGTATTGTGTAATGACCAATTTCCTAGCGGGCGTTGCGCCTAATAATATAATATACATGAAATAGTGGGCTATAAGAAAATGAAACTCGAGATGCGTGCAGTTATTAATTCAGCACACGAAAAACTGACGGATAATAGGGTATTCATCAAATCAAACACGTATGAGACAAACATTTTTATGGCATAGTCGCACAATCGTAGCGTGTAAAATGATTAAAATGCAAAGTTGTATGTTATGCCAATTGTAATATTTAAAAATAATTTTATAACTTTGAAACTTCTATAATAATGTAAAAATTTTTAATAATTCTTAAAATTAGGTAGAAATACAAAATCCCAAAATTAGTCTAAAATTCATTGAACTTATTAATGTTTATCCTTGAATAGGATATCGCATAGAATATATGATTTTTTCATACGCCACAATATTTGAAAAAAATGACAGGTTTCATATTATGTCGTTCTTTTACGATGTTGTATTATATTGCAGAATGTCATTTTATAATGGGAAAGCCGAATTCCACTCTAAATAGTTTAAAAATTATATACTGGATTATTCTTTTTGTTGTATTTACGTATACAGTGTCATGAATTCAGCGAAATATCGTATTATTTGCTTCACAATCTTGAAGCTTATATAATCTTCATTGTTACGCCTCTCGTGTCATTACAATTACGTAATAATTTTTTAAAACTTTTATAGTACTAGTATTTTGCACGCTTTTTAATTTTTTTTAATTGTTTAGTATTTAATTTTATAACATTAGTTTAATTTAATATTTATATGATTAAAAGTTTATAGTTCAATAATATACATATATATATATATATATATATATATATATATATATATATATCTGTAGGTGTTGTAATTGTATGTGTGTGTGTGTGTGTGTGTGTGTGTGTGTGTGTGTGTGTGTGTGTGTGTGTGTGTGTGTGTGCGTGCGCGCGCGCGCGTGTGTGCGTGTGTGTGTGTTACATGTTTAATGGTTAACGTTTAGTAGTTTCACTTTTAATAATACTTTATACGGCTTTACGGAGACAGAGAGTTTAGATTCAGTTTATGCATTATTTTTACTAGATAATATAATAATATAACATATGTAATAATAGAAGGACAGCGCGGATCTTATGTTTTTTTGCTCAATGAAACATTTTTTCTCATAACTGTACCCCTCTTCTTTAATTTGTTCATATACAGAGTATTATATAAAATATGTAAGTCTCTTGAGTGAGAGCGGATATCAACACATTTACAGAAATACGAAGCAAAGCAAGCTATAAAAACTTATAGCAAAATTTGTTGAAATATCATAGTTCTTACTCAATTTATTTCTAATTATGAGAAAACTAAGAAATTATTAATATTCTATTTTTGTAAAATCAATTAACCTTAAAAAATTGAATAATATATCCATTAATTGCTACATTAAAAATGGTCAGTTAGAGCTCATATTGTGAATGACCGTTGTTATATAAGAAAATTGTTCGTCATAACACAATAAAACATTTCCGTTTGCTCTCCTGTCTAATTGATTGTTTAGTACTTTTATCGATTAATATTAACCTTATATGTTTTATTTATGCAGTACTATGTTCATACATGCATGATTATTTATTTTTTATTGATTGAAATTTATTCTATTTTTATCCTTTTCTCCAAATCAAAAAAAACTCATTTAGTATTTTCAGATTGTAAAAAGCTTAAAAACGCATTCAGATAAAATAGATACTTTCAGATAAAATAAATGTACAAATATGTTTAGCTTATCGATAAAAAAGTATTATCCATTCGAGCCGGGATAAAATGTAGCAGGTTGAAATGCTGAAACATATGCGTCACTTAAAAACTAGCTAAAATAAAAGTGTAATAAATTAAGTACAGTTTATATTGATTTTAAAACAATTACATAGTTTCTCTGGTTAAAAAAAATGTTTAATTTCTTAAGGATCGGGAGCCTGCATTTTTCAATTACTAATTTATTTTTGATAACAAAGTAGTTAATCGTATTAATATTTATATATTGATCAATGTTATTTCATTCATCTTTTTAAGTGTACATGTGTTCAGTTAACTTTTGAGATCAAAATTCAAAATTCATAGTCTTTCGTCAGGCAGTAGCACACATCTCTGTAGTTTCTATGTCTTTCTCTTATTTATTAGGTATTTATAGTTAATAATAGTTTAATGTATTATTAATTATATATATATATATATATATATATATATATATATATATATATATACTCTGTATTTCTGAAATAACTTAGTTTTATCCTGATTAATTAAAATCGGTCAATTCTTATGTTGATTAGCCTACCACAGCTCATAGGATTTAGATACTATCCATAGAACTTTATAAAGCTAAAAAATGGGCGGAGAGGTTAACCAAGTTTTGATAAAAAATGAAAAAGGAAATATGCGACCGGGACATTTATGTGTTTATTTTTATGGCTTGTACAGTTTTGTCCTCATCGTGAACGTGTATGTAATATCCCATTGGTTATTAGATCTAAGTTAAAATATCTGCTTGTTTTGTGGACTTCTGAGAGACATGGATAGTAACTAAATTCTATTCTTGATTATTGGCTAATGAATATAAGCTGTGATCGGTCAGAATTTGACACATAGAAAAGTTATTTCGAAAACATAGTAAATATAATAATTAATAAGTTATTCCTATATATCATCATTAACAACATTATTTTCTTCGGTTTAATTAACTTGCAACTTTAATATACTTATTTAAGAATTAACGTGATTGGTTTTCGCGTCTAAAAATTGCTAATATCGCACAAGCGCGTGTTATGGAAAAGTTCTGTCTCGTTTTATTTATGTCTACAGAAGTTTAAAAATTTTCTCCTTCGTCATAAATGGCTGTCCATTTCATCGCAAGATTTGTCACTAGACATCGTTAAAGTTTGACGGCTTAAACGAATACTGACAGACAAATTACTAGAATGACGAAACGTCATTCTTTAAATTATTATTATATATTTAAATTTAGAAAAAGCGTTTTAATTTAGATTTTGATTTTTTTGTTCATTACGTATATAAAAATTTCCTTACTGTAAAATACACTTAGATAATTCAATGATTACAAATTGGTATCGTGAACAGGTGTAACATAAGCCTTTTATGCAAAATGCACTGATAACCGATAGTTAATTCCAATGTTTTTTTTTCTTCAAAAAGGACTGTCATACCTTCATCGTTCTATCTTTCTATCATATTATAAAATTAATTCATCGCATTCGGGTTCACATACCCGAGTAAGTAAAAACGTTCGCGGCGAGAGCTGTGCCTATACATATGATTCTCGCCAATTTAACCTGTTAACTTACGAAAGTTTACATCTATAACGTTTCTATTTCTGTTAGAAAAACTTCAGCTACGCAAATCATGATAAAACGTATTTCAATTTCGCTCCAATTCTGCTGCTCCTGTGTATTATTTCTTTTTTATGTTTAATATTTTAGTTTTTACTTTTTTTCTACTGTCTGTTTCCAGATTCTCTATGTTCCTTTACTACTCCTGATGAAGCATTTTTTTTAGATGATGTTAGGTGTAAAACGGATGAGGAAGAAAATTGAAACTATCATACGTGAAGGATAAATTTAATACATCGTAAAATCAAATATATTTACGAAACAAACTGTTATTCACCAATTATTTACAAGTTTCTTTAAATTTCTCTTTTTAGTAGTTGCAATCTTAGTAATTGTTAACAGCCGTCGATGAATGTTTATATATAAATGATCAACTTAAAGTCATAATTCAAGCATACCAAAATAGCATGCGAGTCATTTCATAATAAACAATATATGTATCTATTTATATATGTATTCTGTCTATTATAAACATTGAAAATTAGTCAAATCCATTGTTAATTCCATAAGTGATACAATTTAAAGTATATATATATATATATATATATATATATATATATATATATATATATATATATATATATCGGTTTTTGATACATATATTGGTAATTCATCAGTAAGATTTCAATTTAATGATTGAAATTTAGAGATATGTATAAACATCTTCTCTGAGTATTGCATATAAACAATGATGCGATAATTATATATAAGAGTTATATATGCATATCTAGTCTGGTATTAAACGAATTGTTATTGTAACAAAAATCTGTTAAACAATCGTCATCAATTATCCTGACCAATATAGATTCTGTATGGGACCTATATATAAGCAAATCCAGGAAACTTTAGGTGGTAGAAAATTAATCTTTTTCTAGTATACTTTTGGCTGAATATTTTTGTTCAAGACTAGTGTTAAATAATAATATAGCAGTTGGTATACTCATGTTGTTACAAACATATTTTTATTTTACTTATTTTAAACTTGTTTTTTGTATTAACTCGATACAAATTAGCAGTAAATATTTTTTATTAAAAAATAATTAAAAGCTACTTCAAAAGTAACAAGGTATTATTATCAGGTGTTTATGTTACAGGTTATTATGTCATTATTTCAAATGAGCATTATTTTTAATGAAAGCAAGATTTTTAATCCAATAATCTTTTTTCATAATATAAATGTTTGATTTTTTCTAAATACTTTACTAGCATGTTATAATATACTTGGGAACATTTAGATAATGATGTATTATTAGATAGTCAAAATCCCGCTGGTAATTCCAAGTATTTTGCTAATCTAATTTGTATTAAGGGAATCTGATATTGTAAGACACTGAGTACGTAGAAAATCCAAATTTGAAAGCTATATCACTATTTAACAAAAATTATCCTAATTCTTTAAACTTTGATATGTTCTTGATAAAAGGAATAAAATAATTCATGATTTCAGGAAGGTCCATGGAAATTTTTTAAAATTTATTCACTAGCCAGTATGAAGATGTGGTATCGTCGTATTGTGCATACCGTTATCTGGTATAAATTGAGAGTGGATCGTCGATCGAGAAAAGTAGAAGTTGAAAATGATGGTGAGAACAGATTGACTAGCCAGATGTATCCCAATCATCATCCAATGGATATACCGTATGATCAAATTTGACCTGGAATGGTGCATTTAAACTCTACGCGTAAACTAAATCGGTAAAAGTTTTTTTTCCTATATTGATGCTACCTTACTTGATGTCCGTGTGAAATTTGAGTGCCATATCTCCATTAGTGTGTATTTATCAGCTGTTTGTTCACGACGCAAAAAGTTTGTCTGGCGAGATTGACTATTGAAAAAAGTTGATCAACGAGTTTGCTTGAAATTTTGTTTCCAATGGAATTACGGCTACGGAATCATTGAAAATGTTACAGAAATGTTTTGGGGAATCTACTTTATCGCGAATGTAAGTATGTGAGTGGCACAAAGCCAACCAAGGTGATGCCCATCGTTTTTTTCGATTAGCATGAGGTGGTTCACCATGAATTCGTTGCAGGAGGTCAAACGGTCAATAACGAGTATTACTTAGCCGTTTTGAGGCGTCTAAGTGAAGCAATTCGTCGTAAATGACCGGAATTGTGGTCAGACAATTCATGGTTTTTTCACCACGATAATGCGCCGGCATATTCTAGCATCGATTTTTTAGGCACGAAATGAAAATCATCGCTCAAATACCGTATTCGCCAGATTTGGCTCTCTGTGACTTTTTTTTCTTTCCGAAACTCAAAAATCCGCTTCGGGGAACGCATCATGAGTCCATAGTCAATATCACCAGACAAACTTTTAGCGCCGTAAACAAGAAACACACACTAATGGAGATCTGGCATTCAAATTTCACACGGACATCAAGAAAGGTTGTACCAATATAGGAAAAAAAAATTTTATCGATTCAGTTTACGCGCGGATTTTAAATGCACCAGTCTGGTTCAAATTTGATCCTATGGTATTCCGAAAGTAAAACAGAAAGTTGTCAGTATGTACATTTCTCAATGACGCAATTTCTATTTAATGCATAAACGGTTAATCGTCTATTGTGGACTAATAAAGATCGTTATGGAACGGTTTTTGATGCTTTTGGCGGACTACTAGTGCTATGTTCCGCGTATGCCAACAACAGTAAGAATAGCTGATTTATATAAGTGCTGTGGAAGGACCACGTATAGACACAATGATATCACCTAATCTTTTTAACAGATTATTATAGTAAACACATAGTAAATATGGATATACAAAAATTTGTAGTAACTCAAAGTATTATTTTTAATTCAAATAGTAATTTACGACCCTTTTCCAGAAAGTTCTCAGGCTAATCCGCGAATATCAAGATATATATTTACATAATATATTATCTAACTATCTATGATAAACACTTGAAAAACTGCAAGAGAAATACCAATAAAATATAATAGTTACATACACTATTAATCGAATTTTTTATTATCGTGTTCACCATCCGATAATTGCTTTATTATTATCTGTTTGTCATATGTGGAACACAACTCCAGTAGTCCACCAGTATCGTCTGAAACCGTCATATGACGGACTATGTAGGTCCATAACAGAAAAGTGACCGTTTCGTTATTCATTAGAAATTGCGCGACGGCAAGGTACTGTTTTACTTTCGAAAAATACCAAGACAGGCTAATCTGATTGGCCCTTGCACGAAAAAAATCAGTTCTAGAGAATTTATGAAGTAGTGCTTACGTTTTAATAAAGTATTTTATTTTATTAAAAATAGACAGGGTCAGCACGTATATGTAATATGCATAAAATGAACTCTTTTTGAGGAAAAAATTACAAAAAGTACAATAAAAAAGACAAAATATTTGTTGTTCAGAGAAACATAAAAAATAGTTATTTTACCTAAGTTGTACTTTTCATATACTTGCTTAGCAAATGAAAACCTCGAATCTCGTAATCAGGACTTTTTATTTTTGACATGTACTGTTCTTTTCTAAAATTCATACATCCATAAAGTTATTTCGCTTTTTAATGAACAGTGATACAACTAAAAACTCAGCGGTATTTTGTTCAGTTATTATGAAAAATGACGTAAGGAATCTTAGAAGTTTCTTAAATGCGAAACATATTTTAGATATTATAAGCTAGACAAAATAAAATAACAGATCAAAGATTCCTGAATCTGCCTATGTATATATATATTATTGCGTTTTATTACTTTTGTTGAAGAGTGCATTATGATCACGCAATAATTTTTATTCATTACGTATAATATTTGCACGCACGTGCGCGCGTCCGTCGTTTGAATTAATAGATTAATTAATAGATTACGTACGTAATATATCAGTGTGAACTAAATGTTTGCAACCGTACGATACCGGTCACTATATACTTTGAAATTTCCTAGCGTTTTATATCTACGTAAATATAATATAGAAGTTATTATGACAATTGATGAAATTAAAAATAGAATGAAATATGAACTATTTTCTTTATCAAATTTTTAATAGAAAATTTGTATGATACGGTATTATTAAAAAACAAAACAAAATTGATAAAAATAAGACAAAAATATCCAGATAATATCAGATAGTGTTTAAAAAGTTTTCTTTCGTGCACGTGCAATTGTCTAACTCGAAGTTCCACTAATTAACTCAGTCGTTCAAAGACAGATCACAATTTCTGTTATAAAATAAGTTCAAATTTATTCTTGATATATTAATAAACTGATTCCAGTATAGAAAATCTTATTAACGTTTCCAATTTTATTCGTTTGATATAAATATCTCTTAATAAATCTTGTCGACTAACTTCCTCTAAGTCATGTACTTGCATTAATTTTAAATACTATTCATTAACTTATTTAAAAAAATATGTTTTCATGTTTGATATTTCATAATATGTAAAAATGTATTTAGGTTTTATAAGTATAAAAGTAATGAGAACATAACATTTTAATAAACGGTTCTCCCTTATTATTATACTTTTTTAAAATTAAATATTATTATTAATTATTTATTAGTGAATTATTAGTAAATAAATAATTCGGTAATTAGTGAATACCGAATTATTTATTAGTGAATAAATTATTGATTATATTATGTTACTGTCTACATTGTTAAACATTTGTATTCAATTCATAAATGAAAATACTAATTTGAATTTTTATAATATTCTACTCTCCATACGGAAGAAAACTTCTTAAGAATTAACGACTTTACGAATTATCAATTTAGAACACCAAGAATAAAGATACTTTTATTTACATTTCATAAGTAACCCGCATTTCGGATCTTCTAGCTAGACTGTACTTACACATAAAAAATTAAATGATACAACTATTATTATTCACTTTGATATCTTTCTTAACGACACTATTTTGTAACAAAACAAAACTTGGTTCATTTATATCTACCATAATTTTTCTGTTTTTTTTATGTTCCAGTGAATCTCATACTCATTGTAAAGAATTGCTGATTTGCGCCTTGATCCTTTTACTCTTTCTGCGCCGTGCTTAGGTTAGAACTGCTCTTTCTATTTCTTCCTCATCTTTTTACACCTTCTCACCCCCTACGAACATTTTTCTCTTTGTATATTTAGTTGTTTTTTATATATATTTTTTAATTGATCTATTTTATTTATCGTTCAAAGTACTCCCTGGGAATGTAGAGTGAGTGCATAAAAGAAACATTAAGCGATCGATTGTAATATAAAATTATTGACATTATTTTGTTTCTCTTAGGTGAGCAGCAGAACGGTGTTGGGAGCGCGATCTACGGCGAAACGGCTCGTGGCAAAAAACTGCTGTGCACTTTATGTGCATCTTCTTCTTCTTCCTTCGTACGAGACTCGAAAATCACGTGACAATAATGTGTGGTGCCGAGAAGAGGACGGTGATGGTCGCAATTATCGTAAATAGAGTAAAAAAGATTAGGCACACTCTGTCAATTACCATCGCAGCAAACTTCCAATCGTTGGCTATCTTCGTCTGAATCTCCCCATCCTTTAATTGATCCGTAATTATCTAAAAAAAAAACAATAATTATTTTTATTTTATTTACATTATTGATCTATTTTATGGACTTCAGCTTTATTCCCAAAAATTCTCAAATATTATAAAATTGTTATAGATTTTTAATTGACTATGAAATGTTAAATTTCTTTGTTAATTAGAAGACACAATTTTGAGTATTCTGTAAATTATTCTATAAGTTGTCATTATCTGAGATGCCAGAAGTATACTCATTTATTATAATTAATTTATTACAATTTAATTTTTTAGTTAGCAAAATTTTATGGAGGCACTTTACAAAATCGTGTATGTCGTATTTTTTAACTGACTGAAATTGAACCTTTTATATGTGTAATATATTTGAGTATCACAATTATCTAGTTTATGAAAAAGTACTGATGAATATATAAATAAATTATTATCATAAGAAATATGAATTTTCGATAAAATGTTAATATTGTTTATCTAAAAATTTAGTATGTTTAAAAATCTTGCCTTAAAAGAAAAAGGTTTTATCTATATAGAATGAAATACGTTTTCTATATGGATAAAAAATATTTTTATCTATATAGAACGAAATACAGTAATGCCATACAATGATAGATTATCAAATATTTGTACCAGATCATGCATAAGTAGATAGGCTATAGGAATTCTAGCGCATACGTATTCTAGATCACCCGCCCCCCTTACAAAGTGTGCTCAGCTCTCATCTAGGACGTGCTGGGGGCATACACTTAACACGTGAGTAGACTTTAGGTTCAGTAGAAAACCTATAGACTTGCTCATTCTCTTTTGAGCAAAGTCCGGAGACATGGGGATATCCATTCTCCGTTAATGCATCATTATGCCTATAGCAAAGTCAAATACTTTATTTGTTTGCAAATGAAGGACTTCTGGAATAGTTTCACGAATTTCACAATTTGTAGTGCACAATTATTCTTGCAAATTGGTTTATGATATGTTCAAACAGATGAGCTAAGAGCTCTCTCTCTCTCTCTCTCTCTCTCTCTCTCTCTCTCCCTCTCTCTCTCTCTCTTTATCTCTTACAGTGCACCATCTTTTTAATTACATTTTACTACTTCATACGTCCACTAGCGGCGTCTGTAAGAGAGAGAATGTGTTATATACTTTTCTTGCTGACCACACTTGTTGCGTGTTAGAGAGAGAGAGAGAGAGAGAGAGAGAGAGAGAGAGAGAGAGAGAGAGAGAATTATATAGCTTTTTTCCCTATACTATCCGCTCCATAAGAGAGGAGGGGATGGACCAGTTACGTTAGTTCGAAGAGGATAATTTTATAATCGTTTTCATTGCCATCTGCTGCAGGCAGTCAATACAGTCGAATCTTGTATTTTCTATAAAACATAAAAGCTTTATTTTGCCCGTGTTTCGAATTTTATTGTATTTTTTTCATAGTTTTACATTGTGCAGAGCACACTATATGCTAACTTTGTATGCTGCATTTTGATTCATACATACTGTTACAGTATTCTTGCGCTTTTGTTTCTTCCACTCGTAGAATGGTAAATTTACAATGTTAATATCGTCAATGAAAAATTGTATCTGTTAAGAATTATCTTTTGAATTCGGTAATCTTGGATAATTGGGTATCTTTTGAATTGGATAAATTTTTATAAAGTATATTAACAATTTGATTATAGAAAAACTGTCCTGAATTTCATGGAATCCCATCATAATTCATTTCAAGCCATTTATTTTTTTCACTCTGATATGATTGACAAGTTGTTCACAAGAAAATGGCTTTTTAAATAAAAAATACTACATGTTCTTTATCTTTGAGTCGTAAAATGGCAAGCTCTTTAAGTAGATATTCGTTGTCATCATGATTGAAGCCTTATTTCAACGACTTTAAAACTTCTTAACGTTCCCACTTATAGGATGATATTAGACAATACGATTATGCAAAAAACAGTAAGCTGAAGTATTTCGTAAAACATTATTTTTTTATTCAAATTCTATCCGTACATCAATGGGTGCACTTTTCAGAGACTCGTTTTTCTTTGAACAATCAATAACTATAAGTGGCATATGATCTCGAAAATCTGTTCTTTTTAAAATAGACTGAGACTCTTGTTGTAGTAGATATTTTGAAAATTTGTATAGATATCATATAATATCGAATATGATTTTTAGTAATATCAATATTTAAATTTCCGTACGAATAGTATTCAGAATTGAGAAAAAGTTGCACATTACTGATATCACAACAGCCAAAATGAGGGAAATTTGTATATATTTGTTCCTTTCTATTTGTTTGAAGTCCTAGAATGACGAATCGTGGCTTTTCCACTTGATTCGTCGTTTTCACTGTCCAAACGTGCTTGGATGTAGCGAGAAATAGTCGATATTCATAGAGCTCTCAAGTACGAAAACTCATATAGATTGAATGATCTTTTTTTAACTGTCCTAGTAGTCGGAGCTTATATTCATCTGATACTACGAGGTATGTCATCAATCATTCGATCTTTGTAATTTATATTTTGAAATTTTCATATAATCGTACGTTACCAGTCGATCTCGGTCTTACTGATTGCATAACAGCATTTAAATCATTGCATGATCTAACGAGAACAAATTCATGCTTTGCATTTATTATAATTTTACGGTAATGTTAAGCGAAACCGAAAATCATGTTGAGGGTAAAGGATGCATCAAAATAGCCAAAATAATCGATGATTGTATTGGGCTGTTCTATATCAAGCCACTTTGATAACGTTATCTTGAAAGATCCAGCCTGTCATAATACTTGTAATTCTAGTATTTTTAAATCTATCAATTTCTCTTGCATTCAATTCATATCGAATATCAAATAAGTAACAAATAATCTTGTTTACAAATTTCATATTTTGCGATGCTGTATATCATGTTTAGTAAGTTTACCGCATACTGGTAGCGAACTATGTAAAGGTAGATGGCAGAAGTCTTATTGTTAAACAGATACACGAATTTTATCACTCTTACTAAAATTAGTTGTTGTGAATTATGGCTGGTGAGCGTAAACCTCGTCATGCGCAATTGAATCATCAGATGCAACAGGATATTCTATAGTTATCAGGTATGTGAATAAGTCATTCCCGTTTTTTTTCAAATTTTGAGCCTTTATTGTGAAAAAATGGTTACAAATGAATTATTGAAAGTATTGGCCATCGCTAGCTACAACTTTTTCTCATCTTTCTGGCACCATACGAATCCCGTTGCGAAAAAATTCGACCGGTTTGGCCTCTATCCAGTCATCCACCCATTTTTTGGCTTCCTCGTAGGAATGGAAGTGCTGGTCAACCAGGCCATGCGTCATCGATCTGAAGAGATGGTAATCAGACGGAGCAACGTCTGGACTATACGGCGGGTGGGGTAGGACTTCCCATTTGAGCGTTTCTAAGTATGTTTTCACCGGCGGTGCAACATGTGGGCGAGCATTGTCATGTTGCAAAATAACTTTGTCGTGCCTGTCGGAGTATTGTGGCCGTTTTTCTCGCAGTGCGCGGCTCAAACGCATCAATTGTCGTCGATAGACCTCGCCTGTGATCCTTTCATTCGGTTTCAGAAGCTCATAGTAAACCACACCTAGCTGGTTCCACCATATACAGAGCATGAGCTTGGCGCCATGAATATTTGGCTTGGCCGTCGATGATGATGCATGGCCGGGTAGTCCCCATGATTTTCTTCGCTTCGGATTATCGTAACGTATCCACTTTTCATCGCCAGTCACGATACGATGCAGAAAACCCTTTCTTTTATGTCGCTGAAGCAGCTGTTCGCAAGTGAAAAAACGCCGTTCGACGTCTCTCAGCTTCAGTTCGTACGGCACCCAATTTCCTTGCTTTTGGATCATTCCCATGGCTTTCAAACGCTTGGAAATGGTTGTTCGGTCAACTTCCAATACTTCAGCAAGTTCTTCTTGCGTTTGACAAGAATCTTCATCAAGCAAAGTCGCCAATTCTCGATCTTCAAAGATTTGCGGCCGCCCGGAACGCTCCTTGTCTTCCACATCGAAATCACCGCTTTTGAAGCGTCGAAACCATCCGCGAACACTTGAATCATCGACACAACCTTCTCCATAAGCCTCCTGAAGCAATCGATGCGTCTCGGCAGCAGATTTCTTCAAATTGAACCAATAAAGTGAAACTTCCCGCAAATGACGTCGACTCGGCTCAAATTTCGACATTTTCACGATATCAAAAATTTATGATGCGAAAAAATTTTAACTAATGTGTTAGTATGGAATTGTTGACATATGAATAAGCTTTGATTATGACATATGTAACCATTGAATACTCGCACAGTATTGGTGGCGCCATCTCTTACAAAAAACGGGAAAGACTTATTCACACTCTTAATAGAATGTAGGGCCATTTCTTTGCATATCGTTGAACACAATGCAATTTATTTTCCACCAGGAGCGATAACTTTCAGACCTACATTTTTTAAGAATTGAATGTTTTGAGGTGTAAGTACTTTGACTGCTGACTTATAATTGAAAGCTGTGTTCTGACGAGAACGACGATGATACTTTAATTTTTTTTTACTTTTCTCAGGCAACTGACTTATTTGAAAGTCGGCGAAAGACTGGTCTGTTATTGAGATCACTCACTATTCATATTGTAACGTTGCGCGGCCTTCCGCTCGTTACGTACTTCACTTACAGCCTTTTCTTCTCCTGAGTGCTTCCAGGGCGGGAACTCGGGCTGATATGCATACAGGTTTCTTATTGCATATATTTACCTAGATATATATATGTGAATATTTGGTTCGACTGCTACAGCAAAAAAAAAAAATATACCGCACTCTATTTCACAACTGGTTTTATTACGGAATAAAATTACATTTTTTCAAGCTTGGCGTCCGCCATCATTTCGCGCTCTCTCGCATACGCTCGCAAAAAAACCCTTACTTCCCTCCCTTTTTTTTTGTTTCTTTTGGTGGCCGCCGCTGCCTAAATTTCCCCGCGTACCCCTTTCCCCGCTCGCACAATATACATCAAATATAAATAGTTCAAGTTAAGGGCGCGCAGGCCCACTCACCCGATACCGCTAAGTATAGACGAGGGCGTCCCCTCGTGCGCTCGCTGCTGCTAGTCGCCTTCGCTTTCGAGGTGATTCTCCCCTGGAGAGAGAGAGATAGGTATACGGCTCGAATCTTTAGTCCGTACTTTCACCAAACTCCGCACTTTTGTGTCCACGTCCTTAATTAACTCGCACTGCTTCCGACACCCGTACGTACACCTTCGCGTGAATTCCTTCCGTCTTCCTACTTAACACCGAGAAACTTCACAAAATTTCTTATCGCAATGGTCGCGGCACGTAGTTGTTCAACCGCTTTTCAAAATCTTCTGAAGTTCTTCTTGATCTTCACCTCCGATTTCTCCAATCGCAGCTCTTCTTTTCGCCATCCTCCAATTATCAGCCTTCTTCCCCAATTTGCGCCAATTATCGTGCGTCTTCTCCGATCTGCGCCAATCTCGGGCTCTTCCGTCATCTTCATACCGTTTCGACCGACATTATCGGTCTGCAATGTCTGGTTTTCTGACTTGTGTCGCGCGCCAATTTTAAATTTAGCTGGGAGATATATCTATATATATATCTCCCTGTTGGTAGTTCGGTGCGGCGCCGCTAAGAGCGGTGGCGCTGTTGGCCGCTCCTTCTCCGCGGCGACTTCCGGCTTCACGTTGGCTGGTACTTCCAGTGCGGTCGTCTGCAGTGCGGACGTCGCACGCTGTGTATCTCCGACTCTCACTAATCTTGTTGTGTTTTTCAGCGTCTCCACGCGCCCTTCCTGCTAGTTGAGCTGACATCGTTGAGCTAGATTGTCGTTGCTGCTTCCTTTTTTTTGTGTGTACGGCTTCTTTGCGTTCGTTCGAGCAGCGGCCCATGCGGCTTCCAGTATGTTGCACATAACCTGGTGCGGCCACGTGTTTTCAAATCTTCACTTCCCGCTTGCGGTGTCTACATGGCTTTTGGACCTTTGCCACGTATGCTTGCTTATATTTTTTTCTTTTATTTTATCTATTTAAGTTAGTATTTCTACTCGCGTCTACTTTGCAATTTCATTATCTCATATACCCGTTTCGAGGTTATGTTATCTCTCTCCCTCTCTCTCTCTCACTTCTTGTTTACTTCTATATATCTCTCTTTTCTCTCTCTGTCTACCTTCTTCTGCATGTATCTCAGTCTTCATTTATATTTCTCTCCATACGTGTATTTTTTTCTATATATCTCTGGATGCATATTTGACTTTTATTTCTCTCCTTATATCTGCTTCTCCTTCTCTGCATATGCTTTTCTTTACATCCCTTTCTTTATGTCTGTTTCTTTCTTTCTCGGCATACATATTTTACCTTTATGTCTCTCCTACTATCTTCTTTCCCTTCTCTGCCTATGCTTTTCTTTATATCTATTTATATATGTATGTTTCTTCATTTCTCGGCATGCATATTCTATTTTTATTTCTCTCCTTATATCTTCCTTCTATGCGAATACCTTCTATTTGTTCACAGCATCCCTATAGTTTTTCTCGCTACTTTTATTTTTATCTTTTATTTATTATTATTTTCCTTTGCAGGTTCTGGCTGTAGCAATTCCCATTGCAAACTCCCCCCTCCTAAACCGGAACACTCGGTGAGTGGACAGCGTTTACATTGATTACGCGTTACCGTTTTCGCTTGTTTCCCTCGCTGTTACCTCTCGCCCCCCCCCCCTTTTCTCCGCGAATCGTCCTTTACCTGGTTTTGCCCTAGGTCTTCCCCCTCTTATTTCCCCGACTGTCCGTACCCCGCTAATTTCCCCCCCTCCATCTCTTACTTCCCACCTGGCTTCGCCTATCTCTCCGCCCATCCCTCCTGCCACTACCTACTGCTACCACCTTCCGTAACCTACTCCTTTCTCTTCCGTCACCTCCTCCTTTCTACTTCCGTCACAAACTCCATTCTACTTCCGTCACCTCCTCCTTTCCACTTCCGTTACCTCCCCTCTTCCCGCTAACCGCTGTTCCTTTCTTCGGGCCATTCTTCCTCCTCCCCGAAGGTCTGTCACAATATTCGCTGCCGTAATCCTTCTAGTAGGCCCTGAGTCTCACGGAGCAGTTCGAGGGTCCGTCTCTGCCGATCCTCGATCTGCTGCGTGGACAACCTTCGGGGTAGGACTCTTCTATCCGTGGTGTTGGCTGGGTTTTCTGCAGCTCTTCTAGGCCTCGTCGGGAGGCCGTCGGGCGAGCCTTCTTGCCTCCATCGGGCCAGCCTGGCTGATGGGGATGGGCTCGGCGTAGGGCTCGGCGACGGGTTCGGCCACAGCTCCTCCGGGGGCCCTATTAGGACTGTCGGCGCTGGCGATTGCGGCTTCGGGTTCGAGCCTTGTGGCCGGTATGTCCTCGCGCAGCGCGGACAGTCCTCCAGGTCCACCCCGCGTCGACCACAGTTGTGGCAGACGCGATGCAGCACCGGTTCGGGGAAGTGGGGGCGGCGATGGCCCGGTCTGCGGCAATTGAAGCATTGCCTGAGCTCCGGGTCCACCGCCGGATCGAAGTGGATTGGAGCCAGGCCTCCGAACATAACGCCCCTTCGGATGACCAGTTTCCGGAGGGGTATGCGGGCCCCGCTCTCGGGGTGGACCCAGCTCCGCTCCTCTCCCTCTTCGCCTCGCCGGTCGCGTTTAGGGGCTGCGGTCGCGGGGACCTGTTGTTGTTGGCCCCCCTCCCTTCTGTAGGCGTGGGAATCTCCCTCGCCGAATCTCTAGGGGTGGTATCGGGCCGGATTGGCGGTAGCGGCCCTACCTGACCGAGAACCCCCGCTGCGGCCTGGATTACTGCGCCGGCCCCTTCCTCCCGCCGGAAGAGGATCGACTCAAAGTCTTCTCGTTTGAATTGCCGGCGGGGGTTGTATCGCCTGGACCGGCGAGCTTCACGGCGTTCTAGCTCCTCCGCTCGGCGCTCTTCGGCGGCGAACCCCGGTGGCCCGGGTCGGCTGACCACTTCATCATCCCACTCGTTTAGGCCCCTGGGTGTTGGTGGGGGGAGTGGGAGGCCTAGATGTATTGGTCCTGCGGTGGGGGGCCGCTGTCCATCGTCCGCTGCCGGTGCCTTGTCGGACTCGTGCCGCAGCGGCGATACCCGACCTACCTCCCTCCGGCGGTTTGCCGGGGCGCGCTCCCTCTTCTTTGGGATGGCCCCCTTACTCACTCTCTCTCCCGTAGCCTCTGTTCCCTTGGGAGTGGCCCCCTCTTCCTCCATCGGGGTGCCTCCTTTCTGCTATGTAGCGTCCTCTCCTCCGACCCCTTCTTCTATGGGTCCCTGCGCGTTTATCTCTCCCGAGGCTTGTCCCCCCCAAGCTTCCTCCTCCTCCTCGTCGACCGGGATGTCGGCCCAGTTCCGGCCACCCAACCCGAGAGGGTATTGTTTTGGGATCATCGTTTCCTCTGGTTCCCTCCCCTGTGGGGTGAAATATTCCCCGCTACTCTCGCTGCTCACGCTTAACTTGCGCATTCCTTCCCGTTCCTTGCTCTCCATACCTCTTACTTCCGTCCCTATTACACCTAACTTTCCCCCTATCTCTTCCGTCGCTACTCCCGTTTTCTCTTCTTCCTTCACTGCTTCTTCCGTCGCTGCTTCCGTCTCTGAAACAATTAACATATAGATTAGTTTCCCCCTGTGGTTATGGGCCCTGCCTGGTTATTTCCCTGGGTACCCCGGGGTGGTAGGTATCGCTTAAGCTCGGATATGTGGGCCTTCGCGACGCGCTTTGCCGTATTGGTCTCGAGTACGTAAACCGTTGGGGAAAGGACGTTTAGGATCTTATAAGGGCCTTCATATTTGGGCGCCAGTTTCGCATTGAAACGATTAATCGCGCTTGACAGTACGCGAGTTCTTCTCCACACCAGGTCTCCTACCTGAAACCGCACTTCCCGTCTCCCTTTGTCGTAGAACTTCCGTTGTTTCTCCCGGGCTTGGTCTAACTATCGGCGTATCAGGTCCCGCATGGCCCCTAGTCTCTTCATTTTATCCTCCCATTCTTCCGGTTTCATTCTCACCACCTCTCTTCTTCCTGCTACTTCCCTTCGGAGGCTGTGTACTGGGTTGGGATTCAGCCCGATGTTTAGGAATGTCGGTGACGTTTTCAGGCTAGACTGACAAGCCGTATTAATCGCGTTCCTGAATTCGTGTAGGTGTTGGTCCCATTCCCGATGATCTTCTCTGACAAAGATCGAGATCATCGTCTTCAGTGTCCTGTTGACCCTCTCGACAGGGTTGGACTACGGGTGATATGACGGTCTGGTAACATGCCTTATCCCGTATTCTTCCATCACCCTTTTAAGGTGCTTATTATCGAATTCTTTTCCGTTGTCGGTGAGTAGGTATTCCGGCGTTCCCCATCGAAAAATAAGTAACTCTTCCAAGGCTTTCACTACTCCCTTCCCATCGGCCGTCCTCATAGGCTTGATTTCAATCCAGCGTGTAAAGACGTCTTGCAGGACTTGCAGACTTGCGCACATTCTGCATATAACACTCCTTCGTTTTCGTTATTAACCGAACGAATTCTCTCCATGGGATGTCCGGCGTTCTCCACTGTCCATGTCCGAATTTCACCTCTATTTCGAATGACTGGCAAAAATCCATTCCTAGGATCAAGTCGTGATCCAGAACTTCCATTACTCGCAAGTCCACTTCTCCCAACCGTCGTCCCACTTCCATCGTTACGGTAAGGATTCCCAATATTTGGGTAATTCCCCCGGTAACGGTTTTTATGTGCAGATGGGCAGATGCCAGCCGGTCTCGGAATGCTTCGGCCACCCGAGGTCCGGCCAACGATATCGACGCTCCCTTACCGGCTAATTCTACCCGCAGGTAGTACCGGTTCTCCACCCACGTTCCAGCTATTTCGTCCTTTATGCTGGGCCTTGTTTTCGCGCTCCGTCCCTCCATCTTGTCGGGTGCGGCTTTCTCGTCCGGGCGGGCCGCTGGTTTTCGGGCCCCCAACCACGGCCCCTCCTCTGCCTCTGCACGTAGCTGGGTGGTGGTTGCGGGAAGGTCCAGTCCAGACCATGCACCCGCGCTTCTCAGGCTGATCTCCTCTACCGAATCTCCTCCAATCTTCTTTTCTCGTTTCTCGCTGCCTCGTCTAATTTTCTCTTTACTCCCTTCTTCTCTCACTCTACCCTCCTCTTCGGTCTGTTCGTTGCTTCTTCTCCTAATCTTTTCTACCCCTAAATTATTCCTTCTGCTCTTCTCTTCTCTTCTTTCGTTACCTCTTCTAGCCTTTTCTTCTTTCTCTTCGTTGTCTCCCCAATACTTCTCTCCTTTTTCCCCGTCGACTCTTCTATTCTTCTCTTCGGGATTTCGGTTTTCCGATGCTTCGTTCGGTCCCGCCCAGGTAATGGATTTCCGCAGGCGTACCCGATAGGCTTGTTCAGTCAGCCCTTTTTGATCTTCTTTCAACCTCACTTCTTCTTCTTGCAGCCTCTCCTTCTCTTCTTCTATGGTGGTCCGCTCTCGTCTCAACCTCTCTCACTCTTCTGAAATCCCACGCTTCGCCTCCTCTAATTGGTCCCGCTTCTCTTCTAAATTCCACCTCCTCAAAGTCGTCTCTCGGGCCCCTGTCGCTGTGGGCCGGGAAGCATGGGCCCTACTTGCTTCCCCGCCAATCCATTTCCCCAGCTTCCTCCTCTGGGTGGGGGGCTAGGGGCAGGTGGACTGGGCGGCCCCCTTGTCGGATAAGGTGGGTTTCGGACAGGAGGCGTCTGGCGTTCAGGGCACTCCCTGGACCGGTGTCCTCTGCGTCCACATACGTAGCTGGGGACTATCCTACGTGTTGCAGACAGCTTGTGGTCCGCCTTCCTCTTCACTCTGGCCATTACCGTTTCCAGATCGTTCGCTTCATGTGGAGTGCCACATGGGGGCATTCGTAGGCGCGATGGCCCACCACGTTACAGTGGTAGCACGTGCCCCAAAAGGCACCATCCTCCCTCGGTGGTACCCCCTCCCCCGGGTAGTCGTTCGCTCGGAGAACGCCCAAACCTCTCAGTGGTGGTACTTGCCGTGGCCCGAGATCTCGGCGGGGCCAAGTCGACCTCGCGGCCTGAGCCCTATCTCGATAGTCCTCCGGTGACGTGCGTGGTGCAGCCTGTCGAGGGGCTGGACGGGGCCCGTCGGGCGCATGCGGTCGGGGACTTGGCATCGGCCGTGGTTTGGGCGGCGGCGTGTCTACTCCCGCCACTAAGCCATGCTCCCCTCGGGATCATGACTCTCGATGCTTCCCTCTCCGTTCTGGGCTAACCCGTTCTCTTCCTTTCTTCTTCTTCCCTTCTTCTGGCCGCCGCTCACTTCTGCTGGAGTCCGTCTCTTCTACCGCTGCTACCTTCTTGACCGTCTGACTCCTCGCAGCGGCTAGCGGCAGCCGCATCTTATCCTTTGGAGGTGGGGGCGTATTTCTGCTATCAAGTTCCTTCATCCTCTCCCACGCTCTGCACCATTTCTCCAACTCCTCCATACTGCGGATTCGTTTGTGGGCGATGAAGTGCCTGTATTCCGAGATTAGATTCCGATAGGCAGTTATGAGTAGGCTTTTGGCGGAAGGGGGGTTTCGGAATCGGCCCACTATGTGCGCCGCTTCAGCTCATCTTCCAGGTCAGCGGCGTCCCACTCGCCTAAGTACTGGTGACGGAAGGCGGCTGCAAATTCCTTCCATGTGGTGATTCCTGACTTTGCTTCTCTGAACCACTGTCCCGCCGGATCTTCCAGTATACTTGGCAGAGCTCGCAAAACTTGCTTGTCCGTCATGCGAGTGTTCTGTTTGCAGTCCTTCAGCTTTGCTAGGAAGCCCGCGGGGTTGTCCTTTTCTGATCCAGAGAACCGCAACCGCCAGTTCTGGAGTATTTTCTCACAGTTCATCGGACCGATCCTTCGGGTCGGTCGCGCAACGGAGGCTTGTGGTAGTTCCTCTTCGGATTCCTCTTCGCTCTCTTCCTCTTCTGATTCTTCCGACAAAAAGAATAACTCTGCTTCGGATGACTCGCTGCCACTCTCCGACACTCGCCGTGGCTTCTTCTTCCCTTCCCGATTGGTGAGGTCGGGGGAACTCTGCGTCGGGCCCGGTCCCGCCTTCTCATTCTTCCTCTGAACTACCTCGGATCCCAGTACAGGGCTCGCTGGGGGCGAGCTGGGGACTATCCTACGTGTTGCAGACAGCTTGTGGTCCGCCTTCCTCTTCACTCTGGCCATTACCGTTTCCAGATCGTTCGCTTCATCGTCATCCGTGTCTATGATCGGTGTCTTAGACTTAGTCTGGTCCGGGGGTGGGACTTCTAGGTTGGAGTCGTCTCTCAGCCTTCCCTCGTCTAATAACTTCCGTCCCAACTCCGTCCGAGCCAACGCTCAGCTTAACAACAACCCTAGCATATTTAGCAGGTCGTCATGGGTCAAGGCGACCGGTGACGACCGCGGCGGCGACTCCAAATTGTTGCTGATCGGTTCTCCGCTGCTTTGAGGAGCAACCGGCCTTGATTGTGTGGGCGGTGGAGGGGTTGGGCTAAATACCGGCACCCACACTACTCTTTCGTTGCCTCGTGGGATACTGTACCCCGCCAGTTCAAAATTACCGGTGTCTGTCCTCGCCGACCCCTTTCGTGGCCTCCCTCGACCGCTCTTCTTGCCTGCGGTCGGCGCAGCCATACCGTCTTCCTCTCCTAGGCTGCCTCGACGTGGAACATCGCTCACGTGAGTTTCTACTGAGGGGGCCGTTCGGACGTCTTCCACTTCATCCACTGTAGGGTCCCATGGGAACTCCTCATCCGCCAAGCTCTCTTTGACTTCGTAAGGGAGCAATCTTTCCCTATGGTCGGCAGCCGTTCCCGTCAGGCTAACCCCATGGACCCCCAGTTCCTCGCTGACCTCTTCATCTGTGAGATCGCGGAATCGGCGGGCGATAGCTCGAGCTCCGCGGGACCGCTCCAAAGCTTCTGTAAGTCGCGGGAACAACTCAGCCATTGTCGCTCTACTTCCGACCTCTCGGTAGCTGTCTCTTCCTTTATCTCTCTCTTCAGGTCACTCCGGTTTGCTTCTTTCTTCAACGAGGGAACGTCAAACCTCGTTATGTGTTGGCCAAGCGCGGCAACAACGACCACAGTCCGAGAAGAAACAAAAGAAAAAAAAACAAAGCAAGGCAGCCGCTCGGGGCGCACCAACCGGCCTCAAGCGATACCAAATGAAAACAATGGGTTGTGCGGGGTATAGCACCGTATAATGAAATTGCTTGAGATTTAAAGGAGAGAAAAAAACGAAAAGAAACAAAAACCAAAGAAAAAAATGAAAAATTCTTCTTGTTTTCTTCCCCCTTCCCTTTTCTCTCTTTTTCTTTTTTTTGTAAAAGAAAAGGTACCTATAGCTCCGAAGTGCTTCCCTTTCTACAACCCGGCTAACGGACGACTCGCGTAGCTTTACCCCGCGGCTGGCCACCTCTACGACATATCGCACGTCGATGCTCGCGTGATCTACTGGTCCTACCAGGCACTTCCCTCTGTCTGCTAAGCTACTTCCCTCTTTCTTCGCGACCGTGTCTTCCCATCCAACATCCCACCTGTGTCTACGGCTCACAATACAAGCGCCTACCTAATTAACGATGAATTACGCATAGACTACCTAGTTAACCATTATCGATATATATATTCTCAGTAACAATTACTGAATGTTCCGAACCCCAAATATCGTGGATAAATATTATCAATATAACTTTCATACATAAATAATTCGATTTTATAGAGACATATGATATCTAAGCAAGTCATAGGATAGCATGTATGTATTTATGTGTTTTATATATTATAATAATAAATAAATAATAACTTCCTGTAATATCTCCCTCAGCGCTGAGTTGTCGGTCTTCACCTCCAATAATCTTCCAAACTTCCAAAATTACCCTCGTCCAACATTCGCAGGTACAAAAAAACTTTTAAAAATTTTTTTTTTTTTCTGTTAATCTCTCCTTTTTTTTTTTTTTTTTTTGACCAACCTTCTTGCTTCTTTATGCCTTCTTATTTCTTGTTCATGTGTACTTCTTCATCTCCTTTTATTTCTACCATCATCTACTTATCATCTCGTTTTACTTTTACTTTAATTTACTAACTACTATTTGTCTTCGTCCATCAACATATTCTCTTCCTTATCTCCTCATTTTCTCCTAATTTTCTTCCCTCAACCAATTGCTACTAACACTTCCCGCTACATTTCATAAAAAAAATTTCTTTTCTCTTATTAAACTTCAAAATTTTATTCTATTAGCATTTTTAAAATTTTCAAAAAAAAAAGAAAAATTTTTCTTTTTTCTTTTAAACTGTATGATGTTATTCCATTAAATCTTTTTTTTTCTTTCTAACTTCAAAATTTTATAACAATTGAATTGTACTTCTGTCGACTGCCCATATACAAATTAATAAATATTTTTTTTATTGGTCTTACAGTCCAATCAATTCCATCCAAAAATAAAATAAAATAAAAATAAAAAAAAAAAAAATAAAATAAAAATAAAAAATAAAAATAATAATAAAAAATAAAAATTAAGAAATAAAAATAAAAAATAATAAAAATAAAATAAACAAATAAAAATTAAAAATAAAAATTAAATTAAAAATTAAATTAAAATTATAATGACAGTCAGACTGTACTTGTTTACATTCACCCCCGTAGACTAATCTGAAAATAAAATATTAGCTGAAAAAATTCTTTGTTAGTAAAGTGCAGTCTGACTGTCCCCAACACCCTTACGTAATTGAAGACTTGTTCAACGTTTCGAGCTCGCTACGGCTCCTCATCAGGGACTGGACTTCAAAGTTTATTTCGTTCTAAAATTTTTTTTTCCAATTCAAAATTTTTTTTTTTTTTTTTTTAAATTTATTTTTTATTAAACTTCAAAATTTTATTTCGTTGTGAAATTTTTTTTATTTCAAAAAAAAAATTTTTTTTTTTTTTTTTTATTATTATTAAACTTTAAAATTTTATTTCGTATAAAATTTTAAATTAAAAAAAAATTTTAATCTTCAAAAAAAAAATTTTCTTCCTTCTTTTTTTTTAAGTTCCACAATTTTATTTTATTATAAATCTTAAAATCCAACACAAAAAAAATTCTTAATTTCAAAAAGAAATTTTTTTTTTTTTTTTGTTTGTTAAATTCCGAATTTAATTTAATTTAATTCTTTTATTAAAATTATTTTTAATTTAATTGTAATTTTAATTTTATTAAAATAATTTAATAAAATCTATTTGAATTTTAATTTCTATTTGAATTTGAAGCTACTTGAATTATCGCCGCCCGATTACCGCCCCACATTGGGCGCCATTTGTAACGTTGCGCGGCATTCCGCTCGTTACGTACTTCACTTACCGCCTTTTCTTCTCCTGAGTGCTTCCAGGCCGGGAACTCGGGCTGATATGCATACAGGTTTCTTATTGCATATATTTACCTAGATATATATATGTGAATATTTGGTTCGACTGCTACAGCAAAAAAAAATATACCGCACTCTATTTCACAACTGGTTTTATTACGGAATAAAATTACATTTTTTCAAGCTTGGCGTCCGCCATCATTTCGCACTCTCTCGCCTACGCTCGCAAAAAAACCCTTACTTCCCTCCCTTTTTTTTTTGTTTCTTTTGGTAGCCGCCGCTGCCTAAATTTCCCCGCGTACCCCTTTCCCCGCTCGCACAATATACATCAAATATAAATAGTTCAAGTTAAGGGCGCGCAGGCCCACTCACCCGATACCGCTAAGTAGAGACGAGGGCGTCCTCTCGTGCGCTCGCTGCTGCTAGTCGCCTTCGCTTTCGAGGTGATTCTCCCCTGGAGAGAGAGAGATAGGTATACGGCTCGAATCTTTAGTCCGTACTTTCACTACACTCCGCACTTTTGAATCCACGTCCTTAATTAACTCGCACTGCTTCCGACACCCGTACGTACATCTTCGCGTGACTTCCTTCCGTCTTCCTACTTAACACCGAGAAACTTCACAAAATTTCTTATCGTGATGGCCGCGGCACGTGGTTGTTCAACCGCTTTTCAAAATCTTCTGAAGTTCTTCTTGATCTTCACCTCCGATTCTCCAATCGCAGCTCTTCTTTTCGCCAACCTCCAATTATCAGCCTTCTTCCCCAATTTGCGCCAATTATCGTGCGTCTTCTCCGATCTGCGTCAATCTCGGGCCCTTCCGTCATCTTCATACCGTTTCGACCGACATTATCGGTCTGTAATGTCTGGTTTTCTGACTTGTGTCGCTCGCCAATTTCAAATTTACCCGGGAGATATATCTATATATATATATATATCTCCCTGTTGGTAGTTCGGTGCGGCGCCGCTAAGAGCGGTGGCGCTGTTGGCCGCTCCTTCTCCGCGGCGACTTCCGTCTTCACGTGGGCTGCTACTTCCAGTTCGGTCGTCTGCAGTGCGGACGTCGCACGCTGTGTATCTCCGACTCTCACTAATCTTGTTGTGTTTTTCAGCGTCTCCACGCGACCTTCCTGCTAGTTGAGCTGACATCGTTGAGCTAGATTGTCGTTGCTGCTTCCTTTTTTTTGTGTGTGCGGCTTCTTTGCGTTCGTTCGAGCAGCGGCCCATGCGGCGTCCAGTATGTTGCACATAACCTGGTGCGGCCACGTGTTTTCAAATCTTCACTTCCCGCTTGCGGTGTCTACATGGCTTTTGGACCTTTGCCACGTATGCTTGCTTATATTTTTTTCTTTTATTTTATCTATTTAAGTTAGTATTTCTACTCGCGTCTACTTTGCAATTTCATTATCTCATATACCCGTTTCGAGGTTATGTTATCTCTCTCCCTCTCTCTCTCTCACTTCTTGTTTACTTCTATATATCTCTCTTTTCTCTCTCTGTCTACCTTCTTCTGCATGTATCTCAGTCTTCATTTATATTTCTCTCCATACGTGTATTTTTTTCTATATATCTCTGGATGCATATTTGACTTTTATTTCTCTCCTTATATCTGCTTCTCCTTCTCTGCATATGCTTTTCTTTACATCCCTTTCTATATGTCTGTTTCTTTCTTTCTCGGCATACATATTTTACCTTTATGTCTCTCCTACTATCTTCTTTCCCTTCTCTGCCTATGCTTTTCTTTATATCTATTTATATATGTATGTTTCTTCATTTCTCGGCATGCATATTCTATTTTTATTTCTCTCCTTATATCTTCCTTCTATGCGAATACCTTCTATTTGTTCACAGCATCCCTATAGCTTTTCTCGCTACTTTTATTTTTATCTTTTATTTATTATTATTTTCCTTTGCAGGTTCTGGCTGCTGCAATTCCCATTGCAATATACTCAGGAGCGTTTGAAATCATTCCCATCGCTCACTAAGCTACTTGTTTAACGTATAATCTGATAGTTTTGACTTCTTCTTGGAAATTCACTAGTCTTTGTTTTGATCCATGATGCGTAATTCTACAAGATCTATGCACTTGACGATTACTGGAAGGTGAAGGACATAAAGGTACTTAAATTCACTCGTTAATTGTGTGCACACGACGCTCATTTATATAGGCTCCTGTTGTAATACTGAACTCTATACTCAATAAATTTACCTTTAGAATAGTCACTGGTAAATCGGAATTGTTACGGTGCGTCTCGAACTCACCAGCACTCACTGGATCTTCGTTTTGATATTATAGCGCGTTATTTCTACTCTTTCAAGCGCAGGACGATGCCGTATTTTCTAAACTTGGAAAATCGTTCGCGTCAGCAAAGCAAAACTATCCTCTCGCGCGTCTCAGCGAGCAGCCCCGTCTCTTCATCGCCTGTTTCCTTCCTTCCCCCTCTTTCGCAGGCCTTTTCATCCCATTTGAGACTGTCGTGCAGCGGCGACATACGCGTTTCTCTCTCTCTCTCTCTCTCTCTCTCTCTCTCTCTCTCCTTTTTCTCTTTCTCTCTCTCTCTCTCTACGTATGGTGCGCGCGCGCATCGGTACAGGCTCTGGGGCTTCGTTCCAATCTTCTTGTTTTTGGGTGCCTTCAACGGCACGTCAGAATAAAGAAAATGTCGATTAGTCGCGAATCTCTACATCATCTACCGAAGCATCCGTGACAGATATATATATATATATATATATATATATATATTGTGACGTAGGTCACAACGAGCGACGGCCTTTGCCCCGGGTGCCTCGGAAGAAGGTGTGTGAATTAATTATTAATCGCCATTTTCTGCTCTTTCGAGGTACTGCCGATTGAAGCCATAGCAAGAAGAGAGGAGCCACGAATACAAGCCCGAACCGATGCGCGCGCGCGCGTCGTAACAAGAGCGAAAAGCGTATGCCGCCGACGCCGCGTGTAAGAGCGAGAGGAAGGAGCGGGCCTGATGATGAGAGGGGGCAGAGGAAGACGCGCCGAGCAGACA
This sequence comes from Sycobia sp. Sy_11, assembly GCA_018907035.1. Taxonomy (NCBI): domain Eukaryota; kingdom Metazoa; phylum Arthropoda; class Insecta; order Hymenoptera; family Epichrysomallidae; genus Sycobia; species Sycobia sp. Sy_11. The sequence goes on from JACCIC010000304.1 coordinate 130,457, forward strand.
AACGATTATTGCACGTTCGACCGGCGATATAAAGAATTTTTTGAGGTTTTCCCCGTTTGTTGATCTAGTGACGATTACTTTGGCCGTTGTCGTGTGAGTTTTTCGGTGTTTTATCCGCTTCTCCGATAGTCCCGCGAGTTTCAGGGGAAAATATAGACTAGGGACGAGCTCGTGGATTGCGAGTGCAGTGTTTGCGAGGACAAAGCGTGCCGTGTAATATCGCGATGCCGGCTACTCAGTTGGCGGACCACCAGGAGTATCACCAGCTTGGACGAGGGAGGTGACAGCTAGAGCTCACCTGACTCGATTGCAACCAACCCGAGGAGAGGAAGATCACCCGCCAGAGCCTTCCATCTACAGCCGACAAGAGCACGGTGAATACCGACGGCAAGCGATCGCGTAGATGTAAGCTCGGGCCACGGACCGCGGCGCGACGACGGCGTGTACGCGAACGGGAGGACGTGCGCGCGCGGAATAGAGAGCTGTCCGAGAAGAAGAACTGGCTGCCCAGTAACGACAATATCGAGTTAGCGAATGTGTGTGTGAGACAGAGAGAGAGAGAGAGAGAGAGAGTGAGTGCACCGCGTAGCCGAGGGCCGTGTACGCCTCGTGCCCGAGAGTGCGTGTGCGCGATACCGAGAGTGCGCGAGAGTGAGAGAGAGAGAGAATACGATCGAAGTGTTTGTACAGTCGTGTGAATAAAAAGTAAGCTCTCATAGCGAACGAGGTGTTCTTATTGACTGTCGCCCCCATTTCTATTCTTTATTTAGCGTTGCCCCGCTCTATCAGTGGACTCCTTCGAGGAGAGAGGGCGAGTCGTCATCAGCCGGAGGAATCAGCAGGTAGGTGCTGAGAGTTCAAGTGAGCAACAAATCCTATGGCGGCGGCGAGGGCAAGGGCTGCAACGTTACAATATATATAATATATATATATATATATATATATATATATATATATATATATATAAGATAATTAAATAATATAAATTAACTAATGATTTATACAAAAGAGTTTAGCAAAAACATGTCTGGCACAAGTAGTCGATATACAAAACATCACCAGCATTATTTCTGGTAAATAACAATGGTAAACGTTTTGGGAGCACCTTTTCCTATACAAGAAATTATATCTTCAAAAGAGCAAAGGAGCGCCTTTTCATGTCGGTTGGTCGCATTTTGCTGTTTCCTTTTCTTCACTTGAGAAATGCCATTCTCAGCAAGTGCCGAAAATGAACAGGACTTCTATCGGAAAACAGCACACTTTTATACGAACGAAAGCTAGGTTATTGTATTTTAATTTATAACTTAATGTGAGTTCTTATTTTTCGCTTATTTATTCTACTGACTGCTGTTAGTATCTAGCTATATTATTATATAATACAAATAGACTAGCTTCTATTTATTTCACATTTAACTATGTGCATTATTTACTTGCTATAATATATATATATATATATATATATATATATATATATATATATATATATATATATATATATATATAATTGAAAAAATGTTATTTTTATGCATATTCAAAGAAGAAACTGTAGATTATATACATACGTATTGAAATCAAAAATATATTTTAACAAGATTTTGTATCATTATATTATATAACTTTATACATCTTGTGGAATTCTAAAGGATTTCAAATAGATACAAAATCGTGCTTACTAAGTTACCTTGATTTCCTTGAGGATGAGAATAAGCTCGTATCTTGCGCAAAAACATGCGCTCTGTAGGATTGTCTCAACATGGGGTGAATTAGCCACGTCCTGTGAGGGTTGATGATGATGAGGCGTGTTTCCAAGTTGATGAGCAATCGCTATAGGTGGCGGATATGACGACTGAGCAGATGGTGTTTGATGTTGGTGATGAGGTGTCGCCGTCATGTGAGGGTGATGGTGGTGGTGAGGAGTCAGATGACTAGCATGTACATGGCCATGGTGATGCGGTCCCGGTGTACTGTATACGTTGTTAAGTAAATTATTATGTGAAGCGAGTGCGTTGTCTTCAAGATCAAGCACATTTGCAAGTAAAGATTTACTTGAGCGCTGGTGAAGCTCCAGATCTCCATAACCTTTACTGGCCCCTATAGACATAACGCTGTTAGAATGGTGTCAATAGCAATCCATAGTGTGATAATAAAAGTAATGATCTATTAAAATAAAAAACATAATCGTAAGTGAAAATAATATAATGTTGAAAATGAGTTAGATAGACAATACAAAGAGTTTTTTTTTAAATATAATTTTCCTAATATTACTAGTATACTTCGATTATAACTGCTTAAGGTATTTGTTAAATCAAAACTCAATTAGTAACAAACATTTTAAAGTCTATAAAACTACGTTATTGTGTAAAAATATGGATGGTGGATAGTGGTGTAATGAAATTTTTCATATACTGAGTCTTATGGTATATTTTATCATTGAAGGTAATAAATCATTTGCGTAAATAAATAATACACAATAAATATACATTATATATTTGTATATTTATTATTGTATTTACTGTACTACTGTAGTATTATAGAATTAATATATAAAAGGTCATCCTTGGATAACCAGACATACGAGACAGAAAGTCCGGCACCCAAAATAGCAAGTCATCTAAAAAATTGTCTGCACGCGCTAATTATTTATTTTATATTTATACATTAATTGTAAAAATAATCGCGAAAATACATATTGGACAAACATAAGTTTACTTGTTCTTATTAAAAAATCCCGTGCTTTTTATATCATTATCCAAGGCGCACCTTAGTATGACATAAAAATAAAAGAGCATTATTCTGATCTATGAAATAATGTAATTTGTAAATGCACTGGATTTCCTGTAAATATACAGACTGAGCCAAATAGATATATAAACTAAAAGTGTGTAAATTAATAACATATGTTTGTTTTATTATTTGTATTTCAACGAATCTATAGCAAGGTCCCGATCAAATAGTATTTTTTTATTTTACTTTTTGTAATATTTATTAGGTAAAGAATATATTTTTTATTTTTCTTATTTCTGAAACAAAAGAGTTCAGATCTATTGACACCAACTACACTCATCAGTCCTGAGACGTTTCTGTCTTCATAAAGAACCATAATTACTGCAAATAAATTATCTATCCGTACACTGATAAAGGTACCTAAAGATACCTAAAGATGTACCCTCAAGTAGAGTAGGGCTTCCCGGATTTTTTTTAATAGTAAACTGAAAGCATACTGTACTTAAATTAAAGTTTAATAATAAGAGTTTAATAACTAATTTAACATAAGTTACAATTTTTTTATATTTTTAATAAATGTCTGATACTTATTAGTTTAAAATACGCTGTTTGCTTTTTCTCGAAAATGCAGGATTCTCCAGTTTAGATATGCGTAAGGAAAAGTTTATGTTTAGTTGGTATGTTGGACGCAGCAGACCTACTATGCATTGTAGAATGAATAAATCATTCTTGTAAGGACATGATTTCGAACTTTTGTATCCAATTTAAGTTTTCGAAAGGTATTGGTAAGGCATCAATACCGTGAAAAACCAATATAAGGCATATAATGACAATATAAGGCATATAATGAACCTCTAAGAATGATATCAACAAATAAGAAAATCTAATAAAAGTCGAAAAGTGTGATATCGGAACAAGTGTAAAAGGACTGTATAAATACAAGCGAAAAAAATATCTCTAAAAATTGATTTCTATATGACAGAATATATACAGTAATTTGATTGCGAATAGTCATATAAGTAGTCATATAGTCATATCATCACCAAATTTTCCGTGCCAACAAGACAAATATCTTTCACCTGACAAAGGGATCATTTCTGGTTTGAATTTGCTACTGAACGCATTTAATGGAATGATGGATATAATTAGTTAATAGAGTGGAAAGAATAGATTTCCACGAAGTTTGTTCTGTAACTTTCTAAGAAATAGTAACACCAAGCTTTTATATTAATTCAAGTTTTTAAAGAGCTCTATTTGATCAGCAGTTCGGATTCACGGCATGAATTCTCATTGTGGGTACACGTAAGAAGGCATGAAATTTTTCGGTGTTCTTTAAAATTATTATCGATGGATACAAAATAATTTGTTCTTAATGGCTCAGATAAGAGCATTAAACAAGTAGGTGCCCTATACCAAAAATCTCAATTGCGAGTTCCTGTATCATAGTTCCTTTAGAACTAAGATTCATCGGATTCCATACCCTGAAATATGATGATAACGTGCGTAATATAAGCTATTTTGGATATTTAAATGTATCGTTTGCAAAGTAATGGACATTGAAATAATAAACAATGAAATAATTTCTTTAATTCTTGATTAATTGAGCAAGAAGACCACCACTATGTTCCAATCGTGGCAACTAAACTTGTTTCAGAAGTTCAAGCTTGATTTTTGAATGGAAAATATTTGTTATTCGTACATAAATAAAGTAAGTTGCATCTGCACATTCTAATACATCTAAAATGCATCCATGCTGTTCCAAATGTTAAAGTTCAATCAATATTATATCAATATCAATTATATATATATATATATATTGTGACCGACCAAATGGCCGGTCCGCGGTTGCAAAACCGAGCATTCGCGCGTTACGGTGAAAATACGCGAAGCACGAGCCGCGAGAGTGCGCGACGTTCGCCCACGAAGAAGGAAGCACAAAGAAAGGAAGTTCACCTTCTCCTTCTTCCCCGAGCCGTCGAGGAGATCTGACGTATCGAGCCGAGTTGTCACTAAAACTATTGAACTCTTCTCCGATTCGGTTGCCACCCGCATTCCGACCATTATCACGCGCCAGCCGTGCCTACGTCGACGACGACGTTAACAGCAACGCCTGATCCATGACCGTCTCCGCGGTCGTCCCGAACCAGCATCGCCCCTGGGCCTGAAGGCTCAGCGAGAAAACGAGAAGGAAGGAAGGAGGGAAGATAGCCCCACACAGAAGAGAGAAAGAGGGAAAGAGAGTGAAGAAGAGAGAGAGAGGAAGCACGAAGGCGCCATCCGGACGAGAGGAAGCCACGCGATCGAGAGGAAGCAGCGGCGCCGAGGACCCTTCGGCAAGTAGCGTTCTCTATTAGTAATGTGTAAAGTGCGCGTCCCCCTGTGAGCGCGCGCCATCGTAGCGTAGCCGCGCACGCGCGAGGGTCTAGCTGTAGACGATACCGCGTCCCCCCTTTTCCCCCTGTCCTACCGCATCTATCCTTATCCGCGGAACCCGCACCGTTTTGTTTGTCGCCATCGCGCGTAGAATATTAAATGTAATTCGCGAAGCGATTTGTAACGCGTTGAATAAGGAATGTGTGTTACGCGAGTTATAATAAATGGTTGATTATATATTGTTAAATAATTTGATTCATTCATTCGCGTTCCCAGTTCCCCGTTCCCCGTTCTGTCGTTCCAGCGACGTCGATGCCACATGAGATATCAAGTTAAGTAACCCGCTAATGTCGGGTTATAATATATATATATATCTATAGTAATTTCTTAAATTTATCGTGGATCATTTGTTTCGCAACTAAGATAATAAAGAGGCTTCGAATTGATACAGACTTCGAATTGGCTGCCAGCGTGGAAAAGCTTCTCAAAGGTGAAAATAATATCGCTGATGATGCGTCGCGGGTGCTATTTATAACTGCAAAGAGCAGCCTCCCAGTTCAGCGCCAATGTTGCTTTGGCAATGCATGCAACTTAATACGCAGACAAAAGGAGCCTACTGGATTGGCTGCTACAGTCCGAAAATACTTAGAAATTCACTTTATTATTACGAATAAGCAAAAGGTTCGAGAACAACCATGCTTTGCTACCAGAAATGTTGAATAGATTTGTGTTAATATCATTTGTAGTTTATTCGGATAAGATCTAAAGGAGTGAACGTGAAAATGTCTAATACAACTTTGAGAAAGATCGTGCATAAGCTCGGATGCATGCCTTAGTTATAGATATTAGTGACTAAAATGGCTTGCGGATAGAAAACTAAGACATTAAAGATCTGTTTATATCAATAGTATTAGAACTTGAGGCCTACGATGGCTCGATCGCTAGAGCGAAGGACTAGTAACTTGGTGACCCGAGTTCAATCCCGGTCTCGGCCGATTGACACAAGCACCGCTGTAATAATTTACATGTGCTTTGCTTACAAACACATCGTAGATCTCCGTCGCTGATTAGCACCGATATTTGGAAGCATAAATAGAGCGACGTTAAATAACATAAAAAAAAAAAAAAAAAAAAAAAAAAAGTATTAGAACTTAACGGCTCTGCGGTGACTCTTGGAAACCCGAAAAATACGCATATTTTTACTGAACACATTACATTAGCCTATTTGTTATCCTTATCACAGACTTTCTCTCTGTCCATATTCAATATATACACCATTGACTAAAATAAACATCCACCGTGTATACGAGGATGCAACTGTATCAAATCAAAAATGGCAATGATTGGCGTTAAAACAGTAGAGCATGTATATGTATCAACTGCTTTGTTGAATTAAAATTAAGTGTTTATATTTTAAATATTTATTTAAATATTGTAATATATTTTACACAATCCCATAGAATATTAAAAAACATAATAAACGTGATTTCATTCTTTCATCTAAATTTTAAGTAAATATATAATGTAACATAAACGAAATAAAATAAAAATAATTTTCTAAATAAATTTATTCGCTTGAAATTGATATACATATGATTTGTTTAGAAACATAATTATCAGCGTAGCCGTTGTAACGTCCAACCACGCGGGTTAATGTTACGCGCAAGTCACGACGACGATTTACTGCCGTCGAGTCCGCTATTTTACCCCCTAGTTTTTCGGCCATGCGGGGCAGATCACGAAATATTAATCACGGCGCGCCACGATCAGTACGCCATTCAGAAAGGCCACTCCGAAGCAGCTCTATCCCGAACGGTCGAATACCCGGAGAGGCGACGGCTCCGGTATTCTCCAGACGATAGCAGGGGCAGGATAAACCTCGGCCTGCAATCTACCTCACTGGCCCAACGCGCTTACTTTTAACGAGGACTACGATATCGGGCGACAATTCTCTTGCCAATCAGCGTCCCCCGTCCTAAAAACTAGCGCGCGTATCGCGTAAAAATATCAGGGAATAAATTCAAATTCCGTCTTTCGTTACTTTTTATTACTTTTTATTACTAGTATAAATTGCTTATTTTACAGTCAAAAGGTCTATCAGTATATGCGCGAATCGAACACGGCCGGCAGTCTGCTTTCCGCAGTCTCGAGGGCCCGTATTTATAGTCAGGGCCCGACGCCGCCGAACTTTTCTCCGAAGAAAAAGTACATGGTGGTGGGGGAGATGAAGGGACGTTTTCCTTCCTAATAAGAATTAGCTCTCCGTTCATCTCGTACAGTCATCATTATTATTATTTTCAGTTTCTTATTTCAGTTTCTTATTATAGTGAAAAATTTAAATTATTAACTTAAATGCTAGTATAGCAGTACTATATTTCCATGCAAAATCATGTTAAAAATAATAATATATGTTAACAATCTAAATAATTAAGGAAAACAATATATATAACAATAGTAATATGTATTTTTTAATAATAATATTAATAATCTAAATAATTAAGTAAAACAATATTAATAATGATTAAACATGGTAATACAGGTTCTTATTATAGCGATATTAATAACAATAGTAATATATATTATTTAACAATAATATTAATAATCTAAATACTTAAGTAAAAGAATAATATTGATTAAATGTAGCAATATGTGTTTATATTATAACAATATTAATCAATAGTAATATGTACTTTATTATAGTAATAATGGTAGTATTGAAATAATATGTATTATTTAATAATAATATTAACAGCGAGGGTATCTATACAACTAAATATAACGTATATATTATTTTATAGTAACAGTGTCTAAATAAAATATAAATTTATATTATTTAATAGCAATTTTAGTAACAACGACGACATTTAAATAAATAAACATTATAGCATATATTATTCAATGTTAATAATAATAATAATAACCGTTGAATGTTAATGATTAAGATACGAATAATAATTTTGACTATCTTATGAATATTAAAAATATTTTCTGCTGCATTTTCTTCGCTGGGTTCTAAGCAGCAATCTTCACTTTTCGAGTTTTCCATTAGATATAGAGAGAACCATAAAGTGTGCGTAGGCCCGCTTCTCACTTTCTCCCAAATTTTACACAGGGAAGATATAATCGGAGGGGGGGAGAAGAAGGAGATGCCAAAATCCCGTGATGTCGGACACATCGTACGACGGTGGAACGTCCGCTTCACGGGGGATAAAAACGAAAGTATCTACCACTTTTTGACAAAAATAGAAGTGTGCCGAACTCTCGCGTGTCTCTACGAGAGCGAATTGCTATCCTCGCTATCAGAGCTAATGGAGGGTGTTGCGGGCATGTGGTACCGCAGTGTGATTGTGAGCGTACATCGTTCGCCGCCGCACGCGAGAATCGAGGGAAATCCTCGTCGCTCGCCGCCTCGATGATACGAGAGCGGCAACCAACGGCGACGAGGTCGAAGACCTGAGTGGAATGGTCGATCGTCCTCTCGACAATGATCACCAAGATTGAGCGACTCTGAACCCGGCGCCAAGCAGAAGGCGCCGGGAGCCGTCTTGAAGTTCTGGAACTGTGCCCCCCCCCCCGGGTACACGTCTCGTACGTGCCCGGAATGTTCGGAAAATGGAACGGGGCGCGCGTAAAACAGGCCGTAGACGCCCCCGCCCCCGTTTAGCAGGCCTCTCAGAAGCGGCAAGAAGAAAGCGGGCCGCAGGACGCGGAAACGTAACCATCCCGATCAAGAGAGACACCGCAGCACCTCAAGCAGCAACACAAGTGCTAGCGAGGCGGCACGCGCCGCTCAAATGGATGAACCACCGGAAGGTGGTGGCTACGAGTGCGCATGAGTGGATACAAGCTCCGCGCGCTGTTCGATCCGGGCGCCGCGTTAACTGTCATGGCCCCGTCGGCTTGCAAAATGCGAGCGCATGCGGCCGCGCGCTGCAGGCGAGCACTGGAAAAGGTGCACGTATAGCAGACGGGCGCCACGTAATTATCGCTGGATACGTAGAGCTGCCTTTCGAGGTAGGCGGCGTGCGCAACGAGATCAGGGTAGCAATTTTACCTACGCTTGATGAGGATTGCTATGTCGGCGTAAATTCTGTCCGTGCATTTAAAGCAATCCTCGACCCGTACAGCAAAAAATTATTTATTAAGTATGCCGAGCGAGCTATAGTGCTCTAGGTAACGGGCATGTCCTCCCGACGGTTCTGCCGACGGAACAGCCCGATTGGCTGTTAGCTCGTATGTTGCCAGACGCAACAGAGCCTCTCGGCTGCACGACATAGGTCGAGTACGACATAAACGTTGGCTCGGCTCGAATACTTATGAGTTGCTCGGCGCTGCTGGCGAGATCGAGAAGCCAATCTACGTCGAGCACCTGAAAAAATACTTTCAAGCTGAAGAATGCCATGACGAGGGCGCAGAAACACAACCACCGCTGGACGACGTAGGGAACGAGGCGATGGGCGACCCGCCTCGCGTGCGAAGTAAGTGACAAAGTCCTCGGCGCGTCGAGGCAAATGTAATGCGCACCTGACCTGCGTCCCAAGCGACGAACCGCGGTCGACCGCGAAAAACTGTAGCAGTGGTGCGCCGAGCCAATGAGCGTGCGAGCGAAGGAGCGGACGATGTAACTGGGCCAAATCGTGGCCCAGGGCATCCGAAGGGATCGGTCAGCAAGCGTACAGTTGCGAGGCAAATCCCAACCGCGAGCGTAAGGCCACGGGGACTGCGTGCGCGAAAAATGCCTTAACGATGGCCTTGAGAAAATGTATTCCATTAGCGTCGCGACTTTGTAGCAGAGCTGCCCACCAAGGTAAGCAGCGTCTGGACGGTGGGTGTCACGCGGCCGCATCCGAAATGCGCCTCGTAAGCCGGGTCGCATGCATGTAACCACCGTGGGACCTCGACGCGGCGACCAGCCGCGCGAGAAGAGCAGGGAGAGGGGGGAGTGAAGATTCGTGCAGAGAGGCGCGAAGTTGAGTTAGTCTGCTCTTCTATAATAACAGGAGAGCCACGTGCGCCCGAGTCGTGTAATGCACACAAAGCGGAAATTTAGATACGTGCTTCAGACGTTCCACGGAGGAAAGAAAAACTTCGCGACAGGTTCCGCGCCGTCTGCAGCGGTGCGTCTCGATTCTCTGAACGAGAGGAGCAGGCGAACCGAGGGGATTGTCCGCGGGAGCCGACGACTGTTGGTGTCGCCGGAAGCGTGTAGGAGGCCCTGCGAGTCCCACCGTCGCCCAGCGCCTGCTGCGCTAGTGCCCGCGTTTGTTCCGTGTCTGCGCACACGGTGTACGCGGATCGATGCCGTATGTTGCCCGCGTGTGCTTGCGCGTGCCGTCCTGCGTCGACGTCCGTACTCCTCGGGGACGTCCCGTCGTGAGTACGCACAGGTTAGTTTATGTGAGTGCACCCTTGCGAGGCACTCCGCCAGCGGGCGGACGAGCGTGCATGAGAGAGAGAAAGAATGAGTGAGCGAGAAAGCGTGCGCGCACATTGCGGTCTGCGGGATCTCGCGGTCGTTATTGTAGGCGCGCGAGCCTTGCGGCTTTTAATTATGTAACCCGTTATATTGTCGCGCTAGAAATAAATCCAATATCTGAAAAGCAAGTTCGCGTTTATTTCTGTATTATTTTCCTCGCTGTCTGTCTCTACCTTCCCTGTTTATTTTCCCGCATCGCGTTGATATTGCGCGCAGGATCCACCCGCCTCCGCGGGCACGGCGAAGAGCTTCCGCCGTGCGATCTGAGCTTGCTGCGGACGCCGTGCTTGTTGCCAGAGCACCGCACACGAGACAAGTAAGTAGACTCGCGCCTTCGCGAGTCGATTTTTTTTTGTTGTAACGGGCCGGCACGTCGGGGCGCACCAAGACTCTACCGCCCACGGGCGATGATTCACCGGACGGCGATAAGATGGAGCAACGAGGGTTGCGCGCGGGCCGTACGGGAGCGGCCGCGCATCGATGTTCGAACTGGAGTACACATAATCGATTCAACCCCGTTACAATATATATATATATATATATATATATATATATATATATATATAAATCTCGATTTTCCCGGGGATTGCTTTAAGGAATTTCGAAACGTTAATATATATATATATATATATATATATATATATATATATATATATATATATATATCGCTAATATACTCCATAGTAGTATATTTTAAATTTTTCTTTCCCGACCGTCGTGACAGCTTTGCCGTTTCTGCCTTTTCCTGATTCTATCTCTCTCTCGCTCCTTCTTTCTCTCAATATTTCTTTACGGATATATTTTCTTTACTGATAAAATTCTCGAATTTTTCTTCCCCCGGCTTTGGGAAAGCACGAGTCGGCGCGCCGTACGCTCCGGCCAAAAAATTTTTTTCTGAATCGTCACTGGACGCGACACCGTAAATGATTATTTTCTGATTCAATTTAATGTTTATTATTTTGATCCACTCTTTATAATTGTTCACCATTTCACTATTACAAAATAAATTTTAGCAGTTCAGGTTCAGGTACAGAAAAATAATTTAAATTAATAATGAAATTAATACATATTTTTATCGGTCTTACAGTCTTTATAATATAATATATTAGCTAAAATAGACATAGTCAGACTGTTCTTGTTTATATGAATCTGAATGAATCTGAAATAAAACTTATTATAAACTAAACTGCTGAGTTCCTGAGGATGAACCGTAGTGATTCCAAACGTCGGACACCAAAGGTGAATCTAAATTTAAGCTGGTGGGCGCAGTCCGGTTGTCCTTTACTAACATAAAATATTGTTTTTATTATTTTTATTTTATTTATGATATAATTTTATTTTTATTTTTAATTTTGAATTTTCAATATGATTTATTGTAATCAGTTTTATTTCATGTTCTTCGGGGGTAAATTAATATTCATATTTCTATAAAAAGCGAAGTTTTTTTATTGTAAACTCCCATTGTAAAATATTACGATAATGTGAAGAAAATTATTGGATACTTTTTTAAAAGTGTTAAATCCGTTAGAACACTTCTTATGCTTCATTTTTAAATATTTCACTAAATTTTCATTTTTTCTGTAATGTTTAAAGTACTCCGAAATTTTACTCATCTAAGCATTGCTTTCACGTATTTCTGTAACGCCGTTATACGTATTAGATATTTGATATTTAGATATATCATATATATATATTGTAGATATAACCAATATTCGAGCGTGGTCCCAAGTACCTGGCCTGACCTAGAGATGGTGGTATTTGCTCAAAAAATACCATTGTATTAGAAAGTACACAATCTATAAAGCATATGTCTCAAGTTTGAAGACGCTAAAATGTATAGTATTTAAATTAATAAATATTTTTTTATTGATCTTACAGTCCAATCAATTCAATCTAAAAATAAAATAAAAATAAAAATAAAAATAAAAAATAAAAATAAATAAAAAATGAAATAAAAATTAAAAATAAAAATTAAATTAAAAATTAAGTTAAAATTGTAATGACAGTCAGACTGTCCTTGTTTACACTCACCCCCGTAGACTAATCTGAAAATAAAATATTAGCTGAAAAAATTCTTTGTTAGTAAAGTGCAGTCTGACTGTCCCCAACACCCTTACCTAATTGAAGACTTGTTCAACGTTTCGAGCTCGCTACGGCTCCTCATCAGGGACTGGAGGACAGTCCCTTGTATATGGGCAGTCGACAAAAGTACAATTCAATTGTTTTAATGTATAGTATTTGTTTGACAGCCAGCAATAATTAACGTTTTCAGTGAATTTGTAAACATGGAAAAAATTGAGCATCGTTATGTGATACAATATTTTTACTTAAAAGGCCTCAGCCCAACCAATATAAAAGCTGAACTAGACTCTAATTTGGGTAAGATTGTTGCATCATTTGCAACAGTAAAATATTGGGTACCAGAGTTTAAACGAGGTCGTGCGAGCTACCAAGACGAGCATCGTAGAGGTCGATTAAACCAGGTGACGACTCCAGAAATGTTGAAGCAAATCCATAAAACGGTAGTGGATGATCGTCGAATGAAAGTGTGTTAGGTAGGAGACATGGAAGACATTTCAAAAAGTGCGGTACATCGCATATTACACCGCTGGGAAAAGAGCATAGATCTGAAAGGAGACTACATGGAAAAATAAATATGCTGTATTCCCAAATTTTTGAGCTTTCTTTGTTGGGCCGAGTAATTCTGGGACCACCTTCGTATATATTCTATATTTAGCAACCGTATATGTATATCCTAATTACTATTATGTTATAATAAGACTATTTTATACTGCTGACGCGTTGACAAAATGTCCCATAATTGCCATTTTTCATCATGGCATCAGCTTATATTGGAGTTTAGAGCATTGCTAAATTTAACATCGGAACTCATTCAGAAATTGACAGGATTTGTAAATAAGAAGATTCTTGAAATATATTAGTAATGATTTAGTAATTGTTATGATTTTTCTTTATTAGACTGTAACGTGTTTAAATCATGATTAAGTATATAAATATTTAGCTATACAGAAGTAATAAAATAGATGAAGAACTATTAGAGTAAAGAACTATTCTATATAAGTATTATTTATATTTAATTGAATATGTAAATTCATTTCTTTATGCGGTATAAATTATTTTAGCAGTTCAACAATTTCATAATATTTTTTTTTGGATTATAAATTGGTAAATACCCACTGAAAGTGGGTGACAATATAATATGGATATATAGCACAATAAGTTGCTGAAATTCATAGTTCATTTCGCAGGTATGTAATATAGTATGGTTCTTGGAATATCGTACCATAATATTAGATACATCACAGAACTACAGCAGATCCTGGTACAATAGTAACAGTGCATGATATGTGAATTACTAATGAAATAAAAGACCAAAGCTATGTAATGGAAATTCGCCATTATAATGGTGGTCAGACTGTCCTTGTTTATAATCACCTCCCGAAAAATCTAAAATAGAATTTACTACTAAATATAAAATAAACCGTAAAATAAGACGTCGGGCATCTACGGTAAATTTAAATGTAAGGTGATGGGGGCAGTCAGACTGTCTTTTGCTATATATTTTATTTTTATTATTTTTAATTTTTAAGATAATTTAATTAATTTTTTGTAGTAATTTATGTAACGTTTCCTGTTTCCCCTGGGGATAGCTTACGTGACATCGCCAACATCAGCTTCAAGGGAAAGACGTTGTTGAAAAGTTTTTTCGGTGGATACAATCCAGGAAAGAATCGAAACTCAGTTTTTAGTTATGAAATGAAACGAAGTATATTCTTAAAATAATATAAGTAACACAGATTAAATATAATTATACTAAAACACACGCCTTTACTTATTCACTATTCACGCGTATTTAGATTAATCGATGTACTGATCTATAACACTTTTTGAATTATAGGTATTCATTAGCACCATACATGAACTATTATTCAACGGCAAAATATTAGAGAAGATACTGGAATATAAATTATTATTATTGTCTTCTTTTAGTTACGTATGATATTAATAAATTTATTTATCTTAATACTTATATATGATGTAAAATAATAAAATAATAATCCTAGCAAAAAAGGAAGAATACAAATAATACGAATTTTCTTTTGTTTCTTTATTATTTATATAATCAGTGCTGCATTCATCTGTTCCCCTTATTTCAGGGGAGGTCAGTCTAGGACTCTTGTCTTTTACCGAATATGACTGGATTATATTAGATCAAGGTTAGTTTTGGATAGTATCATTCAGCTGAAAAAGGCCTATTCTAGTTTAACTGTTGGACCAGAAACTTTAAATGCAAAATGTTATGTTACAATTGGCCTTTAGAACTGTACTATTGTATGGACAGGATACTTTTCCTAGAAATCATCCCCGAGGGAAAACGAATTAAGGAATCCCTTAAATTCCATTTAAGGGATCTGTAACCTCTATATTTATGTTGGTATATATTTTGTAAAGTCTATTTATATAAATTATTTAAACACTGTGAATACAACGATAGCTCAAAAATAACAAAAAATATGCGGTTAGATTTATTATTGAGTTGCTCCACTAGTTTAATAAACTATATATCAAATGTTTCATATCCTACTACAAAAAAACCTGTTTCCATAACATACCAATAACCGGAGATGGCTTTTGAGATTTTTGAATTATTTCATCGTCTTCTGGAATGGGCCTCGACATTCGCAATATACAAGGTAGCCAGTCGAGGAAAACGGTTTTCACCTAGAACAAAATTTTGACATTTTATGACTTTACAGAATTCTATAATTGTTTCATTTCATTGATGAACAAAAGAAGTGCATAGCATTGATATAACCATAACAATTTCAACATACCCATTCTGACATCTCATGAGTGTCAGCATTACGATGATGATAATTCAGTATAAGTATTGTACTGACGACACTACTGGCTACCATGAACATTATGCAATTGAAGTATGTTCCTTAAAATTAAGTTGATTATTAATATATGTGAACATGTGTATGAACAATAATATGATATTTCTGGACTCTAAAGAGTCCAGAGGCTTTTTTTGTATTTGGATGAAAGATATATTTATAAATTTTATGTTTTTATAGAAATAAAATGTATGAGTCATGCGCTTATTCCGCTTATATTATATTTATATAAACATCTCTTTAATATTAAGAGTTAATGGGCTTAAAACAGATGTCAGAGACAAAAACGGATATTATACGTATTTATTTCAACTCTAACTGATTTAAATATATATAGACATATATATGAGATATATTAAGATGACACGACTTTCAAAAGTTCAATTCAAGCACAAAATTCAAAAGTTCAATTTTTTATTATAAAAGAAACTTAGTAAAGAAATTCAGCTGATTTTTTTTAATGACCCATTGTCCGTTTCAGCTGCATAAATAGGGGTCCGTTCGACTCATAGGCTAAGCTACAAATGCTAGAGAAGCGATTTGAACTGAAGCAAAAACTAATGAAAAACTATAAACTTTCACCCAGTCCCGACTAATCACTGAGCCCAGAGCTCGCATTCAAACCGCCGTCAAAACAAGCGGTGTTTAAACTAGTCGTAGAAATTCGCAAATGTAACAGAGATTTTATTAACATGTAGCTGTTGTGAGGAAGGAACATCGCCCTAAAACCGAGCAAGGTAATCCAGTAAATAGGGTCCGAAAAAGCAGGCAGTCTCCGCCACTAAGGCGTCCGGCCTACAATCGCTGACAAGACAGCACGGCACTAGGCCATAGCCAAAAAAGTGCTGGAAATGTAACCAGTCTGACCATTGGGTTAATGGTTGCTCGGTTCGTGCACGCCTGGTCTGTTTCCAGGTCGAATATCCAGAGACAATGGCTCCAAACTACACTAACTGCGCCCCCACCCTCAAAGAATGCATATGGTCTCGGCAAACGAGTAGGGAGAGGCACCAGAGAAGCGATTATGCCCTGCCGAACTAATGGTAAAGAAGCATTGCCGGCCTAGCACGAAATGGAAGAAAAGTAGACTTGCATGTCAACATAGACGGAACCACAATACACCAACACGTCCAGGTGCTTTTGGTTAATGGTTGAAATATGTGCACTGAAGCTAATGAAAGAATATTGAAATTGGACAACATTTTGTGAGGGGTTAGAACATGCTCCATTGAAACGGCCGTATAAAATGGTCATGCATAAGATAACATACGGATATCTTCATACTAATCCAAATTTTGCAGTTACAGCAATTGATAACAAAACGATGTTCGATCTAACCATAGACAAGCGTAAGCAGGATATTTATAAGAATTTTATTCGAAAATTATAAGATCGCGATGGTATAATTTTACATTATGATGCGTCAGTTTTTACAGATTATTGACCTTTGTGAAACTACATTTGTTCCTAGAGGACTTTTAGCCTTTTTGGATTACACATTATTTCTCTGGCTCATACACGCGTACGCACTCTTTCCTCACTCTCTCGCTCTCTCTCTCTCTCTCTCTCTCTCTCTCTCTCTCTTGCTACTTCCCTCTTCCTCTTTGGCGAATTTCATCGGTATATGAACCGACATCAGTTTGCTCAATTGAGATTTTGAATTTTCAATCTAAGAAAAAAAAATTATTTATCAGTTCTTTATAGATAATTTTCCAAAGCATATATACTATTTACGAACTAAAAAATTGTTTCTAATTCAATTTTTATCAAAAATCAGTTTTTAATATAAAACTCAGTGTGATTATAGAAAATCGTTAGGAAATCTTTTTTTTATATGTATCGTAATAGTAGATACACAACAAAAAATTCCACTAATCATACCAGAGACAATAAAGGGAAATCGCCGACGCTGATGAGCGAGACAGTGAAAATTTTCGACTCAAAACGAAGGTCTGTGGTGGCCAAAGCATGGTACTGACCATTTCGTACGATATTCCAGATGTTTTTTTTTCGAGCTCGTGCGACTGTGCGATCGAAGGGGGTGACGACTGTCTTCGACGTGTGCGGGGGGAAAGTTTCCTGCGATAATAGGCTGACAGCGGGGAGCAATAAAAGATCAACAGCTTAATAAATATTTTTTATTAGTCTTACAGTCCAATAAATTCAATCTAAAAATAAAAATAAAAATAAAAATAAAAATAAACTAAAAATTAAATTAAAAATTAAATTAAAAATTAGAATGACAGTCAGACTGTGCTTGTCTACATTCACCCCTGTAGACTAATCTGAAAATAAAATATTAGCTGAAAAAATTCTTTGTTCGTAAAGTGCAGTCTGACCGTCCCCAACACCCTTACCTAATTGAAGACTTGTCCAACGTTTCGAGCTCGCTACGGCTCCTCATCAGGCACTAAACTAAACCTTATCTTCTAATCTATATATACCTTATCCCCACTACCAAATTTAGTAAATTAAATCTAAATTCTCCTTCTACACAAATTATTCAAAACCAATCAATTTAATAAGGAATGATAAACACTGTCCAATTTACTAGACTCTAACATTAAATACACATTATTTCGTTTCCTGAAAATATGAATACTTTCAAGACTCTCCATTTTATACTTATTATTAATACCATGTTCCAAAATATCCACATTCACAAAATCAAAAGAATGTAAAAACTTTAAACAATGCTCTTTTAAACCGGAAATAATATGTGAGCTACGTAAACTATATTTATGTTCATAAATTCTCTTTTTTAAACATCTACCTGTTTGTTCAATATAGTATTTAATCACAATTTATGCAATTAATCTTGTAAACAACTCCTGATTTTAAGCAAAGATCATCCTTATCTTTGCAATTATTAAACAATCTACTCAAATTATTGCAATTTTTATAGAAAATTTAAATGTTATATTTCCGAAAATTTCTTTTAATTCTTTCAGATAATCCTCTAACATATGGTAAGACAATAATTTTGCCTGTGTTAACATCAACTCTTGCATTATCTCTATTTTCGGTATTATAAATGTCAAACAATCTCTCAACAATTAATCTATTAATAAATTGAATTCGATAACCATTATGAATGAAAGTTTCTCTTACTATCTGTAAATTATTTCGTCTAAAATTTTTATGTGATAATTTTATTGCTCTGTCAATGACACCCTTTAATGCTCCAATTTTGTTTCCGAATTGGTGGTGTGAATTAAAATCTAAAACAGAACTGACTAAGTAGGCTTTCTGTCCAATGAAGTTTTACCTTATTATTACTACATCTAATGACATTAATGTCCAGAAAACTTAACTGATTATTAACCTTAACCTCCCTTGTAAATTTAATTCTGTCATGTACAGAATTAAAAACATCCACCATTTCATCCACAAAAACTTCCAGAACAGCTTATACCGGCAGCAAAGAAATTTTATTGCCACATGTACTAACAACGGACTAAATTAATTAATTTAGACCCAAATCGATTCATTTTTCTTCTTTTAGAAATTTTTTTTCTTTTAGAAATTTGTAGTTGATTGTTATAATAGGTTCTTTGTATTTCAGTCCAAACAATTTTAGTTATTATTATAGTATGCGATAGCTATAAGAGATTATTGTATGTAAAAATCCGAAGGTTACATCCATGTTTGGTATCGTTACAACATTATTATTGTGAGTTGTAAAATAAATGTAAATATAAATACTTGTTGCGTTTGCTGGAATTACATCTTACGTATGGAGAATCGTGCAAAAGCAACTGGAAATTTTATAAGCTTCTTATCATTTTTTTAAGAACTAGAACTAAATAAGTATAAGACAAATCCGGCATCTTCTAGGCTACGCAGGTATTAAATTTATAGAATAGCTAAGAATCCAACGATGTTAATACTACTATATCATTCTATTAATTTCTGTTTACTTAAATAAATGATTTGCATATCTCACTAGTCTAAATACAATTTATAGAATATAATATTGAAAAAAAGCATGGCTAAAGCTCTAATTATTAAGGTGATTCTAACATCCTTTATTTAAATTGCACTGATTAACTAAATAATTTAATTGAGTTTGATTTTACTCTTCTTATAGCTGAATCCTTATACGTATAATATCTATGAGAATTTTTCGTAATTTCAAATGAATTCATTTGAGAAGTAGCTATTTTATTTAGCTTCAATTTTATCGTATAATATTCCCCACTCTACATATATAAATATATAACATTGTTCATAATATCACATTAAGCAGGTATTTCACTTAATTTCTTTCGGCAGAATATAATAATTTCTTAGTTCTACGAAAAAGTTCGAATCTATAAATTTGATTGAAAGATGACTATATTAGGTTTTTCTTGAATATTGTATACGCATAAAATTTGGTATCAGTCCGTACGCAAGAAGTTAAAACAAAGATTTTAAACTATAAATATATAATCTCCGGTAACTGATTTATATATACTTATAACTATCCTACTTTTCATAACAGTCTGTAACAATTTCAATTACTTAATGACAACTGCGATTTCTTCTACAATCGCCTAATACTTCCTGTATTTTCCCTGATATCTATTTATATATTATATATTATAATAGGAGAGAATTCTCCTACTTTCTCTGTTTTTATAAATTAATTTTGCTATCTTCTTGATATCGCGTTCACTCATTCTTTACTCTTTCCATTTCACATCATCGCTTACAGCCTCTCAAATTAAATTTCCTTTTTTTCCTTCTTGACAACTCGATGTACAAATACTACGTACGTGACTCACAGCACGGTGAGGTAACAGCGGTAGATGGTGCCGGGCACAAGACGCAACGGCGCACGTGAGCGCCTTGAGGTTTTTCTCGTTGTGCGATGGCGCGAGCGTCGTCTTCGTTTCTCCTGGACAAGTCGACACGGGAGCCTTGTTACACACACACATATATATATATATATATATATATATATATATATATATAATAATAATATAATAATAACCCCTTGATGAGATCGGTACCCCGCTAAGAAGCGGCAATAACCCCGATAACGTTCGTATAAATTCATTAGTAGATCCAGGTCGGCTAACGCGACGTTGATTCTAAACGCATCGAATTCCGCACTTTCATTCACGGGCGCAAGCGCGTCGGAGAACCAGAGCCTCTGGTTCCCTAATTATATTTTCGGATACAATCGCTCTCTAGAGATGGAGCTACACCTCGTGGAGCTGCGAGAAGAAAATATTAGCCTCCGCAGACAGATCGAGGATCTGAGTAGAGTTATCATTAATCTTGGCGAGAGAATCTATAAGCCGGTCGATAGGTGCGATAACTCGGAAAACATATAACCGGTTTAGAATGGTTTAACGGGTCTGAAATGATACTTACGGTAAGAGGCACAACCTCGGACACCGAGAAATTCGAAATATTGACAAACGATTTACCGAGCTACATAATTCGTACTACTCCCAGCCTCTTTCACGACTTCCCCGGGAATGCTATGTACGTTACATGAAAAAACGAACTACTCCAACAACACGCTGTCTCTGAAAAAAAAGCTGGGAAAATTCTTCTACAGCGTAGAAACGGGTAATAGGAAACCCAGCGCTTTTTTACAGGATATGCTATAGCCAGCGAGTTCGCGGATTCCTCCCGAGTCGTTACCGACTTATGATGGTCAGAATTATCCAAGTACATTCATTGCGCAATTATTAACGAAACAATGATGAAGCCCCGCGTCACGCAAATAAAGTTTTTCAGGTTATAATGGAGGACGGGTATCTCTCCGAAGATCGCGCATCGCGTGTTAGAAATGCAAGAGCCATGACCAAATTCTTGATAGGCGTTAAGAAAAAAGACTCCCGACTTATTAAATGAACCAAGGAAGGCGTCCAAGCGTTCAACAGATACAAAAAGACATCACGTTCCCGGGCGAATAGGCGACCATTCGCTTTAGTTACGGATGCTTCCTAACATCGCAATGGGCGCGGCTCTTGAGCAGAAGATAGACGATGAGGACTTCAACAATAAATTTAACGACGCACAGTGTAAATAGGTATAATATGTGCTGTCCGTAGGTTCTATTATTATTTAGAAGGCCGAGATTTCCATGTGGTCATCGACCACATTCAATAAACAGTTGTTATTCAACAACATCGATCTGGCTCCTTTCTACTGCGACATACAGGGAAATACCATTAGACTGTACGTGCCGGAGAGCATGCGGGAAGAGCTAATATCATTCTTCTACGACAGTTTCCACCCCCATGAAAGGATCACAGACCAGCTAATCAGGCACCAATACGTGTGGCCGGAAATGTCGAAGGATATACTAAGCTGGTGCAAACGACGTATCAATTCCAATACCTGTATATCGACATAGTCGGACCGCCCGAATCTGTGCCAATGCGCGACATGAGCACACGCACGGTGGCATCCAAGTTCTATGAAACATGGATCGCCAGATTCGGCACACTAGCACGTGTCACCACAGATCAAGTGATAAGTTTGAGTCATATCTCTTCAAATACTCGATTTTCTTGGATGCGAAAGGATTCGCACAACGACGTATCACCCTGTAGCTAATAGCATGGTACAACGCTGGCATCGGAACCTCAAGGCAACACTCCCGAATGGCTACGCCTCCCGGCCACCGTTCTGCTCGGACTCTGATCATGAGGGGTACCTCAGGAGTCAGCCCGGCTGAGTACCTTTACGGCACACAGTTGCGTATCCCGGGAGTCTTTCACACTCCCAAGAAGGTCAAACCAAACGACGGTGTGTCCCTTCACGTGATTAAGGAACATATGCGTGAGGTGAGACCGGTACCAGTCGAACACAAAGATAAGCCCAAGTCGTTTATTATCAAGAACATGCATGAGAATTCGTTCCCCGGTAAGAGAACAGACTAACACTACTCAAAGGCGCACAAAACACCGACAGAGCATGCTAACAAAAGATTACGCTGAATCAATCGTGTAGCCTGGCAGCTTTAATAACAGATTGGGCGGGTGTTGGACCATTTATACAAAGCAATAACATAGGTTCTAATACTTTCTTAAATAGGTACGAGCAAACCATTTTTGCCTTCAGCGCAACTCGAGATGGAGCTATCGCGACTCGACGACTGGGAGACAAGAAAACCACCAGGCCTCGCACAAAATGATGCCTTCCTGGCGCGCAAGCAATTGCTCTAGTTCAGGACATTATTTCTGGCGAGATACGAGAACGAAACATTAATCGTCACGAAATTAGTACGGAATAGTGTAGCACGCGAAAAAAACAACCGTAACTAAAATATACCGCGACTAATTATAAATGAAGAGCTGGCTCTCGACCTCTTCTTGTACAACATCTGCATTAAAATTAGTCCATCGCGCATTAGACAGCTCTTGGACTTCTTCGGATCTACAAAAATAGAGATAATAAAACCAAATTATAAGGCCTCCAACACAACAGCAATTTTACGAGCGCCGAACGTTACCAAAACGACTGTGATCCAGGTGAAGGCCCCGTTGAAATTGCTACGAGGCACTTACAACATGGTAGGAAATTCCACGGTCCGGGTTATCCCTCGTATACCGCGACGAGGCCGAACCTCAAACGCCTCCAACGATGGGAAGATTAGATTTTCACTTCCTCCACGCATTATATTATATATATATATATATATATATATATATATATATATATATATATATTGTAACGTGGATTTTCCCCGAGTGGCCAGCCCCAGCCAAACCGCCACTACAAACGCTACAGGACACCAGCGATAGACGCCACGCGTTGGGTCTATACCCTGCGAAACTGCGTTGGAGTCTATACGGTACGATCTCGCAGTGCCCTGAGCGTCTGCCCATGGCTGGCTCAGCCCTACCGGTGTATACAGGAGAGGGGTGGTTCAGAAGCACACTCGAGCGAGCCCAATTCCTCAATTCCTACTTTGCTTTATAGACATCCAGCTAACCGTAAGAAATCCAAAAATAACCAAAGATAACTCCAAAGAAAACCCGGAGATTCTTCTTCGAGATAGCCAAAAGATAATATAATTTAAAGATAAACGATTTAATATAACTTAAAGATATATTTAAATATAAGTTATAGATAACCCAAAGAAAACCCCTCCTGTTCTCTGATACCCCGGTGACTACTATCTGGACATTACCCCCAAGGTCTAGGAGCTTCCCAATGAAGCCTGGGCTCTGTCGCTCACTGTAATCTTACTCGCGTATCCTATAAAATAAACCTACCTTATTCTAAATCATAACTACCTACCTTATTCTAACCCTACCTAATGTCAGGAGTCGCCAGTGCACCTGAGACGCCCGTTAACGATCGAGGAAATGCGTCCAAAGCAGCCGACCGACATGGATTTAGATCTCCAAAACCCCCTGCAGAACGGCCATCCAGGCAGCATCTCAGGTCCCGTCTAACTATCCCAACACGTACACGAAGCCACGCCGAATTCCCAACTTCCAACGGAACCCGATAATCCTACTTAACCATGAAATTCTCGGTAATCCTTCAGGAATCGTCAGCGCGACCAATCCCACATGCGCAAAGCCAACGAGCTCTTCCTATTTCTATTTCAAAACAATTCCATCGTTTAAATTTTATAGTTAAGAATATTAGATTCAAATACTATTTTTCACAATCAGTCTCAGTTGACGGGCAGATATGTTACAATTATTTGGATGATTAAATTATGAATGTTTAAAAATTTTAGCAATTTATTGTTTTTAATTCACTCCAAATTAATTGACGAAACAAAGTGTGAACTGTATTAGTTCGACATAGATACGGTCTAGTCTAGTTACTAGATACTAGTCTGAGTTAATCAATTTGAACTATAATGATTTTAGAGTAAATTTTCCAATCTTTTCGAACTTTAGGTTATATTTTGGACAAAAAAAATTTTCAAGCAAAATCTTGAAACCGTTGTTCATTGTTTCTACGTATAGAAGCTTTTAAAAATTTCATACAATTATAAAATATCAAATTCAGATTGGCATGCGATTTATAAGAGAATGTATTTTGAGCCTAATTATTTAATGCAGTCGCCGCACTTTTTGACTGTGAGATGCAACTTCTTGTAACATCTTTTCATGAACTCTTAAACTTTTATGTAATATAATTTTATGCCGTTTGTGCTTGAGATTCCGAAATTCAACCACAATCTACTTACTCTTTTTGAGATATTTTTCAATCTTCTATCGGAATTTGTACAAAACGTTTCAATTTTTATACATTGTAACTTTTAGATGAAAAAGTAAAGAAAGTATAAATCTTTTCTACAAATTTCAAAAAGTTTTTTTCATGAAACCTACCGTTGTCGTCGTATCGAAAAGAATTAAGTGTATGCAGAACAACGTATGGTATATAAAAAGTCAATAAATATCAGTAATGATATGAATATATAATTGCGGATCTGATAAATGATGATTTTGTCAATTATGTTATTGGCTCTTACACAAAGATATAGTGATTCAATAAGAGATAGATTATATCAACTAGAAGATAGTGAAATATCAAAATTTAAGAAAAGTAATATTAATTTATTTACTGACAATAAATTATTTTATAATATTTTGATTTGGGTAGTAATTTATACAAATATGTGTAATAGATTTAAGTTTCTTTGATAAAATAAAGCATTTACGTAGAGAAAAGTATATTAATTTTTTTTCATTTTTATTAAATTATATTAAATTATAAAATAAAGTATATTAAATTATACAATGCCTTTTAAAAAAACATTGTTAAATATGAAGTCTACAATTAATTATAATTCATTCGATCGACTGGAAATTAAAGTTTAATTCGTGTACTATTTTGCGAAAGATACTATTACTCAATATTTTTTAACCATTTAAATTACCTTAAATTTATTAATCTAGTCAAATTTTAAACAAACATAAAAAAGAATTTTTAAACAAAAATAATGCCGATAAAAAGTTATTTATTCAATTTAAGATTTACTTTAAATAAATAAATGTATGCTTCTTTGATATCTGTATTTATAAAAAATTATGAATTTATTATAACCATCATTTTTAACACTCGTTCCAATTGTTTCAAATTCATTTTTATTGATTTTAGTTTATAAAGAAACCTCACTTAACTTGCATTACGATATTATTTACAAATTAATTTTTTTAACGTCTCTTAATTTGGAATTATTAAATTATATGAATTATTATGTGATGATCGAATATTTAAGATTCATTGGTTTATGACAAATTATGACCCCGCACAAAAATTTAATTGAATTTCAAAATAATTGTTTTCTGGAAAGTATAATTTGTTCTTTTGGACATCCCAGAAAGTAACTAAACGAAAGGAAACGTAATTTATGAGATCTATTTAAAACCAAAATCAATTACCAGAAAGTTAAAAAATAAATGCAATAATTTGTACAGAAATTCCTGGAATATCCTATAATATATCCCAGAATTTGCGCATTTATCTATATATATATATATTGTAACATTGGGCACGGCGCATGTTAGAAAAACGAAATATAGTGTGATCGGAATGTGCAGGCTAGGCTCTGTCTAAAAACATTTATTCATATTATAGAATATTAAATATATGTTCGCGTGTCTACGAAACACGATGAAAGCATACGGCTAGGAATGGCGGCTTCGAATATACACAGAGTCAATAGCGTTCGCGAAAACGTAGACAAACAGACTCAGACACTTCACAGTGTTAAACGAAATCGGAGCTGGCGACCTAGGTGTCGGGATTAGAGTTCGATCGACTGCCTGATCAACACTCGATCGATATGTACATGTAGCCGCGGACATCCAATTAGGATCGCGGAAAAGGGCTCGTAGAGAGTAAAATTTACTCTAAAATCATTATAGTTCAAATTGATTAACTCAGACTAGTATCTAGTAACTAGACTAGACCGTATCTATGTCGAACTAATACAGTTCACACTTTGTTTCGTCAATTAATTTGGAGTGAATTAAAAACAATAAATTGCTAAAATTTTTAAACATTCATAATTTAATCATCCAAATAATTGTAACATATCTGCCCGTCAACTGAGACTGATTGTGAAAAATAGTATTTGAATCTAATATTCTTAACTATAAAATTTAAACGATGGAATTGTTTTGAAATAGAAATAGGAAGAGCTCGTTGGCTTTGCGGGTGTGGGATTGGTCGCGCTGACGATTCCTGAAGGATTACCGAGAATTTCACGGTTAAGTAGGATTATCGGATTCCGTTGGAAGTTGGGAATTCAGCATGGCTTCGTGTACGTGTTGGGATAGTTAGACGGGACCTGAGATGCTGCCTGGATGGCCGTTCTGCAGGTGATTTTGGACATCTAAATCCATGTCGGTCGGCAGGTTTGGACGCATTTCCTCGATCGTTAACGGGCGTCTCAGGTGCACTGGCGACTACTGACATTAATTAAAGTTAGAATAAGGTAGGTAGTTATGGTTTAGAATAAGGTATGTTTATTTTATAGGATATGCGAGTAAGATTACAGTGAGCGACAGAGCCCAGGCTTCATTGGAAAGCTCCTGGACTTTGGGGTAATATCCAGATAGTAGACACCGGGGTATCAGAGAACAGGAGGGTATATCTTTGGGTTATCTTTAACTTATCTTTAAATATATTAAATCATTTATCTTTAAATTATATTATCTTTTGGCTATCTCGAAGAGGAATCTCCGGGTTTTCTTTGGAGTTATCTTTGGTTATTTTTGAATTTCTTACGGTTATCTGGATGTCTATAAAGTAAAGTAGGAATTGAGGAATTGGGCTCGCTCAAGTGCGCTTCTGAACCACCCCTCTCCTTTATACGATGGTAGGGCTGAGCCAGCCATGGGCAGACGCTCAGGGCACTGCCAGATCGTACCGGACAGGGGTAGAGACTCCAACGCAGTTTTGCAGGGTATAGACCCAACGCGTAGCGTCTATCGCGGGTGTCCTGTAGCGTTTGTAGCGGCGGTTTGGCTGGGACTGGCCACTCGGGGAAAATCCACGTTACAATATATATATATATATATATATATAATGTGGGAAAACCCGATGGGGAGACGAAATATTCTGCGCTTCTCCGTTTTGGGAGGGCTGCGGCCGGTTTCGGGATCGGAGAAGAAGACTTCTCTCTCTCTCTCTCTCTCACGTTTCAGAGCTGGAAGAAGCAACAAGTCTCTCGTAGTAGGGTACCGTAGATTCAATAATCGGGACCTCTAGAAGCCATCGAGAGCAGAGCGGTGACGGTGACCTCGATTCCTGTTCACGAGGGCAGGTCCAGGTCCCGTGTAAGAGACACAATTACTAGGCCAGATAACGGAAAGGGAAGCCGGGAGTGATCATCCCGAGACATTAGCCACGGCGTACGAAACATTGAGTCAGGTACGGGTAGAGAGCGCAGGGTGAGTACTACTCTTCTGCTTCGTGCTCAAGTGTATCTTTCGCGAGGTCTACAGAAAATTGCCCTGAGATACCTAGAATAATCTCGTCTGTATTCTTATTCATGATCACGTTATCTTAGTTCTTAGTGCGTATTATCGTAGTCTTCCTCAGTTATCCACACCGCCTAGAACTCACCACCCTGGTGAGCTTGCCGTGGCCACGTTACCGACGCGAAGCGCGCCTGTACATAGGCCTGCGTAACCGACGTGAAAACATAAAGCGAGCCACATACAGCTCGCGCTGAAACCTCTGTCTCAGTTGGCGCCCAATGTCTATATTGTCGGTCCAATAGTACCATTGTGAGTAATTCAATAAATATTTAATTGTTAGTTCATATGGAACATACACCTCACTCTTGTCGCTCACGTTTCCCTCCCTCTTTTCAGGAAAATACCAGCCCCCGATGACAAGGTAAGGTACTAAACCAATATTATGTGCCGCGCCAGCTCCTGGATGACATTAGATAAAATATTAGAATTAATAATTCTAATTATAAATCTTTTTTATATGACATTTGAACATCAATAATAATAACATAAATCTCCTTGTTCAAAATTTTTAACTTGAAACAAAATGTATAAATGTAACTGAAAAATGTAATTACTTGATTTAAAATTAGAGACTGTCAACTAAAAGCTATTCTTGATTTGTTGAAATACTCGTTTTTGTTTTCATGTCATCTGCTACATCATCAGGCATCGTTTTATCTGCTGTGTGTATGCATATGTACTGCATAGCCAGGTATTGTTATTATTATATTAAAGCATCCAACTATACAATATATTAAATTATCTTACTATACTATACATATATCTTACTGCTGAACTTTTACTACAGTTTGAACGATCTCATCAGAGATTATGAAAGGGAAATCGACGATGCCCGTGTTAGAAATTGCAGTAAAATTTGGAGACAGAGCGGAACGGCGGTCAACGTTGGTACTCTATTCATGCAATATTCTAGAAGTTGGTTTTCGAATTCGAGCGATCTAGTGGAAGACGACTGTGCAGCAGATGGGGCGTCAAAACTATAGATACAATAAAAGGGATTAATTGATTTCGAAATTCTCTAAACGAGTATAGATTTTCTTTTGTGTGTGTGTGAATGGCTAAGTTTGTATGTGCGTGTGTATATGTGTATTTATATATATACGTATTTTCTTAAAATTTTAAATTTGCCGCGTGGCGATTGTTGTGGTACGGAATCAGGCTGCCAGAAGGTAGAAACAGTTAAAGAATTTCTTCATCGACGCCAGTGAATGCCATTTATTACAGTCAAATTTTTAAGAACATAGGTATATATATATATATATATATATATATATATATATATATATATATATATATATATTTCTTGGTATCGCCTCTCCTTTATTTCCTAACGTTTCCTACTCCTACCCCCTTTATGGCATTCTTCGTCACTTGTACGGACTGCACACGTTTCTATTTGGATCTTGTCTTACAGTATCCTACCTTGGATAATCCACAGATTTTGCGATGTACAGCATCGAAAAATTTATATCTTCGACGATTAAGCCATATGAGAGATTTTGTTTCCTCGATATGTGCAAAATATATACGTTTCTTCAATTCCACAAAACAATATAGCGCACCAAATATTATCTGTTATTGATAGCTGGAGAAGCAAAAAGTCGCTATTTAACTTTCTAAGATATGTACAATTAATAATTTGGAATTCCGCATTTTTTACACAATATTCTTCTCCCACAGATAAGTTGATCGTCTTTATATTATAACCTATCATCGATTTTAGCAAGCATCGTACGTCTAGTAATTGGTTACCTACCGTCCTACTGACGAGCCCAGGAGGTAACTGAGGCCGAAACGTACAAATAGTATTTATTTTCTGCCAATGATTTAAACTTATTCTTGAAAAAAAGTTATATTTTGCACATATCGAGGAAAGAAACTATCTCATGTGACTCAATCATCGAAGAGATAAATTTGTAGATTTTGTACATCACATAATCTGTGGAATCATCTAAGGGTGAATATATATTATTTCTTAGTATCCTACCATTACCGATCCTAAAAGGACCTTGTTCGCGGTTGTGCCGCAGCCAGCAACAGTGCCATTTTTAGAACCTAGGTTTACATGTGATCTAGTAATCTCTATTCATCTGTGGTACTAGTCCTTCGCTTTAGAGATGGAGAATAATTTATGTTCATAGCACATTAAGAAACTTATCTTATGTGTATTTTTTAAAAACTTAATATAAAATAAGTATAAATATATATATATATATATATATATATATATATGTATATATATATATATATATATATATATATATATATATATATATATATATATATATATGTATATATATATATATATATATATATATATATATATATATATATATATATGTATATATATATATATATATATATATGTATATATTGTAACATCTATTGGTTCTCTTATCCTATATGTGCTAATAACTAATACTAATGGGAAAAAACGAAAGAAAATGGAAAAAGAGAGAGAGAGAAGGAAAATAATATATAATATAGTTGAGACAAATTTTTAAAAGTTATTATTATTGTTGTTGTAAAAGCAAACTAGTATACCTGAGCTGTAAAAATCTTCTGGAAAATATTCAAGTTGTTTCAGTGCTTCAATATTAATATAATTTGTTTTTTTTGGTCTTATTCGTTTCGAATAATATTTGCATTGCAATACCGACCAGTATTTTAATTTGGCGTACCCTCAGAAGAGTTTGTATTGTACCGAGAAGAGAGTTTTTGAGTGCAATTCTTTAACGTTGGGTTGTGAGATTTCGGCGTTACTTTTCTAGGTCGCTACATCTTCTTAATACTTGTATTTATTCGGAATTCATTAGATAATAATTTTTATTGATTTCGTTTAAGAGCGATTTATTTAATAATTCGAGTATCATATATATTTAATTTATCGATTTAAGTATGAGAGATATAGAGAGATAATAGCATAGAATAGTGTCGTCAGAGCAACAAGCGCGCACGCAACTTTCAGTAGTAGTTCTTCTTGTTCCTCGTAAGGTAGCGCTCTTGTTGCTTTATCTCTCTGTTATATTTATAAATTTTTCAATTTTTCAATTTTTCAGGAGTAGAATATTATTATTATTAAATTATTATATATTATTATACATTATTATATATTATATTACTCAATTTTTCAATTTTTCAGGAGTAGGATATTATTAATTATAATTTTATAGAATTTAATAAATCTCAAGGTTTTTAATTATTTAAATAAATAAGTTTTTCTTTATTTGGCTTTTAATAAAAAATCTTATAATATCCCCCTGTACCAGATAATTGTCCGTCCTTTCCTGGATTACAGATAATCTATTAATATAATTTATTATTAAAATAAATATAAAATAAACAAATTCCAGGATAAAAAAGGTAAGTCTTCTTTGAAGAATTTTTGAAGAATCATCATTGAAGAATCATCTTTCTCTTGTCATTGACTTCTCTTGTCATTCACTTGTTATCCTGTCATTCACTTGCTCTTATCATTAATTTCAGACATTATAAAAACCGAAGAGACAACTTTTCTTTGTTCACAAAACACAAGCATAACTATATGACAAATGAAGATAATTCCGTGAAATTTGGCACAGATAACTCTGACAGTACTACCAACTTAAAAATAAAAACATTTGTCCGAATCCATAAACCCGGGAAGTTTGAATTCAAAAGTCACGCTGATTTGTATACAGTAGTGTATATATATATATTGTAACGGGATGCTTATTTAATAAATGCCCGGGAAAAGCAACCGTTAACAAAGGTGTAAAGAACCCCAAATGGATTAAATTGCTTTAAAAACAATATCCGTGCACCGTAGGTTCTTCACTATTATTTTTACTTACGTTTTTATCCTGGAATTTCTTTATTTTTAATTTATATTAATAATAAATTATATTTATAGATTATTAATGGTCCAGGAAAGGATGTGTTAATTGTCAAGTACAGGGGGAATATTATGATATTTTCTATTACCAATAAAAAAAAAAGAAAATCCATTTAGTTGAATAGAAAAAGAAATTTTACGATTTATTAAATTATATAAAATTATAATAAATAATATCACTACCTAATATGCACCCGCGATATGTTATCGCACGTTGCCGTTCACACAGGGTGTGAGAGAGAAAAATTTATAAGTATAACATGGAGATAATGCAACAAGACCGCCATCTTACGAGGAAAAAGAAGAACTACTACTGAAAGCTGCGTGCGCGCTTGTTGCTCTGACGACTACTATTTTTTGCTATTATCTCTCTATCTCTCTCACTTTATTTCGCTAAACTAATTTTCTACGATAATTAGATATTTATACTAATTACGTTATATTGAATAAAATCAAATAAAAAAAGATCTATTATTCAATGAAACCTAAATATAAATTATTAATATATTAATAATAACTATATATATTAATAATAATATATTAATAATAAATATATTAATAAGATCTACCAACCTTATGAAACAATGCGGAAAATTTTCCACCCAACGTCAAGAACATTTAATATTTAAAATCTGTTCAAGATGTTTTCTTTGTCAAAAGAAAACTATCGGCCGGTCGCATAATTAATATATTCAAGTCTCCAAAGATCTCTACTGGCTTATTTTCTCCAGAAAGATATTAGAAATCGGTTTATTAGTTCAGGTACCTTGTAAATTGTTAATTTCTATCTACACGATCTGGCACTTCGATTTTCTTCCAAACTATATTGTGCTATATTATATTAAAAAATTATTCTCCTTCTCTCTTTCTGTTTTTCCCCTTACCCTCCTTTTTTTCATCATTAGTATTAGTACCTAACATGTAGAGGGTGTAGTAACCTACATAAGTTACACCCCCCTCCAGACGTTGCGTATACCACAGTAAAGCAACTCTGCGACACGACCCAAGGGATAACTAAGAAAATAATTTTATAATTATATATATAGAAAAATATATTTTATTTATAATATATACACTGACAGCACAACAGTAAAAAAAATATATATACAACAACAAAAAAAAACAAGAGTTTTACTTCGCTATTGGATGTCATAGAGAGTGAGAGAGTTCGCGGGACCTCAACCGCTCTTAAGGAACCAAGGTGTTTTTCTTACGAATTGCTGGACGTCACGATTAGGTCACATTTCCTCCTTCGTGACGCCCTGGTATCCGCAAAAGAAACACCGGTAGTGTCTGCCGTACCGTCCACTAGGATCGTGGACGTAGTACGACCGAAAGACTTCATCTGGGGTTTCTACCCGTTTCTTCTTATTTTTTGAAACCCGAGATCGAGTATTATCTCTGCGCGAATTGTCCGACGGACTTCCCCTGCTGTGACTGGCAGGGGCACCGGTGGTACGCCCTGGTATCCTACCACCACAACTTCATCCGCGTTGCGAAGCTGCTCTTGAACGCAGTCGCTCATCCGCGGCTAACTCCGCGAAATCCCGAAGGGGGGACGGGACACCCTCCTCCAACCGGCGCGCCGCTTCACGGGTACGGAGGAGCTCGGCATGCACTCGTTCTGTTTCGGCCTCGGCGGCGTTTTGGTGTGCAAGTGCTGCCGTAAGTTCCTCCAGCCTTTGTCGGTCACGGCACTACCAATGTAAGCTCAGGAGTGCTATTTAAGCTTCTGCTGACTCCACCAAGTCATCGAGCTCTTAGGCCATGACGGGGCCAACCTGCTTTCTGCCACTAGGTCGATCCCGTAGCTCTTTCCAGAGATCGACGACTCTGGATTGAGCCTTCTTGGTCACTTCTACCTTGGCTTTAAAATCAGTCAAAATTTCCAAGAAGCGTCGCTCCATACGTTGGATTGGAGTCAAACATGGATAAGGCATCTCGCCTTCTCCAGTACGCGAAAATCCTGCTTCGGGGAAGCAGACAGGCGATCATAGTCAGGTGACTCTGGTCTTGCGGTCCCCTGCATTTCTAGGTCATGAACTCTGGAAATGGTGGGCGCGGTTGCAGAGGTCTCTTCTAGCTCTTTAACTCCTAGTGGGTACCTGGCTTGTGTCTCTGCCTTTACTTCCTCTCGCCCGGGAACTCGTGCTCCGGAAGAGGTGTTTGAAGTTCACGGGAATGATGGAGAACCCGCTGTAGCGCGACTCTCCTTGGGACGGTCGAGACGCACCGCCTTTTGACCCGAAGCTTCTGCTTCGGGAGGGGTGGTCTGAATCCTTGGAGAGGTCGGAGGTGAAGGAAGCCCCCTTCCTCCTCCGTTGCCTTTCAGCATGAACTAATTGTTCAATCCGTCCGTGACAACCGTCCAGCTCATACGTATTAGTCCCTTTCTTTTGTATGATCAAAAAAGGACTAACGTATTTAGGGGCTAATTTTGAATATTAACCCTTGAGCTGTTGAGGATAAGACACGATTTTTCTTGTCTTGTCGATTCTTCTTGTAGAGAGGTGGATTTAACCCATCAAATATGAAGAGAAAGCAAGTGATATAATCACTCGAAGGTTCGTTGGCTCCTTGGGTTCGAATTTCAGCCTTTCTAACCCATTTTCGATATTCTGTACCAACAGCGTACCATATTTTTGCAGCACGGTTTCTTCTCAGGATTCTTCCTGCACGGTGGATGTATGACACACAAATGTGTCTTATATTTGCATCTTTTTCGGTGCAGGGTCATCAGCCAGTCGTATACCTCTGGCCGGTGTGGAACGAGTCTGCGACAGAGCAGATAATTGATTTGTTATGGCAGCAATTGTTTATTCTAACCTCTTTGTTCGGAGGTCTTGTACTGCCATCAACCGTACAATATTTTCCATTGTACAGGGAGGTAGACTGATAGATGGGGAGTTAGCGATTGCGCTTAACGACCGGGGTGGGGTCGTTTGCCCCGATTGTTCTTGTGGGAGACGTAGGCCTCCTGCAGTCGTCTGCTTATCCACACCAGGCTGGATGGTCAGGCCCACCCTCGAACGCAATCGAAAGGCTTGTAGATTCCGTTGGACCTCTTCATCTTGCTCCATGACTCCAACGAATGCCTCTCTTCTCCATCAGCTGTAGAGTCTAGCCAGGATGGATCACCTTGAACTATAATTCTTTCAATGAAGGATTTCCTGGCTAACTCATGCTTAAGAATGACACGACTCGGGTCTTCATCTTTTTCTTCAACGAAGTCATCCGGATCGTATTCTCCCTTCAGCCACTGGTTCATTAGGCAAAGCCGTTGAAGAATAGTGCCATCGCTTCGCAGAGACAGGTAATGGAGGTATTCATCGACTTCCCTTCCGCGAGATATAAACAGCACTGGTCATCCGAAGTCAACTGTGTTTTAGAGGAGGAAGAGGTCGATCTTTTGGCCATCGTGTAAAAAGAAGTTATCCATCTATAGTGAAAAATTTGAAGGATATCTCGAAATGTGTTTTCATAGAGAGGGGCCACTAAAAAAATCTATAATCTAAAAATAAGAATAAAATACAAAATATTCCTTATTTAACACACTTTGAGTTCCTCGGTGCCCGTGAGGTGACTCTGGGGAAATTTTGAAATTACTTTTCTGCCCTATATGGCACACCTAAGCTGTTATCCTGAGCTTTAATTTTATTGTATCTGGCTATTATTTGTAGGAATTGATATCTCCGTCCCTTGAGAGGTATCAATTCCTACTATTTCCTAGCATTATTAATCTGATAAAAAATCAAAATAGATAACAAATAAATAAAATAGAAAAAACCAATACAATAATTAAAAAAATATATTTTAAGCCCTGGAAGTAACAAAATTTAACACTGCTGCCTATTCCAGTTTTTCAAAATGGAAATAGGCTGAGAACCCGTTTAAGAGTTTAAAAAAAATTAAAACTATTTTTAAAATAATTATATAGTTAACTACTCTTATTCCCCAAGCTTTCCGCAGTAAGTCACGTCACGCACACTAAGTATCCTGTGTGAAGGAATTTTCAGAGACGCTAACGCTCCGTGTGAAGGAATTTTCAGAGACGCTATATACGTTTATTTATAAAATCTACGGGTGCAACACCTAGTCGTTATCAACTCAGTGTGGTAAGAACGGTAGACCCTGTGTATGACCTGATATAATAAATGATAAAAAAGAATGTTATCTTTTAACCACATCCTTAAGGCAGTCCCAGGAACGAGCGAAAAAATCTAAATTTTCTTTCTTATTAATTATAAGCAAAGAAAAATTTCCATAAAAATACAAAAAAAAATTTCCCTCGAGGTCTCTAAATTCGCGTAGTTGCCAAGTGCTTTTGACGAAAAAAATGAATAACAAAAAGAAAAAAAAAGAAAAAAAAATTTCCTCTAGAACACCTAAAGCACGTTGGGTGCCATTTCTGTAAAGGGGTACTTATCTCATAAATTCCTGATAAAAGCAACCGTTAACAGAGGTGTAAAGAACCCCAAACGCATTACATTGCTATAAAAACAATTTCGGTGGACCGTATGGAAGGATGGGTTAATTATCACGGACAGGGGGAATATTATGATTTTTTCTATTATTGATAACAAGAAAAAGAAAATCTATTTAGTTGAATACAAAAAGAAATTTAAAGATTCATTAAATTATATAAAATTATAATAAATTATATACTAGCCCTAGAATAATAATATCTTCCATAGGTTTCCCAACTTATAATATTGCTTGATTTTTGTCTAATATATTGGTTAAGATAGTTGAAAGAACTAGTTCTTACATTAAGGATAGTTGGTGTTTTTAGAATGAAATGAAAGATATTGTTATTTCGAAAAACTACAAGATGATTCATTGGATGTAGTATCTTTGTTTACAAATGTACTTTAGAGTTGTTAAATGATATTATACAGGAAAAGTGGAATGAAATTAATTTGCATACAAAATTGAATTTATTAAAGCAATTAATTTCGTTTCTAATAACACAATTTTTTCATTTGATAATAAATTTTATGAACAAAAATACGGATGTAATAGGGTCGCCTTTGTCACCGGTTATAGCTAATTTAGTTATGGAGAAGTTGGAAAGTATAGCCTTGTCAAAATTGCTTTTTGAACCAATGATATGTAAGAGATACGTTGATGATATCTTTACAATTGTTGCGGAAGTTTTTATGGATGAAATGGTGGATGTTTTTAATTCTGTACATGACAGAATTAAATTTACAAGGGAGGTTGAAGTTAATAGTCAGTTTAGTTTTCTGAACATTAATGTCATTAGATGTAGTAATAATAAGGTGAAACTTAATTGGTACAGAAAGCCTACTTGGTCAGGTAGGTTTTTAGATTTTAATTCACACTACCAATTCGGAAACAAAATTGGAGCATTAAAGGGTGTCATTGACAGAGCAATAAAATTGTCACATAAAGATTTTAGACAAAATAATTTACAGATAGTAAGAGAAACTTTCATTAATAATGGTTATCCAATTCAATTTATTAATAGATTAATTGCTGAGAGATTGCTTGACATTTATAATACCGAAAATAGACATATTGCAAGAGTTGATGTTAACACAGGCAAAATTATTGTCTTACCATATGTTAGAGGTTTATCTGAAAGAATTAAAAGAATTTTTCGGAAATATAACATTTAAATTTTCTTTAAAAATTGCAATAATTTGAGTAGATTGTTTAATAATTGCAAAGATAAGGATGATGCTTAAAATCAGGAGTTGTTTACAAGATTAATTGCATGGATTTGATAAATACTATATTGGACAAACAGGTAGATATTTAAAAAAGAGAATTTATGAGCATAAATATAGTTTACGTAGCTCACATATTACTTCTTGTTTAAAAGAGCATTGTTTAAAGTTTTTACATTCTTTTGATTTTGTGAATGTGGATATTTTGGAACATGGTATTAATAATAAGTATAAACGGGAGAGTCTTGAAAGTATTCACATTTCCAGGAATCGAAATAATGTGAATTTAATGTTAGAGTCTGGTAGATTGGACAGTGTTTATCATTCCTTATTAAATTAATTGGTTTTGGACAATTTATGTAGAGGGGGAATTTATATTTAATTTATATTTATATTTAATTAGGTTATATTGAATAAAATCAAATAAAAAAAGAACTAATATTCAATGACAGCTAAGTAGATATATATTAATTAGATCCACCAACCTTATGAAACAACGCCGAAAATTTTCCACCCAAAGTTGATCAAGAAAATTTAATCTTCGATCTCTGTTCAAGATGATTGCTTTGTCAAAAGAAAACTACCGGCCGGTCGTATAATCAATAAATTCAAATATCCAAAGATCTCTACTGGCCTATTTCCTCCAGGAAAATATGAGAAATTAGTTTCTCATAATAGAATGGTGAATTTATAAGTTTCTGGCCTGACCAAGAAAAACAACGTTTTCAAGAATTTTTTTTTATTTCTGAACATAATCTCCTCCAAGGCTGGTACATTTCTGATAGCGGTGTTTTAGTCTAGTAATGCCATCTCTATAGACCGATTCGCCAAGCTCCTCAAAATACCTATTTACAGCTTCGATTACTTCATTGTCCACAAATCTCTTACCGCCAAGCAACTTTTTGAGGTTCGGAAACAGATAATAGTCACTCGGGGCCAGGTCTGGAGAATAGGAAGGGTGCGACATCAATTCAAACTTCAGATCGTTGATTTTAGCCATCGCAACGATTGACGTGTGCGCTGGTGCTTTATCGTGATGAAACAAGTTTTTTTTCTTCGCCGGATGAGGTCGTCTAATTTTCACTTCGTGGCTCAAACTTTACAATAAGTCTGCGTAGTATTGACCAGTGATAGTTTAACCCTTTTCACGGCAATCAATGTATATAATACCTCTTGCATCCCAAAAAACAGTAGCCATGACCTTGTTCGCCGAAAAAATTATTTTGGGCTCCTTTGGAGTCGGTTCCCTTGGTCCAATCCACTGTTCAGACTGTTGTTTGGGTTCAGGAGTGTAGTGGTGGACCCAAGTTTTGTCAACGGTTACGAATCCACGCAAAAATTTGCTTGGATTACGCTTATACAACGACAAATTTGCGGTAGAAATGTTCTTTCGGATTAATTTTTGGTCGACTGTTAGCAAACGCGACACCCATCTTGCAGCTTTTCCAGATACAAATGTTGTGCAAAATATTTTGTATGCGTTCATATGATATCTTACAGGTTTCAGCTATCTCACGCACTTAATTAATCTGCGGTGTTTCAGTACTATTTAATGGATTTTTTTCGATCATATCTAGAGTTGTGACCTCAATTGGGCGTTCTGAGCGAGACTCATTAGAGGTGCTCATACGACGCTTTTTAAACTCGGAAACCCACTGCTTAACAGTTGAATATAATGGGGAGAATATCCCTGTTGTTGAATCCATCTCTTCTTTAATTTCCTTCGTCGTTAATCGTTTCAAATAAAAGTATTTCATGACAGCACGCTTTTCCAGCTTTTCCATTTTTACGAAAAATACAGAGGCGCGTTGTTCAGCGTGCTCTCAAACCTAATCTAACATGGCGCTCGGACTTACACTATAGCTACAAGCTATTTCAAGATGATAATATATAACGCCACATCAAGATAGGCCTCGTGACGCCATCTCTTGGTGAAACCGGAAACTTATCAATCTATCCTTGTAATTCTTTAAAAATAGAAATGAAATCTGCAAAAAAACAAGTTTTAACGCAAATAAAATAGTTAGGCTAGTTTGATGTGTCTTAGCATAGCAAGAATTTTAAATACATCTTATGTATTTTATAAGAAATTTATATAAAATATTTTTGTAAATTCATTAATATATTAGGTTGTCTAATATCTCCCTTCCGCCTTTTGTATTATGAATTTCAATTTGTCTTATGAATTTTTGATCGAGTAAAACCGGCACGTGGCAGCTCGTGACATCGCTCAGAAGATGAGAGTTAGTCAACAATCATTTTAAACCATCTGCAGAAGATTGGATACAAAAAAAGCTTGATGTTTGGGTGTCACATGATTTGACGCAAAAAAACATTCTGGACCGAATTAACGCCTGTGATGTGCTATTGAAACGGAACGAACTCGACCATTTTTGAAGCGGATGGTGACTGACGACGGAACATGGATCACATACGACAATATCAAGCGACAAAGGTCGTAGTCCAAGGCCGGTGGACCGTCCCAAACAGTGGGCAAGCCGGGATTGACGGCGAGGAAAGTTTTGCTGTGTGTTTGGTAGGATTAGAAAGGAATCATCTACTATGAGCTGCTTCCATATAGTCAGACGCTTAATTTCAACATCTACTGTGGACAACTGGACCGCTTGAAGCAGGCTATTGACCAGAAGCGTCCACAATTGGCCAACAGGAAGGGTGTAGTGTTCCACGAGGACAACGCCAGATCACACACTTCGTTGATGACTCGTCAGAAGCTACGGTACTTCGGATGAGAGTTTTATCGCATCCACCATATAGGCCGGACATAGTGCTAAGTGATTACCACCTGTTCCTTTCCATGACGAACGCCCTTGCTGATGTAAAGTTGAACTCAAAAGAGGCTTGTGAAATGTCTGTGTTCTTCGCAAATAAGGAGAGGTGTTTCTACGAGAAGGGTATTATGAAGATGCCGTCTAGATCGAAACAGATTATTGAACAAAACGTCGCATATTTGAAGTAAATCCGATAACTGTAACACTTTTTCTAAAGCATTGAATGAAGAGCAAAAAAGCCGAATGGAGATAATTGACAAACTAATATTAAGACAAAAATACATCGATAACATTATTTGGTCCATACGTGCACTTATAAAATAGAGTTAATTATCTTG
This sequence comes from Sycobia sp. Sy_11, assembly GCA_018907035.1. Classification (NCBI taxonomy): domain Eukaryota; kingdom Metazoa; phylum Arthropoda; class Insecta; order Hymenoptera; family Epichrysomallidae; genus Sycobia; species Sycobia sp. Sy_11. Next base: position 171,110 of record JACCIC010000304.1, read on the forward strand.
AATCATCGATGTTTTTAAGTGAAAATTCTTCTGATATTTTTTCTGATAATTCATTATTATTAAGAAATGTAGGTATGAACTTGTCAGGATCTTTTCCATAACGTTTATAGATGAACAAATCTAATAATGAACTTGAATATATATTGTATATAACTTGTATATAACTTGTACATATATATACTTTAATATACACTAAGTCAGAAATAATATACGTTCAAATAACTTAAATACTTTCAATATATATACTCTGAGGTAAAAGACCTAATTATAATGAAAATTGTTTACTTTTCATTAATTGCACTTTATATTACAATCCGTTTGGAATTGATTAATCAAATCTTCAGACATGAATATATATTTTTATCGGTCTTACAGTCTTTATAATGTAATATATTAGCTAAAATAATGACATTCAGATTGTCCTTCTTTATATCAATAATAAAATAATAATAAAATTATTAATAAGAAAATTCATAATAAAATGAAAATAAAATAATAAATAAAATAAAAATAATAAAGACAATATTCTATGTTAGTAAAGGATAATCTTACTTTAGAAGATCTTAAATTTAGAATCAGAGTCAAGACAACTTTGGTGTCCGACGTTTCGAACTGCTACGGTTCATCCTCAGGAACTAAACTGTTTAGATATTCAGATATCAGTTGTATTTAAAATTCTTACTATGCTAAGACACATCAAACTCGCCTAACTATTATTGTTAAAAGTTTTACTTAACAGAAATATTCATTATATGTCGATGATTTTGAAATTTATTCTTATATTCTCAGATTTCAAGAATTTTAAAGTGTAGTGGTACTTTAAGTAGCCGTATGAACTCTATCAACACCTTCTGTCTTCTAAAAACTCAATGAAGTCAAAATACTAATTAAAAGAGTTTGGTCTCTTGGTGTCCTTTTATAATAATGTTTCATCACCTCACATAGTAATGTCATGTAGACTATATTACTAAACGATTATTAAGCAATAATCCCATTACATTATTGCGGTAGTATTGTAGCGAGTATGTATTGACATGCACACATATGACGACTGTGCATTACGAAGATCATTAAACATCTTCCTAGCAAGTCTACTGCAATCTTATACTCTGATAATGGAGGCCATTGCGGTTATGTAGAATTGTTTAGTATGTAAATTTCCATGGTTTAAAAACAAACATTTTTATGAAGCCATGAATTGAAATATTCACTTCTCAAATTAGAGTTGAATCAAATTGATGGAATCTTTTTCAACAGTGCATGCAAGTAGCAAGCTCTCTGTGATCGGAATTCCGATGTGCGTAACCGTCTTTTACATAACAGAGGTCATGAATGGACTTCATAAAAGTGACAATATTCAATTTATCGATTTTTATTATTTTCCAGCACTGACTAGAAGAATCGTAGTCGCTTTTGGAGGACATTGTTTTTTCACGGCAGAAACCATATAAATATATAGTTTTTCAAATTCATCTTAGAAAATAGTGCAAAATACAAAAAAAAATTTAAAACAAAAGTTGCAAATCTCATTCTAATATATTTGTTTTTATTCTATACATTTATGACCTGCCAGAAGCATTTCTCATTTTTTTCATTATTCAAAGGTAACCTTATTGATGATATAAATCTCGAGTGAAATTATTAGATTTTTCTCCAGCAATATTATTGCACTGAAAAATTTATAGAACAAAATCTAGGCATTTTAATGAGCTCTATGCAACTTTTGATTTAAAATTTTTAAACATTTTTTTGACATCAAATCGGTAAACCATAATGTTTATGAAGCTTCCACGGATTTAGAAATAAATAATCAATTTCAGAGAATATTCATTTTTGGATACGACATATTCATTTCTTTTAAAGCCATTACGATATTCCTAATCAGCGCCCGAAAAAAACATCAATATACAAATTTACAGAAAAATAGGAAGACGGGAGTAACAGAATAAGGTAAAATCAATATCAGAGAGAAACATTCTCGTTTTATCCAGAAATATTATTATAGAATAAATTATTTCGCGGAATATAAATTTATACACACAAATCGATATTATTATATTATATAATTAATCATTTATAGTTGTATGACTGATGAAGGCGAGACGAGAGATGATAGTATACATATAGTAGCTATAATTACTCTTAGTGTGCATAAAGTTCTTTTATGTTTTAACAATATGTCCTAGGAAAATTATGTATTTATAAATTATATATTTATAATATTATGTATTTATATATTTATACAATTATGTATTCAATTTTGAATATTACATTTTACTTTTCAATCTTATTATATAAATTAAATTATATCTATCTATTTTTCGCTTACACGCGCTACTCCGCTCGCTCACTACATCTCTTCACCAAATTCATGCTTCACCTTCTTGTAACAGGTTTTTTGCATGCAAAACGCCGTCTCTCTGAATATGCTTAATATGTATATAAATATATATTTCAAACGGGAGAGTATTTGAATAGATGAGAAGGTGGTTTCATAGGCGACTAAATAGAAATATAACTCCTATATTATAATTCACCTAAACATGCTTAAGCGAACCGTATAGTTAAAATAAGTTGATATAGAAGGATCGAATACATAAACTGTGTTCATAGAACATAATGATACGAAAACGCTTCTGCCTAGAAAGGTAGAATTAGTACTGAACAAGAATCGGACGTGATTACGACAGGATAATAGAAAATATTGGTCGAGAGAGAAAAAAAATATAGAATGCATAAATACATAAAAGAAGAAGCGAAAGAGAGAGACAGAAAATCACGGGTAAATAGTCACGGATATGCTCGGGTGAGGAAGGTAGTGTTGCTATATAAGGTTGGTCGGACTTGATCGTATTCACTGTAAGGAGCACAGGCAAGACCTTAGCAGAGAACTGTGTAGGCATCGTGCGGCCACGGATACTCCTCTTAAAAAGGCAATATTTAGCGAGTAATGAACTAGTATATTAATATTTACACATAGCAAATAATGAACAGTATTTTGTAATGACCTACCTAAAAGCGGAACGGCATCGGAAGTCGCAGGCATCGTTTCCGCTACCATGTTGAGGAACACCGTCAGAGATAAAAGAATCGTTACTCCTGGAAACAATAAATATATTTCTGTAATTACAGTTATACCTTAGAGAATTGTGCTTAAGATATACGAATATTATGCAAGGATAAAACTTAGATTTGTTAAGGTTTGTTTTTACTCTACTTCATTGTGATTTTATTAATCGTGTCCATGTCGAATGAACTCCAAGGTACAGAATATTTGAAAATTTGCACTTTTTTCACATCATATTCAGTATACAGAATGGATAATTTTAATTTGCAATGTACAGATTTAATACGGTTTTTCCAAGTTACAAAACTATATCTATAGTATTACTAATTCAAATCTGGACTGCAAATAAGACATTTAAGTTTTAAATTGATCCGTTCATTAAATTATTATTATGACAAGGATGATAGTGTCTGTATGCATAAAGAATTAACATGTGTTGTCCTGTTAGGAAGTATATTTAGTGATTATTTACCAAGAGATAATTTTTCGCCCGAATCTGGTGGCAATGTAAAGCCCAGCACGGCCATACTGGCGATCAGCACACACGGTACGATGAGATTAAAGAAATAATAAAGTGTTCGTCTTCTTATTATAACAACAAATGTAATATCAATATACGGCTCTGGACAACAATTATAATAAATTTGGTTTCTCTTGCCTGGAACACCTGAAAAGATATGCCAAATAGAATGTATAATTTAACAAATGAATAATTAATAATAAATAAATTAATAATAACAAATATAATTATAGTTTAACATTGCAATATTGCGAAATATTTCTTCTAATAGTGCCTAAATAGTAATTCTAATATATAGTATGTAAATGATTATTGAGGAAATAACGATTCAACTGTAAAAAATAAATTTTCTAAACTTATTTTTAGTACAATGACTGGATACATTTAAGTGCCCTGAACCATCCCAATTCTTATCAAAAATTAATTCAATACATTAAATTAAGATAAGACATAAATTCCTTCGTTCTATGTCTCAGACTTTGATTCATTGATTTCAGCGTAATAGATAATGACTGTTATAAGCCAGATAGGAGTACTGTAAAAAAAGAGATGGTGAAATAAAAAATGTTTACTTTGAAAAAGCTTCTATATAATAAAAAAGCTCTTATGACTGTTTTAGATTTTTTCGATCATATTATAATTGATTCCCAAATAATCAAAGTCGTTGAATCCAGAAAATACTAGCTAATTTTCTAAAACTGCTTAAACTAACTTTAGGTCATATACCTTATATTACAAAACATTTGATCTTAGTTATTGTGCGAAAGCCTAACCTAAGATCGCAGCTTGTATTTTCCAGTAAAATCCTTACTGGACCTTATATTTTTAAGAATTTTCGCATAATCATACTTATTGAGTAGCTTCTCACAACATATTTACTTAATCATCATTTTATTTCAATTCCAAGCTATATTAATATTAATTTATTATATACGTTTATAGCATTTTCTTCTTATATCTTATAGCAAGGAAAATATTATTTTCAACTTTATAACATCAGAATATTTGCTTTTGTATACACCTAAGCAAAATCTTTCTATTGTCTTACTAATGGACTTTACAGGTGAGCGGTATAAATTCCCTAATTAGAGTTTCACATCATCGCAACTACCAAAGACAAGACGCGACTTGTAGAAGATATGAGGGAGTTGTTTAAGATGTTTAGGGTGGCTCCCTTCAAAGAAGCATCGGAGCGGCGGGAAATATATGTGCATACTGAACATTTACGTGTTCTGCGGGCGATTTATTCTTGCGAAGTTTTGTAGCCTTCGGATTAACAGTATTTACATTAGCAGACAGGTCACATTCTTGGTTCTCTATCCAAGCTACACTATATACCGACACTGATGGATTGTCCTAGAACCATTTGTTTCAATATAGACATTCATTGCATTTTGCATATAGTATATTTATTTATAGGTTTATTGTGTATATATATATATATATATATATATATATATATATATATATTATAACCGCATAAATGCATCTACTCTTACCTTGTGATGAAGCATATGTATGTAATTAATAAATAACAGATTGTTCAATTATGATTGACATAACATTTATTCAAACGTGGATACATCTACATGATAATGGAATGCTATGGCCCACATGCCGATCAATACTAGCAGATTCTGCAGCACGAGAAACGGAGAGACGAATAGGATAACACGCGTTCGTTCGCAGGGAACGATAGGAGGAGAACATGGTACTCGGGAGGTGGGCGCGTCTCACAGATCGGTCAGTGGAGGTCGGAAGGCTAAGGCGGAAGACGTCCAGTCGCGACTATAGTCTTGGACGGATAAGTACCCTCAAAGCCGCTCAAAGTCTGGGACTAAAGCTCATAGCTGAGATCTGAAGCGAACGGGACGAGAATCGTCTATTCTATTTGACTGCTGAGGCGAAAAGAAGGAACGCGCCCGTTCCTTTTCAATTTTTTCCCTACCTGTTCGCTGTTCGCGAGGTTTTGCACGAACGCGTAACGTGCGACCGCCAAATCGACCGCTAATATATATATATTATTATACAACTCTGCACCATCTCCATTACAACGGCGTATTCGCTTGGTTCTAGAGATTTAGCTAACATCAACGATAGTCAACACTATTTTCGATGAACTCTTCGACCGGATACTACTACACGCTTATCAGCCCTGCACATGTCTGGTGAAACATGTGATTGATGTCGGTGATGTACAATGGATTAAGTACCAATACTATCTGGTCTCTCAGAATATTAAGCTGAAAATATATGCGCAAGTGCACGAAATGTTTATCAAGGCGTCATTCGCAAATAAACCAGCGAGTGGTCTAGCCCCGTCATAATGTTTCGCAAGGTTAATGGGAGCTGCATATTCGAAGTGAATTATCACAAATTGAATTCTGTGTCTAAGGTTAGAGCGTATTCGCTTCCTTATATGGATGTAATTTTATGGAAATGGAGAAATGCGCAATATATGTCCACACTTGTATTTAGCAGCGCCTTCCACAGGGCTCCAATCCGGAAAAAACGTAACACCTCTCTGCCTTTACTGTTCCATTTATAAAGAGTTGGTTGAATGCATCGCCTTGCTGCATGGTGTCGCCGTTGGGACTACCACCTTTTAGGAGCTAAGCAACAAGCGTATTGGCACTGCAATGGAGCCGGTAACCTTTGCTTATCTCGATGATGTGAAAGAACCTGAAGCAGCTCCGTAGGTTTTTAGGCCTGGTGTTCTTGTACCGCAAGTTCTCGGAGAACTTTGTGACGATTGTTAAGCCTCTCATCCGTCTGACAAAGAAGAATATTGGATAGCATTGGGAGAAGAGCAGCGACAAGCCTTAGAAAAATATCCGTGTATTCGTCGCATCTGCAGCAGTCATCTCTCGAGTCGCACCATAACTGCCGCTGAATGTGATTATTCGGTAACTGAACGTGAATGTCTCGCCAAGATTTACAATCAGCCTCCCTTCAGGCCACGATCTACACGAGGATAAGAGCATCTACTCGTCGTTATGGATCTGTTTACTCGTTGGGTAGAATGTATTTCCATCCGGAAGCCCATGTGAAACCACATGATAACGAATCCACCTGCGATAGTAGCATACTCTTGATATACAATATAGAACATAAAATTCTAAGCAATCACGACAAACACATAGCTTTATATGCTCTCAATAGTTGGAAGTACAAGCTCGATGCCAATTTAGATATGAAATTAAAATGTGTGAGAATATTGAAGGAGTATATTTATTTCAGACAAATGACTTTTATGACGAATGACAAGAACAATGGCAATTACGGGGTGTACTATATATTGAAGAATTTCCCTTTGGAGGGTTTTCTCCCGTTTAAGGATGAGGTGCAGGAGGTTAAAAAATAATAAACACTTTGAGCCAAAACGCAAATTTCTTGGCTCATACGGTGGGGGAAAGCCTGTAGGCATAAAACCCCCACCAGAAGAATGTACAATAACGTTTATTGTTATCAACTCGAATATTGGAAATTAATGCCGAAAAATAAGAATTTAAAATATTGAAGAGCGCGACGAGATTAATTTTAAGCCGTGATCACCCGAACGGAATATCGAACTCAAGTGAAGTCTTCTTTTTTTTCATCTCAGGTTGCACATAACGTGGACCGCCGCGCCGCCGCTACGCCCCACTACCTGTCGCACTCTCCTCAATTTTTGCATGCGAGCCGATGCGCGAAAGCAAAGAAGCGAGCATCGACTCACACACTGTCACATACGATTCATACTTACTATTGCCGGCCGGTACATACACATACACACGTACAGAAGCAACCATACTTTATTATATTACAAAATAGATGCCATGGATTGAATTCACCACTAAACACGAGGCATGGTGCTCGATGCCACGCAGTAATAAAAAGTGATTATTAAACAATATTTTGATCATCTCTGAATTTACGTATTTAGTTTATTTATTGGAGAACTCAAAGTCAAATTTCAAATAATGAAATAAATTTAGAACATTGGTATTCGTGTATGATAATGTTGCCCTCAAGACTACTGATAATACTGGTTATGGAATTTTTAAATGAGATAATATTCTTTAATTCTGTCCATTATTACATTATGCAAATTATATCTATTAATATTAATTTATATTATTAAAAAACATTATTTATATTTGTATGATCCATTAATCTGCATGTAGAAATCACTCATTCTGGGCGGGTCTAAAATATAAAAAGTATTTGTTAATAATTTCTTATCTATGAAATACATGTTAAGAGCTTTTTAGACAATGACGACTATCATATGTTAAATGCCTCACTATATATATATATATATATATATATATATATATATATATATATATATATATATATATATTAAATACGATCTATCGAAGTGCACATAATTCGGCGCAGTCGAAAATCTTAAGGATGAAGAATTGGAAAGTTTCGAGCAATATCCCAATTAAACGTAAGAAAAACTTTTTGCACCAATGAAAGTATTATGCCAAGCCATTTTTAAATATTTAAAATCATTGAGATTCACGGAATATTTAGAAAATGTTTAAGGAATATAGTTAGAAAAAATTTAGGGTGTCACTTAGATAGGCTTCAAGTGACGAAAATTATCTTTTGAATTTGAAATTTTTTTCAGCCACAAAAGTTTCCACCGATTTCTACAGAAGATATGTATTTCGATAATCGAAAGTAGAAAATATTATGATTCAGCCCTAATGAACCAGTAAAATCGTGACAACCATTGCAACGAGAGCGAGAGGTCTATGAAAACAAAATAATATTGTAAAGAACTTAGCGAACTTCTACAAGCTCGTAAACATTTTAAAAGAAAATCTACTGTGTTGTAACAAAAGAGAGAAAATTACGAAGAAGTTGTAAATAATACATTGAAATCAGTTATAATACCGCTTTAGTATCTTGTAGAATTATAAAGTGAATGCTCTCAATCTTCTAATTTCATTGTAGTAGTATGAAATAAGCATACAAATAAGCAAAGAAATTGAGTTTTATAATACATGGCAATATTCGATATGCTTCTTTAACAGATTAAGATTCCGAAGAGAAATTTGCTTCATTTCTTAACTAAATAATAAACTATTAATAATAACATTACTTAACTAACATTACTTAAATAAACATGGTGCTCGATAAGAGACTCGTAGAATTGTCCGTAAAATAATAATTGATAGAAAATTTTATTCCTTGAATAAGAAGATAATTTCTATAATGGAAAATTAAAATTCATTATTTATACAAAGACGCATTTTCATTTGCGTAAAAAGAGCCTGATAGCGGGTTGAACAACCAGGTGCTAAGACGTGTTTATTCATTAAAAATAAAATCCGCTGTAAATATAGAAAATTTGAAACAACAGTTTTCCCCTAGAAAAAAGAAAGAAAGTATTTTTCTATTCCAAAAAAATAATACACAGTATATGTTTTCCTGTCTAGTAAATGTAAAATCTCGGCAAAATGGCAAAACCTAGAGTAAGCTGAATATATAAATTATGAAAAGAACTAATCGAAAGTGAACTTGCGAAAAATAATTTACCTATAGAAGGTACAAAAGCGTATTTGGGACAGTGTCTAATTTCATATGTACGGGTTCACCCGGAGCTCTATGGCGATCAAGTAGCAGACAAAAAAGACTTCAAGACCTGAATCGTACTCAAGATTTAGAAGAAATCGAAGAAGAATTCCGACAACTTCATCTCCAACTTCTCAATTAACATGCAGCTGCCTCAACTTCCAGTCCTGTCATCTTACGTCTTGTATCGAATACACCGTATGGTACACCTTATATATATATATATCATATATATACCTGCTAATCTATATGTACAACAACCGACACCTACACAAGAAAATGAAAAAGTAATGGACCAGGTGAGAAAATGGAACTTTCATTAAACAGCTTGTCAGATCAATAAATCTTGAACGGATTTCCTGAATTGTTGAGAGGTGATGCACAAATATGGCATCATAATTACGCCACAAATTTCAAAACTTTAGTTGAACTAGATGAAGGGATAAGAAAATACTGTCTTTAGCCCAGTCGATATCTAATCCTCAAATACATAATCGCACGCAGGAGCTGAACGAAAATATTCGAACGTTCGACCATTCATTAATTATGTTAATGAGACGTCGAGGCGGTTTTTCGGAAGAACAAAAGAAAGAAACTATATATTATGAATTAATATGCTCACCGAATATCGTCTACATATTGGCCATGATAACATCAATTCTACTTCAGATATTGTGCAACGAATGGAAGAATATCTGGAAGCGAAAAAACAGTACGATAAACAGAAAAATTTCAATACTAATACATCTACAGATATCTACATACACAGAGCACAATTGAAAGCTACAAAACCAGAAGCTCCGGTTTCACAAGGAAAAAAGTGGATATGGGAAAAGCAGAGCAAAATGCATTCGACAAAATCAAAAACCTTCTAAGAAATGCACCCGTCCTTTCCGGTACAGACTAGAAATTAAATGGGCATGTGGAAATTCCGTGACATCTTGAGGGATATCACTTTATCGTCTTAACAGATATTCAATCGTTAAAATTGCTTAATAATATTGAAAATACATCAAATTGTGAATTGTCAAATTTCATATCCAGTAACCAATACCGGCTGGCATCACTAGTAGAACAGCTATTGGAAATAATATCCGTAGATCATCGGACCTCTTCCTAGATAAATGAAATTAAAAACCTAGTTCATAGTAATGCAAGACAAATTTACCAAGTAGATAGAATTAAAACCACTCCGAAAAGCAGCAGCCGAAACAATATCTAACTCTGTAAAACAACAAATCTTATTACATTTTGCCTGTCCGGAAATTATTATCTTTTATAATAGGAGACAAGTTATCTCCAAAGCAAAGGCTGGTATACAGCATAGACGAACACCGTATGCTCCGCAATACTATCCCGCAGAACGATCAAAGCAAGTAATTCAAACTATGATTTTCCAATATATAGTGAAAAATCATAAGACGTGGGGTAATTAGCTACACGAATTACAATTTGAATATTCTACTACCGCATCCGAAACAACAGATTTTATACCAGCATACTTAAATTGTGTAAGAGATTTTAGAGCACCCAGATCTCTTTTTCAATTATATGGACAAAATACTAACATCACCGCCGAAAACCATAAAGAGAAATTAGAATAAAGTACTAAAATAGTTCGAAGCCAATTCGCGAAAAACAAAAACAATACTACAATCTGACATACCGAAAATAGAGCATCGAAATTGGGGACCAAGTATAAAAACGTTATTGGAACTATTCGATAAAATTGGAGCTATTAAAGCAAAAGTATCTCTATACGTGGGTCTTTTTAATATCTACAAAACACATCTCTAGCCATCTTCGATCTAAAAGATAATAAAGGAAAAATTAGTATACATATCCATATTAAAGATGTAAGAGAAATATATAATAATCTAGATAACATACTACCCTGAATTGACTATATAAGGATCGACCAGAGGCCCATAGGTTTAGTCAATATGCAAGACCAAGAGGAACAAGAGCTCTGCTAGTGTTACCTAGAGATCTGCATAGTCATCGAGCAGTATGGCCTTTCATTTCATGACTTAATTCACACCAATGCACTGATGACAACTGCCTCAGCCGAAATTGGCAGAATTCTCGAGAGACGAGGAGGAGCTCGTCGTGTATATGGAGAAATGATACTTCATGTCAACTGAGATCCATTATATATTGTCGATCCAGTGAACATCATCTCCACATATACCATCGAGATGGAGCACATAAATAAAAATAAAAAGAGAAATAGTAATGTCGCAATCGTGCCGGAGCACCCAGTGGATATCATCTTTGCTATAGCAGAAATATCAAAAATAGGATACAGAATCCTAGCACAAAAAAGAAGCCCAGCAGCTCAGGAATGGTGTAGACAAAGATGGCGAGTACATCGAAGAGTACACAGGAGAATTATTGGAAGGCCAGAAGATCAGGAAATATTCAGCGCCACCGAATCTGAACACCTGAGCACTGGCTGCGAATAAACCTTTAAGAAGAAAAAGAAAATTAAAATATATTATATAAATGAAATATGAAAATAAATTATAATATTTATTAAAATTAAAAATTGTACTTATGTCGACTGTTCTGATTTAATTAATAAATATTTTTATCGGTCTTACAGTCTTTATAATATCATATATTAGCTAAGATAATGACAGTCAGACTGTCCTTGTTTATGATCACCCCCGTAGAGTCTGAAATAAAACTTATTACTACAATAAATTATATCAGAAAATTAAAAATAAAAATCAAAATACAACAATAAGTAAAATAAAAACATAATAAAAGTACTATTCTATGTTAGTAAAGGACAACCTGACTGCCCCCGCCACCTAAATTTAGAATTACCGGTATGTACGACGTTTCGAACTACTACGGTTCATTCTCAGGAACTAAACAAAATTTAAAAATCCAACATGCTACTGATGAGGGTGATCCCATTAGACAGCCGTATTTTTGTTCATAAAAATTATTTTGGAAAGAAATAATTATGTTATTGAAAACTAAATTTATTGTCTTTATAAATTAATCTTTTTTTAATTTTATGTGTATTTATATTTAGTTAATTTCTGACCATTTTTCTTCTATAATTTCTTTAAATAAATCTAATGGTATATTTGTAAATAAAAATACTACATCCAATGAAATCATCCTATAATTATTCGAAATATTAATATCTAGAGACAACTCTTCACTCAGTGGTCAAACACAGTGAGAAGGCTTGGAGTTCGAAGGAAATTATAATAGGTGCTTTCGTAAATATAGAAGGTGCTTTTAATGGCTGCACTAGGATTGCCATTGACAATGATCTATATGCTCAGCGAATAATACTCTCTATCAGAAGGTGAATAATGATTTCCTTAAGTAATAGAGAGTTATACAATGAATGGAAGGGTAAACTCGTAAGAGGTAAAGTCAACGAAGGATGTCCACAAGGAGGGGTACTTTCAGCTCTCCTGTGGAATCTTGTAGCTAATGGTTTACTGCGTATGTTTGAAGAGGAAAGAATTTTCGCACTCGCATACGCAAATGATTTCGCAATACTTGTCAGCGGTAAGTATGAGGAGATATTATCTGAAATTCTTCAGGAGACTTTGGTAAAGGTCAGTGACTGGTGTCAAGAGAGATCCCTGGGGATTAATCCAAGGAAGACCGAGGTTGTAGCCTTTACTAGGAAATACAAAAGCAAAATAAAATCTTCCGTCAACTTCCGCGGGCAAGGTATACCGTATATGGAAGGATTTAAATATCTATGTGTACACCTAGATAAGAAACTATCGTGGGAACAACACCTGCGAATGCAGAGTAAAAAGATCATCAACATACTGTTGCAGTGTAGGTCAGCTATTGGCACGGGCTGGGGGCTTGAAACGCAGAAAGTTTGATGGATCTATAAAACAACACTGATGCCGGGGCTGACTTATGCTGTCTTGGTATGGTGGAAAGTGATCAAGAATAAATCCTCAGGGAGGGCCCTGGATCACTTACAGGAAGTCTCGCTAAGGGGAGCATTTGGATTGAAAAGGAGGACCTCTACTGCTGCTGTCAGGATGATGCTAGATCTGGACAGTTTGGACTTGGAAATAACGAGAACAGCTGCCAGATCGGCTTATAGAATGATATGTAGCGGTGAGTGGGATAGTACTGTAATCGAACACGCTACCATTTGCAAGGAAATACTGGGTGACCCAATTTTTGGATTCCCTCAGGATCGTATTAAAAAGACTCTTTGTTTCGGGCGACGATACGAGATCAGGATACTGAGCAGAGAGGCTTGGAACAATGACTTCAAATTGGGGGGTGTTATCTGGTTTAGAGAAGGATCCAGAACAGATGTTGGTACTGGATTCGGTATCTTCTAGGCAGCAAAATCTGGAGATGGGCTCAAAGGATCATCAAACTAAAGAAACGTGAAGGAAAGCTAATCCTGAAACTTACAACAGGTCACAGCAACTTACAGTGTTATACACAGACGATCAGAGGATACAGTAACATGATGAGGGGGAAGATGATATGGGAAGGAGGAGGAAATTCCGAGGCACTTCTTTTGCACGTGCCCTAATTTAACGGGATGTTGTTAAAGTGGCTGAGAAACGATAACCTCGATTACGACAGATTCTCCAAGATGGATGCACTCAGTCTTCTGGCTTATTGCAGACAACTGAATGTGACGGAAACCATGGAAGATTAATCAGGGGAAAAGGAATACAATGGCGGTAGCTAAGTGTTTCTGAGCATATATTTGCACCCTGATATGGTTAGTGGATTTATCAGGTTAGAATCCTGCATACCCTGGCGCCGGCTCCAGCGGTAGTCACAGTTGGCGAGAGCCACTGGCCGTCGAACAATGGCGGATGAACTTCCCACTATCCATCAGAAAAAAAAAGATATTTCAAACTTTTTGTATTTTGCATTTAAGTTGAAGAAAAAAGAGCGGTCCTATAAATGTTATACTAATAAATTTAGAGTGGGGATGGGGTATACAAATTAGCATGCTAGGTTTTTCAATTTAGTTTAGTTCCTGAGGATGAACGGTAGAATTTCGAAACGTCGGGCAAGAAGGTAATTTGGAATTCAACGTGATGGGGGCAGGTTGTTCTTTACTGACATAGAAAAATACTTTTATTATTTTTTTATTTTATTTATTATTGTATTTTTATTTTTATTTTATTATTAGTTTTATTTTATTTTAAATTCTCTCATATAATTTATGGTAGTAATAAGTTTTATTTCAAATGCCACGGGGGTGATTATAAACAAGGACAGTCTGACTGTCATTATTTTAGCTAATATATTATATTCTAAAAACTGTAAGACCGATAAAAATATTTATTAATATAATATTTATTTTCGAAAAAAATAGTTACCGAAAAAATTATCTTCTAAATAAGAACTATAATTTATTTCATTTAACACAATAAATTACACCTCAAAATTTCTTTTATTGCAACCGAAATTTTTATACGTATAAAACGTATACTCGTAATGATTATAAAAAAATGTTCGTCAACCTCAATATTATACGTACTGAAGTCCATGCTCTCCTAGATAAATAAATAAATTAATCATCAGAAAGTTAAATAAAATCCAACCCGCGGCTCCCAGAAATATATCTTATTAGTACTTCACAAACCTGTGAAAATGATAAAGTGTATAATCCTTAATTCTTAAATTTGAAACGAAAAACTTTTTAAAATTTTTTTATATTTATCATGTTTTGCTGATAACTGACGTGACCGCTTGCACTTTGCACTTGCTCGTTGCAGAGCAAGAACTTAATAAGATGTTAAGAATACCTATGCCTCCGCGCCTGATGGTGCCTCTGGGGCGACCACCGCGAAAACAAGTAGCCGGTGGACCCGTAAACATCATCGAAGAATACTACCACCGCCGGAGGCCGGCTAAGGGGATGCACCACCGGACACGGGCAAGCAAGCCGTACTACCAGAAAAAGCTCGAGCGCCAGGCCCTTTGGCACCACCACCGCCGCTGCTACCTCCCTCTCATGATTAGATGTTCCAGGGTGTTCCAGGGCCTTCGGTTCCGCTTCAAAACCTAAAATCCACAACACTACAAACCCAGCAGAAGCCTTTGTAATGCAAAAGCACTATCATGTTTCCGTTTGGGTGTAGTGCGTCATCGTGAGTGAATCGAAAACCAGCGGTTCAAAATGCGCATGGACCCCATCACGGGAGAAGTACGCTAGAATACTATTTTTTCTTATCATTTTGATAATATTGCGATACTGTGGCGAAAGAACTATGGCGGTTTCGAGGCAATCCAATCACCTACGAATTCTTGCACTTCTTGAACATGTCGGAAGTGCATATCAACGAGGTCGTGCTGCATTGATCTGAATATGTGGTAATAAAGAGGCTCTATATCTGGCAAGTATACTGGGTGCGGCACCACTTCCCATTCGAGTTCCAACAGGGTATTTTTGACGGCGTTCGCAACATGTGCATTGCCATGCAAGAGAATAATTTGCGCCTATTGCTCGCGACTGCTGATCTATATTCGATCAATTTCTGTTGCAAATCATTTAGTTGGAGCTTATATATCTCGACATTAACGGTTTCATTCGGTTTTAGTAGCTCGTAGTACAGCCCATCCTGTTGGTCCCACCAAATGCACAGCAATACTTTTGACCGTGGATGTTCCGTGTTGGCATCGATATAGATGGTTGTTCTGGGTAGATCCACTTTTCATCACCAATCAGAATATATCACAGAAAACTGTTCTTTTATAGACTGGCAAGAAAATACAGTGCGATGCTATATGTATTCATAATGGCAGTTTCGGTCAAATCGTATAGCATTCATTTTCCGGTTTTATGAATCTTTCTCATCGCATATAGACATTTGCTAACTACTCTGTCACTGACTCCTAACTTATTAGGGAGTTCTTTCTGCGTTTGAGCTGAATTTTCATCTTTCATTGCAAGCCTTATTAGATAATAAAGCTTACAATGCTTGCAATTCACGGTCGAAATACTGAGATATTATACTAACACGTGCACACGAAATAAGATTATAACCGAAATAATATTATAAACCCCAAAACTGACCGACAAGAGTTAATAAACGTTACACTAAACTCTCTCTATCTCTCTCTCTCTCTCTCTCTCTCTCTCTCTCTCTCTCTCTCTCTCTCTCTCTCTGTCTCTCTCTATCTCTAACGTGCTGAAAAAGCAGAAAAGCATGCGGGTGAAGCAGAAATTCCCATCCACTATTCTCCTAATAGTTTTTAAACATACCCGAAACATATGGCCGAGCTTTATCGTGATGAAAAATACCTATAGACTATTTACTTTCATATGTATTAAATGAATCTATGTTATAAAAGCTTGATATTAAAATTATTCTATTTGAAATTCAAAGCAAATAATTATTCATTCACATTTAGAAAGTAGAAAAATAAGCGTACAGAAGTTACATTACCTAAAAGATCCCATTCACCATTCGTAATAAAGCTGCTAATATCGCCACCATTTTCATCTTGTAGCTGTAGATCCAACTATGATAAGCATCCAAAAATAAAAAAACTATATATTAGATTTAATATCTAGTGTGATTCTTTTTTATATAATGATTGTGATACTTTTACTTCATTTTTGTAACATTATAGAATTTATAGTCAAGGTAAATGCTATAATAAAAAATTTTTGAATACTAGATGATTATCCTCGTATAAAATGACGAAAGCTCTACAAATCATATATTGTAAGTTTAATTATAAGATTATTATTAATTATTAGTTTCTCACTTTTAAAATAATGAAACATTACTACAGAAAAAAACATTTTTGATTATTTATATATGATATTAATTTTTACACTAAAGTTTTACAAGTTCTTCTTGCTTCTATTATACTTAAAACTGGTCATACTACTGATATGAAATATAATAATTATTTAATAAATATGTCTGTTAGTCTTTCAGTCCAATTAAATTAAAAATAGTATGTAATTATATTAATACAAGTATCCCCTGTTTTTGCTTCGCCTGAGATAATAATTTAACCGATTTTTGAAACTGTTCCATAATGTCTAAGTTAAAAGTACTCTATATATAAAAATTTATATTACTATAAATAATCTGCCTTAATTTACTCATCGTTGCCTCTGTGTAAAAAGCTGCTTCAAAGCAGCTTCCACTTCAAAAGTTAATATTTAAAGTTAAGGAAAAGGAATAACCGCGCACACGTGCGCAAGGGCACAGGACTGAGTCGGCCCGGGATAGACGTACATCTCGTCGCCGCGCGGCACGCACTACCTACACCGACGATGTTGAAGGGGCTAGAGCTGGTGGTGGGCCCGGAAGGAAGGCACGGGCTAGGTGTAGATCGGCGTCCTCGTCCTCTCCTTCGCTCCTTTTCGCTCCACTAATATCCCTCTCTCTGTTTTCTGCGTTCTGCCTCTTGGCTATTTCTACCTTCTCACCTTCTATCTCTATGGTTCACTCCGCTCCTCTATCTCTCTCTCCACTTTCTTTCGCCGTTCTTTCTCTTCGCTATTGCTTCCTTTCGCTTTCTATCTCTATCTCTCTTCTCCTTGGCACTCTCTCACACGTCTCTTCACCTTCTATCTTCTCTCTCTACTTTTCGTTCTTCACCTTCTCTATCTTCTATCTCTAAATTTCGGTCTCCAGCTTCTCTATCTTCTATCTCTCTAAATTTCGTTCTCCTCCCTCTCACCCTGCTCTCCTTTTTTCCCGCTCGGCGATCGGTAGCAGAGTGTTCGCACCGCGCGTCTCCAAGTTCACGCCGGGACGGAAAAAGGGGGAAGGGGAAAGTTACGACGACAGCCGACGGTGGTCGGGACGCACGGGATGTAATGCTCGCAGCGAGAATATATCCTTTCAAATATAAGTTGATTCGACTTTAACTCATGTATATAATTAACTATAGCTATAAAGATAATAATATAATAAGAAATTCAAAATCCCTAAATTTAACATAACAACAGTTTTTCTTTCTTTTTTTTTTTAACTTATCATGGCAGTTTAAGATTAAAGGATGCGATTACAATATATAACGTAACTTAATGTATAGTAAAAAGATTAATTAGAATAAGATAGGAAACAAAAATTTTGATTGATTGCTTATTTGGTGAATTCAGCCTGTGCAAGATAATATGTAAATATGTGAATAGTATCAAATAATATCTCAGAAATAATACAAATTAGACTACAAAATAATTATGTTATTTCAAGAAACTCCGTCTAACTCATTTTAGTTTCATACGATTCATTATACCGATAACAAATCTTCAACTATAGTATACATTAATGTAATTAGATCCATAAATTTATAACCCTGCCTCTCCAATACGCTTATGGAGAATGGAAGAAAAAATCATCTATGTGTGTGGCCAGTTACAAATACTTCTTAATAGTCTTCCTGCCACCTTTGAATTGATAATTGATAGTAAATAATCCGCCTTTTCCATGTATTCACATCTCTTTAATCTTCTATTATGCCCTGCATCTTGCCTTTATGTAAAATAACTTAATGGATTGAAAATGTTTTCTGGTATGTAATTATCGAGCATGTGTTTCATTGCATATACTCAAATTAAGTCGTTATGTATTATCTAAATAAAAAAAATTCATTTATACAACTACAAAATGTAAATTTATTAGGTTGTCAAATATCTTCGTTCCGCCTTTTTGTCTTATGGATTTCGTGGCTATGTACAAAGCGCTATCGAGCTCGTATCTAGCAATACTATACATCATTTGAGAGGTCTTGACATAACGTACAAATCGACGCTTTGCATGATTAGTTTCGATATTGCGTTCAAATGTTATTGATATGTAAAATGGCGTTCACAAACGCCGAAATTCGCACTATTTTAAAGTTTTCCTTCGTAAAGGAAAATCCGCTAGATTAATGTTCCGTGAGATTAATAGTGTTTTCAGGGATGGTACGCTATCACTTCGAACCGGAGACGAATGGTTTCAACGATTGAGAGCCGGTGCAAATGACATCATGGATAAGCCAGCCGGCGGAATACCTGTGACGAAGAATACCGATCAAATCATGGAATTTCTTCAGTTAAGCCTGCATGTGGTATCTCATGACATCGCTCAGGAGATGAGAATTAGTCACCAAACCATTTTAAACTATCTACAGAAGGCTGGATATAAAAAGATTTGACGCAAAAAAATCTTCTGGACCGAATCCACGCCTGCGATATGCTGCTGAAACAGAATGAACTCGATCCATTTTTGAAGCGGATGGTGACTGGCGACGAAAAGTGGATCACATACGACAATATCAAGTGAAAATGGTCACAGTCCAAGGCCGGTGGATCGTCATAAACAGTGGCAAATCCAGGATTGAAGGCCAAGAATGTTTTGCTGTGTTTTTGATGGGATTGGAAGGGAATCATCCACTATGAGCTGCTCCCATATGGCCAGGCGCTTAATTCTACCATCTATTGTGAACAACTTGACCGCTTGAAGCAGGCTGTCGACCAGAATCGTCCACAGTTGGCCCACAGAAAGGGTGTAGTGTTCCAAAAGGAGAACGCAAAACTACACACTTCGTTGATGACTCGTCAGAAGCTACGGGAGTTGGGATGGGAGGTTTTATCGCATACACCATATAGGCCAGACATAATGCCAAGTGATTACCACCTGTTCCTGTCCATATCGAATGCCCTTGTTGCTGCAAAGTTGGACTCAAAAGAGGTTTGTGAAGAGTGGCTCTCCGAGTTCTTCGCAAATAAGGAGAGGGATTTCTACGAGAGGGGTATTATGAAGTTGCCGTCTAGATGGAAACAGATTATCGAACAAAACGGCGAATATTTGAAGTAAATTCGACCACTGTAACACTTTTTATAAAGCATTGAATGAAGGGCAAAAAAGCGGAAGGGAGATATTTGACAACCTAATATATAATTCACCAAATTCAATGATTATTTAAAACTCTATAGTTTTAAATTGTTATTTTCATATATTTCGAATTATTCATGGACGCATATGCAATAATTTCATTATTGTTGGTTTATCTTGACAGTTACCACTTTTCGTTAAAATATTTCCAACTATTCGTAGCTTCTCTTTTAATTTCATTATGATCATTCACAAACTGTGGTTATTATTGATCGCTTTCCAGATTTATTCTTTAATTATAATAAGTTCAGAAAAAAAATTTTTATTCTTGTTATTGCTGCAGATTGGTTATTTGATCTATGTTTCAACTTATTTATAATTTCTCTTACCCAGTTTAGTATTTTCACTTATAGATTTTTTTTCACTATTCATAGCCTTCTCTTATCAGATTCGGTATTTTTTTATTTATGATTTTGTCTAAATTATTTAGTCGTTTTTTTCAGATTCATTGTTTATTAGCAGAATTCCTTTATCATTATTTATTGACACTGTTCTAGATTGATTACTTTTTCTAATATTCTTTGTTTTTTTAGCACAAGTAACAATAACAGCGTCTTTATTTAGCACAATTGTTTTCGATTCACTTGATTGTATATCAATTTTTTTTTGGTCGCCTTTCAGATTCATTGGTTTCGTTTAACTTATCTTTTTTCGTTTAACTTGTCTAGCTTTAACTTATCTTATCAGGTATGTGAATAAGTCTTTCCCGTTTTTTTTTTCAAATTTTGAGCCTTTATTGTGACAAAATGGTTACAAATGAATTCTTGAAAGTATTGGCCATCGCTAGCTACAACTTTTTCTCATCTTTCTGGCAACATACGAATCCGGTTGCGAAAAAATTCGACCGGTTTGGCCTCTATCCAGTCATCCACCCATTTTTTGGCTTCCTCGTAGGAATGGAAGTGCTGGTCAGCCAGGCCATGCGTCATCGATGTGAAGAGATGGTAATCAGACGGAGCAACGTCTGGACTATACGGCGGGTGGGGTAGGACTTCCCATTTGAGCGTTTCTAAGTATGTTTTCACCGGCGGTGCATTGTGGGCAACATGTGGGCGAGCATTGTCATGTTGCAAAATAACTTTGTCGTGCCTGTCGGAGTATTGTGGCCGTTTTTCTCGCAGTGCGCGGCTCAAACGCATCAATTGTCGTCGATAGACCTCGCCTGTGATCCTTTCATTCTGTTTCAGAAGCTCATAGTAAACCACACCTAGCTGGTCCCACCATATACAGAGCATGAGCTTGGCGCCATGAATATTTGGCTTGGCCGTCGATGATGATGCATGGCCGGGTAGTCCCCATGATTTTCTTCGCTTCGGATTATCGTAACGTATCCACTTTTCATCGCCAGTCACGATACGATGCAGAAGACCCTTTCTTTTATGTCGCTGAAGCAGCTGTTCGCAAGTGAAAAAACGCCGTTCGACGTCTCTCAGCTTCAGTTCGTACGGCACCCGATTTCCTTGCTTTTGGATCATTCCCATGGCTTTCAAACGCCTGGAAATGGTTGTTCGGTCAACTCCCAATGCTTCAGCAAGTTCTTCTTGCGTTTGACATAAATCTTCATCAAGCAAAGTCGCCAATTCTCGATCTTCAAAGATTTGCGGCCGCCCGGAACGGTCCTTGTCTTCCACGTCGAAATCACCGCTTTTGAAGCGTCGAAACCATCCGCGAACACTTGAATCATCGACACAACCTTCTCCATAAGCCTCCTGAAGCAATCGATGCGTCTCGGCAGCAGATTTCTTCAAATTGAACCAATAAAGTGAAACTTCCCGCCAATGACATTTTCACGATATCAAAAATTTATGATGCGAAAAAATTTTAACTAATGTGTTAGTATGGAATTGTTGACATATGAATAAGCTTTGATTATGACATATGTAACCATTGAATACTCGCACAATATTGGTGGCGCCATCTCTTACAAAAAACGGGAAAGACTTATTCACACTTCTAATAATTTGTACAAAAAAATTTTTTTCTTCTTAACTTAACTGATTTTCTTAAATTAACTAATTCCTCGAAATTTGGGCGCACACACTAGGACATGAGGCTGGGGCAACAGATATGTAACTCCCAATTTTGGAACTTGAACTTTTATCTTTATTTCTAAATTTATGCGCTATTGAATTTATTAAGCTTTTATCTCATGTCATATATATATTTTCATGACATTTCTGTAATGAAAATCGTCCGATCCATTTGCCAGTCACCCTCGCATCGTTGTTTTTTTTGAGGAAAATTTAAATGAATGATTTAAAAATAAATTTTAGATGAGGTGGATTGACGGAGCGCTATAAAAAATTGAACTAAAGATTGTGACGAGACAGCGTCTGTAGTATTATTGAGGATTGAGAATATTTTTTGTTGTTCTTGTTGAACCCCTTATAGATGAAATAAAATAAAGGTAATCACCATTATTTCGGACGGCAGAGTAGATCGTGTTTCAAACCAGATCACCCTAAGTAGAAAGTAGTCATTATTAAGTAGATATTAAGTAGAAAATAAGACCTGAAGACTAGATCAGAAATGATCATGGCCTTAGAAGGTTGATACAACTGCTGAACCAGTTTGATGCAGCTTTCTAGTTATATGATGGTATACGCCGCCTAAACTACGGCAAGTTAACGAACAAATTGCGGAAGATCGGCGGTCTCCTGAGATCAAATCTTCGCCTCTGAAATCCTACGTTGTGCGTCCCCGGGTCAGATGATGATGAAGCGCTATCGTCGACATCGTGACGACATCGGGAAGTTTCAGAGTGACGAGGGCAATGGAATAATTATAACCATCGGTCTGGTAAATGATTGCAAGAAGATATGCTCGTGTCGAATCGGCAGTCACAGTGAGACCCAGGACCTCTGAGGTCCCAGGATCTGGTGAAATGACGACCGATCGAGAAGACTGCACAAGACCAGAAGAAGGCTGGAGAGTGCCCGAGTAGAGAAAAGATAAAGTCGTGTAGCGTGGAAACTGATACGCTGATTAGTTTACTAGAGGTGATGACGATAGATATGCCAAGACAGAGCAATAGGAACGAGTCGACCGTGAGCAAGAAGGACGTCAGAGAGATGCCGAAGAAATCGTAAGGGAAATGAATGTCGAGAAAGAAGATAGCGGTAAAACCAACAACTATAGGGACCATTACGGAAGTCCTGATGGTAGAGAGAGACTCAAAGAGACCGGTGAGATATGCGACACCAGTGAAAGCTCGTCTGCGTCAAAGGATGCAGCGTAGAGACAGCTGGCCCTTACCACCGTTTAGCAAGGGACCGCCTCACAACCAGCGTATACAAGGCAGAAGCAATGGATCATGGAAATAGTAGGACCGCAGAGAAGACGTACGAAATGTGCGTGATAGAAATAGAAACAGATTTTGATTTTTAGAAACAAATTTTTAGATTTTACGGTACCTATTTCCGTTATAGGGAGATATGCCACCGCGGGTCGATCTGTCCACATACAGTATGCCGTCGATGCCATCGATGTGGACATTACGTCGGCGACTGCTCTAAAAACCGTAGGAATACACTGTCATGTCAATGGTGTGGCTGACAGGGCATAGCAGTAAGAGAATGCTCCGACTGACCAGAAGGGACTGGCGAGACCGCAGCCTAATTTGTAGGTCTGATTGATAGCGCAGAATCCTCGAGAAACATCAAACTGAGATGTGTTAAAGAAGAAAGCAGTATATATATATATATATATATATATATATATATATATATATATATATTCGGTAATATAGGAGTCCTGTATTGAGAGGAATGGACTGGTGCGATCGCACGCCATCGCGTGGTCTGACCGGGGCGATACCGGGGCGTGGGTCCCCGAAGAAGCATTAGACCGAGATTTGTGAGAGGAGAAAGTCGATGTGAGGATCGTAAGTATTGAATATTAACCATTGAGTAGGTGTGACCAACTCAGGAGAGTTCTCGGGAGAACATGAGACAGAGAGACAGTTATTTGAGTGAGACCAAGTTGTAAAGGTGAGCGTATAGCTGGGCGGGACCGTAAGCTTCTCGAGGATTGCACCCAGGTGCGGGATCCCTTTTGAATACCCGATCTGTTTTGCTGAATGGTTACCTACTCGAGGCGGGCTCGTAGCGGAACGCGAGGGTACGTGTATTGGAGTTAAAGCGGTATATCCCCACCACCGCAATAGGTTGCCTCAGGCCCGTCAACCATGTCTGTGATGAGCAGGTGCTCGCTGTCGTCACCATACGCCATCCAATAACTTGGGCGAAAGAAGGCCTGCGTATAGGGCCTGTGTAAGCCGCCGGCGCGTACTCCGAAAAGAAGGAAGAAAGAAGAGCAGAAGAGGTCGCGAAAGAAGAATGGGGCCGCGTACTAGTGGTTAAAGTCCGCTTTTCTGCACCGAAAAAGATGCAAGTATAAGACACATTTGTGTTTCATGCATCCACCGTACAGGAAGAATCGTCAGTTTCTCTGCAACGTCAAGCAATGTTTCTACGCCACGTTCAAATCCTCGAGCCCGTGAACTTGGTTGGAAGGGGGGGGACTCCTCGAAGCCGTCAGAAAATTCGAGGATTATGCTGACCGGGCGATGGCCCCATGATAAATTAGAAATCATTGGGGGATCCAAGAGGCACATAGGACTTGTGGTCCGAAAATGAGATATTCGATACGAGGATACCCATCAAGACCAAGAATTATGCATCAAGCGAATCGAGGAGCACCAAAGAAGTTCACAGATATCTGATGGAGAATTAACTCAGGCGCTCCCCGAAACATTCAAGGGGAAGGCAGAGTTATGGCGTTTAATTATGGCACGCTTCAGTTGAGAGGCATAACCACCTGCAGTGAAGTCCGTACCACTGCAAAAAAGTCGTACTGAGCCGGTCCAGAATATCGAGGAAAATCAAAATTCGGGCAGGTGGGAACGTCTAGTGGACCATTTACTTCTCAGGGTGATCGCAGACCGATAACAGCAGAAGAAATAAAAGGCCATTCAAGATCAAACCGGCAACCCTGGAGGCGGAAACGAACACCTCCGAAAAAGAAATCTGCTTGGACTACCAGTCTGGAGTGTGTCAACAAAGCTCTGGAGGGCCGACCACCGGATAGGAAGAAGAGTCCAGACGGTTCGATAAAATGCTATAAGTGTAGTGAATTAGGTTACCGCACTTATAACTGCTCGAAATGTTCGCGAAACGCGAAGCAACGCGAACACTAGGGGTCAGGTCGACTTGCACCCCAAACGTTTCCTCGAACGAAAACATTCGAGGACCTCGTTCCTCGAATCCTCAGTCGCCCTCGACTAATCAGACTGAAAAAGGCCTGATTCAGTTAAGGAAATACCGTCGACTGAGGAAAGTGACAGAGGCGAATTAGATCCCTGCCAAATTGTAGCACGGCCGGAATAAGAGCGCCGGTGAACCAGTTTCGAAGAATAAGAAGAAACCGGTAGAAACTCCAGATGAGGACTTTCGTTCGTATTACATTCATGACCCTAGTGGACAATACGGCCGACACCACCTGTGTTTCTTTCAACGATACCCGAACGTTACGAAAGAGGAAATTTGTCCTAATAGTGACGTCCAAAAATTCGTAAGAAAAACACCTTGGTTCCTGAAGGGCGGTTGAGGTCCCAATAACTCTCTTTCTATGACACCCAACAGTAAAGAAGAATAAGTTTTATTTTTCTTTGTTGTCATATTTTTTTTTGCTATGTAATGATGTATAAATAATAAATAGAGTATATTTTCGTATATATTTAATCATAAAATTAATTCCTTTTTCCTATCCACATTTCCTTTAGGCATCCCTTTGGTCGTGTTGCGGAGTTACGTTACTGTAGTATACGCAGCGTCTGGAGAGGGTGTAACATATATAGGTTATTT
The DNA here is from genome assembly GCA_018907035.1 of Sycobia sp. Sy_11. NCBI lineage: Eukaryota > Metazoa > Arthropoda > Insecta > Hymenoptera > Epichrysomallidae > Sycobia > Sycobia sp. Sy_11. The sequence goes on from JACCIC010000304.1 coordinate 197,015, forward strand.
TATCCTATACATTTTAATAAGCAATACTCATGCGGAAAAACGGAGAGAACAAGGGAAAAAGAGAGAGGGAGAAAGACAATATTTTTTATTATAATATAGGAAATTTTTGAACTTTAATAAAATTGTTTTGTAAAAGCAAACTAATATATGTAACGTCCAACAGCGTTGGTATTACACGGAAGTAACAACGGCGATTTACTGCCATTGACTTCCGCTGGTTGCCCCCTAGGTTTTTGGCCACGTTCTAGCGCTGAAGACAGGGATACGCGAGACGGATCGCGAGATTGTTTACTGGCGGCGCGGTACCGATACTTCGCCGTTCGTGAGGACCACACTCGTGGCAGCTCCAATACGACCGGTTGGATATCAGGAGCAGCAACGGATCTAATATCCTCTAGGAGGTAGTAGGGGCGCGAGTTTCATCAGCCTCCAGTCCACCTCACTAGCTATCCGCGCTAAACTTCAGCGGAGACTGCAAGGTCCAGCGGCAATTTTCTTGCCTGCAAAGACTAGCGTCCCCCGTCCTAAAGCTGAGCGTGTGCTTTACGGATTCGACTGAAAAACGATGAAAAACAAGATTTTGTTTAACTTACTTTTATTTTAACCGATATATTGCTTACAATGAAAACTATTAAGCTATCGATCACAGATCGAACATGGCCGACAGTCTGGCTTTTGTGTGTTCGAAGGCCCGTATTTATACCCGCATATTTTTCTGCACGGAAAATTCGGTTGTGGTGAGGAGATGGAAGGGGGCTTTTCATAAAGACAAACCAGGCCGTTCATCTTTTACAATTTCTTAAATCTATCTTAGTTCTATAATATATATTATAGATAGATAGAAAGATTAATTTTCGATGTGGTAATAATGTAGAGAAATAATAATAATAAATATAAAAAATTTCTATTGTCAATATTAATAACAATAAACATTATAGATAAATAAAATATTATTTGCTATTTAGTAATTATATAAAATATAAAATAAAATATAATATATAATAAAATACAATATAATTATAAAATATTGTATAAAATATAAAATATTTTGATGTAAATATTCTTCAACGTAGTAGTATTAATTGGAAGTAACTATAAAATTATTAATAGTACTAATTGTATGACTATTTACGAGACCAAGGACCGACGCATGATACTTTGGACGGAAAGAAATGGAAACGCGTGACAGCGGGGGTGGCGCAAGGTCACATTTTAGGCCCCGACTTCTGGAACGTACAATGCGATGGTTTGTTGAGACTAGACATGCCCTCGAACGCGCGTCTCATTGCCTATGCCGACGATGTGGCAGCCGTGATAGTGGCACGCGACTATCACTTGATTCAGTGAAAGCTGAATCAGGTCATGAGACGCGTGAACGAATGGATGACAGATCTCGGACTGCAGCTCGCGCTGCAAAAGACTAAGTTGTTGCTGCTGACTCGCAGACGTATACAGACGGTGGTTCCGATGACGTTAGGGACGGAAAGACTGGAAACCAGGAGCGAAGTCAAATACCTTGGCGTTACCTTGGATACGAAGCTGACCTTCTGGACTCACCTACGAAACGCGGCGACAAAGGTAGCAGAAAAGACCAAGGCTCTAAGTAGACTAATGGCCAATATGAACGGACCGAAACAGAACGTTCGCAGATTGCTGATGAGCGTTACCCAGTCGATTTTGCTTTACGGAGCGGAGGTTTGGGCCGACGCGATGAATATCAAGAAACGCGCGAACGCCATGAAAAACGTACAAAGGGTGGGCGCATTAAGAATCGCGTGCGCGTATCGTACCGTGTCTGAGAGCGCCGTTTTCGTGATTGCTTAGGTCATTCCCATCGATCTGCTCGCGGCCGAACGGAAGCGAATTTACGAGCGGACCCCAATGTTGTAAGGGAAGACGGAAGAACGGACGAAGACCATCGAAACATGGCAGAAACGGTGGACGACGGACCAAAGAGGACGGTGGACGAAAAGACTAATACCCGAAATCGGCCCGTGGAAAGAGAGGAAATAAGAAGGTCTACCTTACTCAATTTCTGTCTGAACAAGGATACTTCCGTAAGTACCTCTGCAAGATGAAGAGGGTTGCCTCTTCAGAATGCAAGTACTGCGGATGGGCTTGGGATGATGCGGAGCACACAACATTGGACTGAGCCACGACTAGAGCTACATACGAGGACAGGAGCGATCACGCCAGAAAACGTGATGAACATTATGAAAGTTATTATTTTTTTGAAGTATTATTTATTGAAAGTCTGTGAAGAGTGAATGTAATATCGAGCATGCATGAGAATCTGGAATGATAAATACGAACGTGAAATGACCACGCAAGGACTGCCGCACAGGCTGAAGTAATGTGTATAACAGTTCTGGGCTGGTGTCGGTGCAACACGGAAATATGTATTTAGTGCGTAGTGACATGGGTTTTCTCTCGAGTCGTACATACTCCGGTGACCGTTTTTCAGGAGTATTCTTGCTAAACGACCATCGGAGATACATAAACAGCATTCACAGACACCGCAAAAAAAAAAAAAAAAAAACACCAAATTTAGTAAATTAAATAGAAATTCCCCCTCTACACAAATTGTCCAAAACCACTCAATTTAATAGGCAATGATAAACACTGTCCAATCTACCAGACTCTAACATTAATTTCATATTATTTCGATTCCTGGAAATGTGAATACTTTCAAGACTCTCCCGTTTATATTTATTATTAATACCATGTTCCAAAATATCCACATTCACAAAATCAAAAGAATGTAAAAACTGAATGTAGAATCTAAAAAAATGCTCTTTTAAACCGGAAGTAATATGTGAGGTACGTAAACTATATTTATGTTCACAAATTCTCTTTTTTAAATATCTACCTATTTATCCAATTCACAGACTCCGCAAAAAAAAAAAATAATAATAATAATAATAATAATAATAAATTATAAACGTATACTATTTAATATAGTAAAAGAATTAGAATCTTAAATACTACGTAAATAATCATAATGATAATAAGAATAATAATTATAATTATAATAATTGATTATAAACATATACTCTTGAGTATATAGTAAAACAACCAAAATCTTAAATAATCGGTAATCATTATAGATTATAAATATATATTTTAAATTATAATGGTAAAAGTAATAATAATAATTAGTAATGATAATAGTAATTGTAATAATAATAATAAACATACTATATTTATTATTAGTAATAGTAGTAGTAATGGTATGAATTAACTACGCGCAGATCGACGTTTTCATATTTTATTCTGGAATTTTCTTCAAAATAATATTTTCTTCGGCTCTGGTTTTCATCATATATTTTAAAATTCTTTGTTAACTTCCATTCGTCAAAACCGTTGGTGATATTCGACGGCCTCTCGGATTTCATACTTTGTATACAAAGGGGGTCAAAAATGATACACTAGCGCGCATTCCGCTTTCATCCGACTTTCCTCCGGGAAGATAGCATCAATGTAGGAGGTAGAGAGGGGCATTTCAGTCCGAGTCATAATTTCGGCGCGGCCAGTGTGCACCACGGATGGACCGGCGACCAAGCTGGTCGGACTTTTATTGGGGGAGGGAGGCGTGAGCCCCCCAAAATTCGCCCATATATATGGGCGAATACCCTTGTATATCACTTATACGTCTCCAAAATTTTCCAGGGATTTTTATACTGGAATTTTCCGGAGACCATATCTTCAATGTATATTCTCTTTGCGGCATACAAACATCGTTGTCACACTTCACCTCTTTCACTTTCCTCGCTTGCTCTCCTTATTAATATCGTATTGCCTTCTCCCCTTTCCCGATTTCCGTTGCTTACTTCCCCCCATTGAAAAATCGGAAAGTATACGTAATGACGTGCCGTGCGATTTGGCCTGCCTCAAAAATACATGTATAGTTGCTGGACGCAACATATATATACATGTGCTTTAGTAATCTTCAAAAAAAAATTATAAAAGCTGTTCTTGGTGATTCCACATTGAAATAATTAGTCATTGTTTTAGTATTATTCGTTCAAAATAATATTTGGATCTCGATACCGGCCCATATTCTCTTTGACGTAAACTCAGGAGACTTTACATTGTAACTCGAAGAGAGTATTTGGAGTAAAATGTTATTTGGACGTTTCGGCGGTGCTTTACAAGGTTGGTCAGTGATTCATTATATTCAACATTAGATTTACATTTATTATAGTGTCGGATATTTGGTATTCGCTTCCAATACTAGGCAGAGATGGCGGGATCGGTATAATAATTACTCTTATTTTATAACGATAGAATATAACAATTTATTATACTGATTTGGTTCCTGTGCTGTAGTGGTACATCTGTAATCTAAAGTGATCGGTAGGAGAGAGCAGGCTGCGGTCGCTGCCGCGGCTCGGTGCTCGCAGGTCTCCACTCAGCGTCGGGGTACCGCCGCTTTCTCTCCATTGTGGATACTCGTGCATGCGTATCGGTGCATACCGCTGTATGCTTGGTCGGCGCATGTGGCGTATCGCTATATGCGAGGACTGTGCGTGTAATTCCCACAATAGGATTAAACTTATAGAATGGAAAGAGAGAAGGAATATATAAAATCTCATACATATTTGTAAAAGGCATTTAATTTTTACGAATACTATTCTATTAATAATAACTAAAAATTATGTGTAAATAAAGAAAGAATGCATATATATCCTACATGCCAAGTCTGATATCAGAGGGGTTGGCACTTAGTTAACCCATGAGCGACCACATAGTTCTCCGATTAATATATAAGCCCTTAACCTGGTCCATATAATTGCGTATAAAGCAGGGGTTACAGACAATGCCTTACTGATGAGTCCAGTCGGTAAGCCCGAAACAAAACGCACCACGAGCAATGGTTCTATAAATAGGTGAGTACATACGAAAATACAAAATTCCCGTGTAATACCTCCTATAGTATAGTCAGGTTATTTAATTTTATAGTTTAGTCTAGAAGAAGGAATAAATTGGAATATTAATATCATCCCTGATGAGGAGTTCCATTCGCCACTGTTTTTGTTCGAAATTCAACAATTTTGGAACAAATTTTGCTGCCACACTTTTCATCCGAAACATCCTAAAAAATTCTATGGCATGAGCCAACTGATATGCCAACATAATCAGCGACTTCTGTGATTATGATACGGCGATCGTTCATATCCATTTCTTTCACTTTTTTCACGTTTTCATCGGTTGTTGATGTGCTTGGGCGTCCGGGTCATTCCTCATATTCAACGTTTTCGTGGCCATCTTGGAAATGCTTATACCACTCGTGAATCCTTGCTTTACGCATAGCAGATTCAGCATATACCTTTGTTAACATTTTACAAACTTCATTACACTTTATTTCATTTTTTACGCAAAATTTAATACAAACTCTTTGCTTCATCTTTTTTTTCACAAACGAAAATCACCGAGGTCAAAAAAAACACGTCTAGCGTTAGCAGCTGCTACTTAAAAAGTAAGCATTGCATATTGATGAAAATTTTATCGTACTTCAGCGGCATGCGCACCAATGTAATAAAAAAAATTTTTAAACAGGCGGATTCTCCAAACCCGCGAAATTTAAAAATTCTCATTACTTTTTGAACACACCTCGTATATGAATATAATTATATATTAGAATTAAAAATTGTACTTATGTCGAGTGTTCTGAATTAAATTAATAAATATTTTTATCGGTCTTACAGTATTTGTAATATAATAATTAGCTAAAATAATAATTAATTTTAACTAGAAGCTATGGACGTAAGTACAATTAAAGTATTTCATAATGATTATTTGCACTATTTGTTTTAACTGGTTTTTTTTCATAATATACATGGAGCTATTTTAATTTACACTTCAATATTTTTTTGTATTAGTAGCTTACGATAATTTTAATACTTTCTGGTTTTCGAAAAAATTCTTCGAATAATAATTTATTTCCCATCGAAAGAAACTATCAATGTATAACGTACAAATAATATAAATATACCTGAAATCCGTCGTAGGTCCACGATCCAAACTTCATTTCACAGCGCTGATCGTCAAATGGAAACCAGGTGATATCAATCTTACAGGTGCTTTTGAAAATACCTGGTGGTACGTATAAGCATGTACCGTTCTCCTTCACTACGACATTCGTCGGGTATGTACCATCAAAGCCCTCGTCAGCACTACAATAGAGTAAAAATAATACGAAATCAGTCACATGCTTTCTTTAAAATAGAAGAAGGGTGTTGAATGTAAAGGTTGATGAATGTATCATATGAAAAAAATCATATTTATATTTTAATTCATGTATCCTTTTTGTGCTCCTAAAAAACCATAATGTATTATGGTTATACATTATGTTATCCTTGACCTTAAAATCACACCATTGTTGACTAAATCACTTTTATATATTAAAAAAGCACTGGTCCAATAGAGATCGTCAAATTGTACTCTAAGAATTCAAATATATAATCAACAATAATAGTTCTGTAACTCTCTATAATGGGCAAAAAAGGTTTTGCAGTTACTCTCATAAAATGGGAAAAAACAGGTTTTGCAGTTATTGCAAATAAGCAGAATTTTAATGGAATACAGTGTACTATTATGGATTTTAAAAATACATTAAAATTTGAATTGAATTAATTCAAAACTCGAAGCCCAAATTCAAAGAACCATTTCAAAAATTGAAATTATATCGGTTTTTACATAATTTTTCATGGAATAAATCCAATATTCGAAATCGAATGTTAAATTCTAAAATATATTTTTATTATATTATTACTCAAATGTACAAGATATTATTATATGTTTTTATTATTTGCAACGATTTAAAATATGTATAATATGATATAGTATAAATGAATAAAAAATAAATAAATAGAAATAAATAAAAAAATACGTTATGGTAAGTTTCGATAGTTTTTTGAATATCTCTATAAGTTCTAATGAAGATTTAGACATTTTGCTACTGAAGCGTATCGACATGTATCATATATAATAAAATTTCTATGAAAATTTACAGCAACGTAAAATACTGTATATTATTGGATGATGGCATATAAGAGTATATTTAATTTTTCAGTTGTTTAATAAAAATAAATTGACGTATAATCATGCTTCTACAAAATGTATTGGACGTATAACTAAATTAAAAGACAGAATTCTTATCAGATAATATTCTTAGAAATATTTGTAAACTACACGTATACGTATATATATCGACGTATATAAGTAGTACGAAAATTCAATGAAAAATGAATTCTAATAAATCATTTTTTCGACATGTCATTTTGCATTATTTTGATTTCAAAAAAAGTGTAGCAGAAACTTATCGATTGCTTTAAGAATGTTATGGCGAACAAGCTCCATCGCTTACTACTGATACTGACAACCGAAAAACTCTGAAAATAGTGAATTGCAAGAATTATTGGACGAACACTCAGCTCAAACGCAAAAAGAACTTGCTAATAAGTTAGGAGTCAGTGACAGAACAGTTATCAAAGTTTTATATGCAATGGGAAAGATTAATAAAGAAGGGAAATGGATACCAAACGATTTAACTGAAAGTGCTTGTAATTACAGTAGCATAAGTTTATCTATTTATCTATATATATATATATATATATATATATATATATATATATATATATATATATATATATTATTGATTCATTTGATGCATAATTTATTTTTTCAAGTAAATGAGCAATTACTGTAATATGAAAATTCTATAAACAGTTTGCTATGTCCAAAATTCTTTATAAATGTTGAGCTTATTATTAGCACATTATCTACAGTATCTTTTTAATGTAATAATAAACCAATATTATAGAACACATACCATTTTCTGTACAGTTTTTTAAAATGATATACACATATTTTAAGTAAAATTAATGAGTCAGAAGGAGTTCAATCATCATAATAGTTTTTTGACCTTTAACTTTCTGCCAAGAATTGTATGGTGTCCAATTAACACAAGAAATCAAATACAATAGGATTGCTTATAAACATTCTTTTATACTATATCAGCATACAAACAACTTTTAACAAAAATAAAATAGTGAGGGGAGTTTGATGTATCGTAGCTTAGTAAGAATTTTAAATACATCTCCTCATGTATATTATAAAAAATATATATAAAATATTTTTTTAAATTCAGTAATAGATTAAGACAAAAATACATACAATAACATCTACAAGCAATAGATCATTAAATCAATGGCTCAGTGCATTTTATATGCATCCCTATATATAATAGCATGTATAGTTTACACAAATATATTTAAAACTCCAGAAAATAATAAAAAATAAATAGTTTTAACGGAAATGCAGCTTAATAAAGTAATGAAATCATTTACAAATAGCCGAATTTATTTTCACACCATTTGCTCCACGTGTGGACTAATAAAAAATAGTTAATTATTTTGAATTATCGTTGTTTTGATGTGAACATTCTTCTGCTATTTTTTCTGCTATATATATATATATATATATATATATATATATATATATATATATATATATATATTGTAACGGGGTACATAATAGTTAAACACCCGGTAGATGTACCCGTTAAGAGAGGTGCAAAGAACCCGGAACGGATTAAATTGTTTAAAACAATCTTTTTGGACCGTAGGTTCTTTGCTGTTATTTATTCCTCAGACTTACCTTTACTTACCCTGGAAATTATATAAATAATAATATATTTGGATAAATTGTCAGTAATCCAGGGAAAGACGCATTAATGATCAGGTACTGGAAGGAGAATGTGTATAATCTTCTCTAATATATAAGAAAAATAAAATCAAAAGTGAATCTATTATATTAGTCAATAAAACAATTTAAATTTTTATTTAATTTAATAAAATTATAACAATTGTTATTCTAACCCTACCTAATACGCACCCGCGATTAACTAACGCGCGTATCCGTTCACACAGGGTGTGAGAGAGGTCAATTTATAAGTCTCACGGAGAGACAGAGCAACAAGAGCGCCACCTGAAGAAGAACAAGGTGTACTATCAAATAAAGTTGAATGCGCGCTTGCTACTCTTGCTATCCTAGTCTATATTTCTATCTCTCCGTCTCTCTCAAACTAATAAAATTAATTCGTTATGTCTAATAATTTTAATCGGGAAGAAAATAAATAAAAAGAAGTAAAAGTATATAAAATTGTACCGAAAACTAAAAGTACAATAAATATATAAAAAGAAAAATGCACCAACCTTAATCCACCAACGCTGAAAAAATACAACCCAACGACGAAATTACGTGAGTTACTGGTTGCTATAAAATCGGCCGGTTTGATTGCCTTTCCTCGGCAATAATCTTTTTGTATATAATAAACTGGCCTTTTTCACTATTTATTTAGATGAACTAAATTTCCCTGTTATGGTTGAAATACAATAATAACTTTTAAATATCCAACAATGGCTAGGAGAATAGAAGAGCAAAATTTTTACACTAACTAAACTTTGTCAGGTAAAAGAACAACTAACTATATTATATTAATAATTTTTCTATATTATCTTCCACTTTATTCTTTCTCTCTCTCTCTCCCTCTTTTTCCCTTTTTCCCTCCCTTTTTTCCTATTTTTTAATAATATTAACATGTATAGGTCGAACTAACCTATACATGTTACAATATATATATATATATATATATATACATATATATATATATATATATATACATATATATATATATATATATATAATATATAGAATATATTGGGTAAATGATAACAAGACTAGCTCCCGATGAAATAAGCATCTATAAGGACACTAGGTTAAAACGCCTAGAAGAAAAAATTAATTTATTAATCGCCAACGATCGTGACCGTTCGACAATTCACAAACTATATAGATAAAAAAATAGACCGATTGGAAAAGGGTTTAAGGGATGAAGGAGCAAGCAGAAAATAAATTATTAAAAGAAACGATACCTCAAATATATTCCCTGTTCGCAGAAGAACAGGGCGAATTCAAAACAAACGAAAGAGAGCAACAAATCATAGCCTTATTAAGAGAAAAGGAAACAGACAAGAAGCTTACGAATAATTACTGCCACAATTATAAAGGCTATAATAAACTTACATTAGCTACTTATAAAGAAAAACACTGAGCTCTAGAAAGCTTAGTAAAGGCATTTAAACAGCTTTCCTTATCAGAGTAAAACTCGAAACTAAAATGAAACTAAAAAATTTAAAAAAAATAGGGAAGACGGATAATATTAATAAAACCAAATATAAACAAAAATAAAAAATAAGAGGCAGATAAATCTGTACCCATATTAATACATTCATACGCTTATATATGTGTATATTCACATATTGAAAATCAAATATATAGACGTAGCAAAGTTCCGTCAGAAAACGAAACCGAAAATCAGCAAGGAGAGAACGTATTCAGAACTTCAAAGCACGTAGCAGCGATCAAATTTACGCCGTTCGGTTCATCAGCGCCTCGAGACCAATCGATATCATTCGGCGCGGGTAATGACGAAAAAATATAAAAGATATTAGTACCGTATACACAGAGTTAGCTACCCTTGAAAACCTGTCATTCTCTAGAGACTCTACACAGCTTGCCGAACAGGAAACAGTCAGACTATCCTTGCACACTTGACAAGCGATGACTTCATGGCAGAACAACCAAGTATTAATATGGCGAACGAACAAGCTACAACGATATCCTGAAAAGAAGAATTAAAATTTGTTGCCGAATTTAACACGAAAAATATTCCTCTTAACCAGTTTCAGGAATACTCTACAGAAGCTAGAGAACTTATACTTGACGCTCTCAAAGGATGCTTCAGGAAATTGCTTAAGAGAAAACTCTTGGGGGAAGTAAGAGAAATAATGTCTGGGTACGCGTTCACCACAGTCGAGGAATTTAAAGAACATTTAAAATACTTTTATGCCCAATCGAAAAACGTACAACAGCTTCTCGGTAAACTAAGTAGTCAATATCAGAACTAAAATGAATCAGTTATAAAATATGCAAATAGAATGAGAGACATCGGTTCTCAAATTTATGAAGTCAACCGGCACATAACTAAAGCACCAAATACAGCTGCCTTCAAATGCAGCATTGAAAAGCAATAATCGAATGTTTCGGTCTAGGATTAAAGCCCGAAATCAAAACTAGATTGAAAAAAAAGAAGCCATCAAAGACGTTGTAAAAGACGCGATCGCTATAGAGCGAAGACTCGAAGCTCAGGAGAATTTATTTGGAATGTTCAATAACAAGAACAAAATATACCCCCGCTAGGTTAATAAATTGACTCTTCCAGTTATTGCAACACAATAGGTCATACGTTTGCAGAATGTCGGAAAAGACTCCGACAAAGCCAAGGGCGGAAGATAAAACCATACCGTACCTCACTGCCTTGCAATGACAAGTACCAAGCATGTAAGAAAACCAGTCATGATGCCCGTAATTGGAGACGTAACAATAGACCACCGTCTATAGTATACCAGATTTGCAATAAGCCTGGCCATACATCTAATTATTGTCGAAACAATCAAACGAACGAACAAAAATCAGTTTTCAAATGCCAAAAATGTGGACGGATAGGGCATTCTCAAGCCTTTTGTAGGATGCACGATCCCGCTCAGAAAACTGCAACCACTCGCAACAGATCCATATGCACTTATTGCTAGTATCCCCGGAACATAATATCGGAATGCCAAAAGCGCTAATACAACCAGGGAAACGGTTGAAGTCCCCAGAAAGAGAACACAAACGAAGGGACTTGCGAGAGACCAACATGTTCAACGAACGCAAAACGTCTCTTAGACGAATTAATATCCTTGAAGCTACAATAACTAACTACGTACCAGTACGGTTCAGTTCGACCAAAAATACCTTCTTTCCTTTATGATAGATCGTGGATCCGAAGGAAACATTATTAAAAAGGGATTAATACCGAAGTCAACACGCGTAGATGAGTCAAAAATCAATACGCATACAGGAGTGGGAGATAGTAAAGAAATAACTCTAGGTACCGTATCATTAAAGATTGCTGGCAAAGAATCGAACTTCTCATTGTATCATATTAGATGATTTTTTTATTCCATGCAATAGAATCATAGGCTCAGAATACTTAATGAAAAACTACGCTGAATTAAACTTTACACACAAATAACTAGTCATAACTGGCTAAACAACGAATTTTCGATTAGAAAATCAAACCTTAAGCATCCCTGCGTATAACATCGTCAATATCCAAATCGAACAGAAAACGAAATTATGCGCTACTGCGACTGCCAGGAACCCAATAGGAGGCAAATACAGATTCACAGTGGACACAGGATCTGAGAGAAGTTTAATAAAAAGAGGAATCATACCCCATCAGCATTGATGATCACTTAGAAAATGATAGGATTGTGTGCGAATTGGATATCAATTGGGAAAAAACAAGCGACACATTTTACTAAATCTAGATAAACTTAAAAGGGACGAACTTAATATTATAACGAAAAGGCAAATTTTGTCTTTTACACATAGTATTTTCGACCCGCTTGGTTTTATATGCGCGGGAACTATACAACCTAGAAATTTATTACAACAGGGTAATAATAACTTAATAATTTAATAATTTAATAATTTAATAATTTAATAATAATAATCATTATTACAACATCGATTTAACTGGGACAATCGTGTTCATGTAGTAGTAGCAACCGAATCTTCTAAGTGGGTTATAAAAAGTGTACGAATACCCAGATGTATAATCGGTGATATAAAGGACATAGAATCTGTAACTCTGCATACATTTTGTGATGCGAGTAAAGTACCCTATGCCGCCGTGACATTCGTTCGTGTTGTACGTAGAAGTGGCGTTGAAATTAATTTCTTACAAGGCAAATCGCTTATAACGCCTGTAAAGGAGGATAAGAGAAAGCGTATAAGCTACCATGATTAGAACTAGTGCCTGCACGATAGGTGCGCGTTTCACGGATACGGTTTTAAAGGCTCTCACGGTCTTAAAGGCTCTCATCAACAATGTTATCTTGGATACGTACAGTTGATAATTGGAGCTTTTGCGGATACTAATCGATGGAGGCACGTGAATGGGAAACTTAACCCTGCAGATTTACTGTCGAGAGGCTGCACAGACCATCAGTTACTACTAGCATCGGGTTGGTGGAATGGGTCCGAATGGCTACGTGATCCTCCGAAAAAATGGCGCTCTTATTGTACGTATGACGAAGACGAAATGAATAAAGAATTTAAAAAGTGTAAAACACGATGTCCAAATTTATGTCAACGACTTCTACTGCTAGTTTTATATTCGAATGGTACAACACGATGTTCAGATGTGTGTCTACAACTTCGACTAGCAGTTTCGTGTTCGGACGGTAAGACACGATGCCCTGGTGTATGTCCACAACTACCATCGGAGAGTTTCGTGTTCGGACGGTAAAAAAAGATGTCTAATTTGTGTCAACGACTTCTACTGGTAGTTTCATGTTCGGGAGATACAGCACGATGTTCAGATGTGTATCCACGACTTTCACTCGCAGTATCGTGTTCGGACGGTAAAACACTGTTACGAACTCGTATTATTTTTGATTAGCTTATAATAATTATAAAAATATTAGCGATAATTTATAATGTTATTAGGTATGTGAATAAGTCTTTCCCGTTTTTTTTCAAATTTTGAGCCTTTATTGTGAAAAAATGGTTACAAATGAATTATTGAAAGTATTAGCCATCGCTAGCTACAACTTTTTCCCATCTTTCTGGCAACATACGAATCCCGTTGCGAAAAAATTCGACCGGTTTGGCCTCTATCCAGTCATCCACCCATTTTTTGGCTTCCTCGTAGGAATGGAAGTGCTGGTCAGCCAGGCCATGCGTCATCGATCTGAAGAGATGGTAATCAGACGGAGCAACGTCTGGATTATACGGCGGGTTGGGTAGGACTTCCCATTTGAGCGTTTCTAAGTATGTTTTCACCGGCGGTGCAACATGTGGGCGAGCATTGTCATGTTGCAAAATAACTTTGTCGTGCCTGTCGGAGTATTGTGGCCGTTTTTCTCGCAGTGCGCGGCTCAAACGCATCGATTGTCGTCGATAGACCTCGCCTGTGATCCTTTCATTCGGTTTCAAAAGCTCATAGTAAACCACACCTAGCTGGTCCCACCATATACAGAGCATGAGCTTGGCGCCATGAATATTTGGCTTGGCCGTCGATGATGATGCATGGCCGGGTAGTTCCCATGATTTTCTTCGCTTCGGATTATCGTAACGTATCCACTTTTCATCGCCAGTCACGATACGATGCAGAAAACCCTTTCTTTTATGTCTCTGAAGCAGCTGTTCGCAAGTCGAAAAACGCCGTTCGACGTCTCTCAGGTTCAGTTCGTACGGCACCCAATTTCCTTGCTTTTGGATCATTCCCATGGCTTTCAAACGCTTGGAAATGGTTGTTCGATCAACTCCCAATGCTTCAGCAAGTTCTTCTTGCGTTTGACAAGAATCTTCACCAAGCAAAGTCGCCAATTCTCCATCTTCAAAGATTTGCGGCCGCCCGGAACGCTCCTTGTCTTCCACGTCGAAATCACCGCTTTTGAAGCGTCGAAACCATCCGCGAACACTTGAATCATCGACACAACCTTCTCCATAAGCCTCCTGAAGCAATCGATGCGTCTCGGCAGCAGATTTCTTCAAATTGAACCAATAAAGTGAAACTTCCCGCAAATGACGTCGACTCGGCTCAAATTTCGACATTTTCACGATATCAAAAATTTATGATGCGAAAAAATTTTAACTAATGTGTTAGTATGGAATTGTTGACATATGAATAAGCTTTGATTATGACATATGTAACCATTGAATACTCGCACAGTATTGGTGGCGCCATCTCTTACAAAAAACGGGAAAGACTTATTCACACTCCTAATATAATTTTTCAGAATTTTATTAATGAATTGTATGACTGTTATTTGCTTATTTTAAGTTGAAGATAAAGTTCTGTGATGAAAATAAAGTGTCATTTGAGTAGCCTTGTGTTTGTTTAGGTTTGACAGCGCCGGACTGTATAAGATAAACGAGAAATAAGTCCGAATAGAATTGATATTAAGTTTGTCTATCTGCGAGAGGGAAATTTACTTTGTAACTCTGGCTTGCGGTATTATAATCATTTATCATATATTTTATAAAAGTATTTGAAAGTTTCACTGTACGACAAATGTAAAATCATTAATTTTAAAGAAAGACAGACGAATATTTTCTAGTGTAATTTTAATCATTTCATGTAGTTTATTGGGCGCAGTTATTGTTGATAAAAACACATAATCTCGAGAAGACTTCATATTAATACAGTGCTGTGACTGGAAAAGACCATGATTTCTATGAGATAATGTATGTGCTGGAGATCCCGGTGCCGTACCCGAAAAACTTAGGTTTTCGAAAACGATATTCTGCAGCACATGCTTTTACTCCGTGGAAAATATGGGCATTTTCGAAAGCAAAAAATAGAATGGAATTGATTATAATATTGACGAAGTGCGAAATATTTCCGGGCCACCAGGCTACAAGGCGAAGTTTTTCGGTATCGGATATCTTTCATCTTAATGCCGAATTCGCGGAATCCTTAGTCCCAAGTATAGTCATATATAAACACGCACGTATTCTTTCTTGAGATTATTATTCTGCTGGCTTTCTAAACGTACGTCACGGTTTCTTATTGTCAGCATTTTATTTTGTTTAATAATTAATATTTTGCTTGCTACAAACACGATGCCCTGATGGGTGTCTAAAAGTTCCGGAATGATCCAGAACGCGCATAGCTTACAACGTCGAAGTCACGGTCCCTGACGTCAGCGACCCTTAGCACTATATACTTTTCTTTGTCTGGTAGAGGGAGAGAAAAGTATGTAGTATGTATCTCTCTCTCTCTCTCTCTCTCACTCTCTCATAACGCGCTATTTAATTAAGTACTACACCGCATGGCCAATAGCCGCGTGTATAAGAAAGATTGCGCTATATACTTTTCTTACTGACAACACTAGTTGAGTGTTAGAGAGAGAGAGAGAAAAGTATATAGCTTTTTCTTTTCTAATACCGTTTGCTGTATTACAGAGTATGATGTCCATGAGCTAGACGGAGAGAGAACAATATACTTTTCTCTAGAGATTTTTCTACAGAAGGCAGGCATTTCAGTCCAAAATCCGGTTCGAAAACATTACAATACCAATGCAAAGTTTTTTCTCTGTAGATTAATTTTACTTATATTATCTATATATTAAAAATAAACCTATTTCATCAATTTCTTGGAACCGTGGATGACGATTTTCGAGTATCCAAGATATTAGTAAATATACATTCTGTACTGCGCATACAGACCTAAATATAATGTATGATGACTGCAGTACGTATTGCTTCAAGTTTATAATGTCTATAATGGACAGCACTTGAAGTCCTCAAGATTTTGACCAATGTTTGAAAATTTATGCAGGTATATTTTCTTTTGAAGTCCTTTCACATAGAGCATTTTTTAAACAATTAGAAATTATTTTTTCAATTTCTTCATATGGTATTGCTAGAACTCCACGGTAACCCATGATAATTACGTTTTAAACATTGCTTCTCACTCTTTTTTTCTTAGACAGTCTACACCATTGTTTCATCCTGAAACAAATAAACTATTGGTGCATCGTCTTCAAAAGTAATTATTGCAATTTATTTCAAAATAAATTCATTCAAAAAGCTTTTGAAGCCTTGCATGTCTATTGTGCAATCCACAATGAGTAAGAAGGATTTTTTTTATTTCTCCAATTGCTTTTATAAATAAATAAACTATCCCCACTATTCTCTTTTCATTGCATATGCAATGAAAATGGTTATATTACATATTGCTAATTATTCGCATATATATTGCTTTTCAGTAATTTTTAATTCAGTTATACTTTTCATTTAAAGCAAGAGATATGTTTTACTTGAAAAGTCAAAGGATATTTTCGAGAATATATTAGGCATACTGCTATATGAAGGTTTGCATCTAAGGAAATCTCACTGTAAGAATCAAAATTTAGGACTTCTCTAGTTATACAAGCAAGACGAAGCAGCAAGATTACACAGTATAGATTGGAATCTCAAACTATTCACATCTTTATATATTGGTAGCTCGTCGTGATCAGCTTTTTCATTCTATACAAGTTACTCATACTTATAGAAAAATGATAGTGAAAATAGTTTTTTTTTTTTTTTTTTTTTTTAAACGCGTATTGTTTTAATGATATTCAATTATCTTGCCTTGTAAGTGTGTTGTCAAGCATCATGGTGTTAATGAATAAAATATTATCAGGATGCCATTCAGCGACTCCAAGAATTCTGTTTGTTTGCACCTTGAAATATGGTGATAGTGATCATCTCGTTCGATGGATGGAATCATGCGTCTGCAGCATAGATCGATAAACGACCTCATAAAAAATCCTAGAATCACGTCTGAGGAATGAATGTTATCTTACACTTGTAAATCATTTTCAAAGTATGTTTTGCAAATTAAATAGTTATGCTAATAAAGGTGGTAACTTAGCGCAAAAGGAGGACGAGAAGGTAACTTGAAGTGATGTTGAATCTGCTTTCAACAAGTGTATAAAATCTAAACATTTAACAAATATCAAACATCAAGATATTCATAAATTTTTATATGATGCATTTAAATTGATTGAACAGAAAATTATACTATCTTTACAAAATCATATAGCTATTAAAATTAATACAGTGATCTCTACAGACTCTATTGTATCTAAAAATCGAGATCAGATAGTAGAAATAAAGTATTTTACAAAATATTTAATACAAAAAATTCTGACAGATTTAGTTCTACGAATTTAAAAGAATGGTTTGCAACGCATGTTGAAGAGCCCACTCAAAGTGATATGGATGAATTTCAAGAGAGAGATTTTGGCTCATTGTCTCATTCTATGCTAAATTTAGCTATTAGTATCATCTATCAATATGTATAAATTCAATCCTATAAAAGGTAGCTTATATATTGCACTACCTGCAGCAATAGAAAAAAGACATTCATATGTTAATGTAAAAAAAAATAATAATCCATGCTTTAACTGGACAGTTTTATCAGCTTTATATGAAGCTAAAGTAAATGTTAATCGACTTTCCTCATATAAGCAGTATGAACATGTTTTCAATTTTAAAGATATTGGATTTCCAGTCAAGACAAAAGATATAGTTAAATTTGAAAAATATATTCATAATATTTCAATTAATTTATATATGTTAAAAATGAAAAAAATGTCTTTCATGTATGTCCATACTTTATAACAGCTATAAAAAACGAAAAGCGTGTGAACTTACTTATTATACAAGATAACTACAATGATGAAGATAGCGAAAGCATAAACGATGATAATCTCAAACCTTACTATCACTATGTTTAGCTTAAGAATTTATCTTGCTTGACGCGAGTTCAGAATTGCCAAAACAGAATGGAAAAATTTAACTTTGCGATCGATGTCAAAATTATTTTATATCCAAAGAAAAAATAACTTTGCATAGGATTAATTTTCAGGAAAAAAATCATTACAAAATTAAGCTACAGACAGAAAAGAATAATATTAATTAATATGTTTAAAAACTTCTCATATAAGGAACGTGTCCCATTTGTTATGTATGTAGATTTTGAATGTATATTAGAAAAAATGTAAAATAATAAATATGCAGAGCAACAACAGAAAGTATTTACTATTGGTTTTAAACAAAAGGTAGTGATGCACGATTGGAATACCAATGCTATAGACGTGTAGATGAAGAAATAGGATCATCGCCTGCTGAATGGTTCATGCAGAAATTACAAGCATTTTCGGAACAAGCAGGACATATATATGCGAATCCAAAACCAATGAATAGCCTTACAGATATTGAAATCTTACATTTTGAAAAAGCAAAAATTTGCCATATTTGTGAAAAGAATTTTAATTGAGAGGGTACAAAAGTGCAAGACCTTTGTCATCTCTCAGGACGGTAAGTATTTTTTCGAGTTTTATCTTATTAATTCTTTAAAATTTAAATATCAATTACAGATATCAAGGTCCTACGCATAATTCATGTAATTTGAATTATAATGATTCAAAAGTTATACGAGTTGTATTCTACAATTTATCAGGGTATGATTCACATTAAAGAGCTAGCAACAGATTTTGAAGGTCGAGTATGTCTTCTATCAGAAAACAAGGAAAAATATATCTCATTTACAAAATAAGTAAAAGGTATAGACATTACTTTCAAATTTATTGGTTCATTTCACTTTATGCCTTGTACTCTCGATAAATTAACCTAATATCTGGAACAGCATTCTATTTTAAAAAATACTTATAAAAGTGATTTTCGAAAAAACGTTCAAATTAATTGATAGTTAAAAGGAAAGGAATCTTCCCAGATGAATATGTTTCATCTTTTGATAGACTTCGAGAGGCACAGCTACCAGTAAAAGATGCGTTTTATAGTAATTTAAATAATACGACCATTGCTGATCAAGATTATAAGCATGCATAACTAATTTTGCAAAAATTTAATATTAAAACTTTAGGTGGCTATTCGGATTTGTATTTGACAACAGATGTAGTACTTTTTGTAGACAACTAAAATTCATATAAGAAAACATATACATGTTGGGTTGTCCGTAAAGAATTTACCTACAACTCTTGTTAACAGATTTCGTTATGAATATATGCGAAGTAAAGTAGCTGAAAACTGTAAATTATTATATATAGATACTGATAGTCTTGTATACGAAGCAAAAAAGATTAATATGTATGACTTGATGCAGAACGATAGTCATGAATTTCATACGTCAGATTATTCTGAAAACAATCCTTATCAAATATCTCAGGAAAATAATAACATTTTCGTTTTATATATTAAACGTTTTATAGAAACCAACTCAGCATACACTCTTTTTTGGGGACATTATAGTATTCATGAATACGAACGTATAATAAATGGAGAACTCGCTAGAAGGATCATAGATGAAACTGAAAATGCACAAATACGTCACCTATCTACTGAATAAGTTGCTACCTTAATAGTAAAAGAAAGCGTGGGTACAAGTAGCTCCGTACATTGCTCAACTGAACAAGTCAGAACCTGTACGGAAGACGATACTAGCAATAAAACTTTACAAAGCTCACCTGAGCAAGTCGGAATAGTGAGCAGTGAGCGAGAGAGCTTGCGTAAACGACGGCGGAGCACGTTGGACATGGAGATGGAAAATGTAGAGGAGATAAACCATATGGAAGAAGTAAAATAACCGAAGAAGCGAGAGTGTAGAGAAACTCAGTCATGCAGTGTCTAGTGCTTGACTGCAATTGTCCATAAGCAGGCTTTCGAAGTAGTGGTTCTGAAAAAAAATTAAAAAAAAAGAACAATTTTTTCCTAAAAGCAAGTATTCAACGATATTCATAGGCAATGGATCTGAGTTATGAAATGACGTTCCCTGGTGTTGGTCGTCTACTCAAATGGTAGCACAGCTGACGAGTGCTGATTTCATATCAAATTATAACGTAGACAGCATACAACTAGAGAATTCATCTCTTCAGCTGTGTTTTTTTTAAATTATAATTATAAATATTATTTGTAAAATAAGTTTCCGCGGCCTTGAAAAGATGACGCCACCGATAAGATAATATCGAAATTGCCAGCTGTAAAAAGTTGTATAGTATATGTTGATATCTGGACACAGTATAACCTTTTAATACCTCTGACTTTATACTAGTATCACTTAGTTTTCATCCTGTTAATATGTCAAGTTTTGAGACAAGGAAGCGTTATTTGCAGGAATTGTTAATTAAATTTTTCATTTAAAGCATATGGTGATGTTAATTTGAGTGAGAAAAGTTGTCGAAAGTGGTTCCAAAAATTTAAAAGTGGTGATTGGAGGACAAAACACGCAGTGAAAGGCCCAAACTGTATGGTGACACACAATTGGAAGCTTTACTGGAGGGAGACCTGTGCTAAACGCAAGAAGAACTTGCTCGAGCGTTAAGAGTGTCTCAGCAAACTATTTATCAACAATTCAAAGCCCTGGGTATGGTCCAAAAGCAAGGAAATTGTGTTCCTTATGAAATGAAGCTAAGAGACGTCGAGCGTTGCTTATTCGTTTACAAACAATTGCTCAAAAGGCGAAATCGCAACGGATTTCTACATCGAATAGTGACGGGAGACGAAAAATGGATTCACTACGACAACCCAAAACGTAGAAAGTCATAGGATAAGCCCGAGCATGCCTCGACTTCGATGGCCAAGCCAAACATTCATGGCAAGAAGCTAATGCTGTGCTTTTGGTGTGATCAGCTTGGAGTAATGTATTACGAACAACTCCAACACAATCAAACCATCACCGGGGAACGTTGCCAATAACAGCTGATGCAATTGAGCCGACCATTGAAGCTTAAACGTCCACAATATATCAACAGGCACGATAAAATCATTTTTCAGTATGACAACGCTCGGCTTCATGTTCATAAAGGAAACATTAGAAGCACTGAATTGCGACATCCAACCCCACCCGCCGTACACACCAGACATTATTCCTTCTAACTACCACCTATTCTGGTCGATGACTCATAGTCTGGCTGAGCAGCACTTCACTTCTTACGAGGAATTGAAGAAATGGGTCGATTCGTGGATCGCCTCAAAAGACGAGGAATTTTTTAGGCGGGATATCCACTTTCTGCCCGAAAGATGATCAAAAGTAGTAGAAAGTGATAGGCAATATTTTGAATGACATTATTTGTACCTTTTTACAATAAATTCTTATGTCTTTATTTAATAAAATTTAATAAATTCTTATATCTTTAAACCGCGGAAACTTATTTGTACACCCAATAGTAGAAAATAATTATATACAAATCTTTTTTCAAATATTTTTTTTTAATTTTTCAGATGGATTTGACAACATCGAATCATATCGCAGGACGTGGCTTTCTTCCCACTAAACAAATTACTGAATTAGAAAGAAATATGAATTATATGATTGCAAAAATCAAGAAAGTTAATACGAAATTTGGGTGGATAACAGTGGTCGAGCTTAATTATGAATTCCAATATTTTTTACCTAACCGAATGTCAAAGACTTTAATGAAAAATGAAATATTCTTCAACAATGGGTGCGAGTATACAAATAAACTTAAATTATTTATAAAATCTTTGGGTGAAGATAATTTTCAATTTCAATTGAAGAACAGCGTATTATGTAAAATGTATGTGTAAAATAAAATATTTATACAACATTATATTTAAACAGAGATGTATTTATTTATTAATCCTCATTAACAAAATTATAGAAAATTAACTTACATATTAAACGTATAATCCTTTTATTATATTAGTATTTTTATAATCCTTTTATTATAATAGTAATTTGTTATTACTTTTGGAAATTCTTTGGTATACGTCCATGATTGAGAATAGTATTAAAAGCTTTTGCCAAGTCTTTACCAGTTTGTCGCTTCAAAGGTATAGCCCAAACAAATTTAGGTAAGGTATCTATGACTGTATTTTGTATTTGTATTCTTTATTTTCTCGGGAATAAAGTTGTATTTCAACGAGATCTAATTGTCATGTCTCATCTATATCACGTAGTTCAAATTGTCGTCGAATAGCAGGTTTATGAATTTCCCTCACTATTGCCATTTCTTCTTTCTTTGAATAATTCATTGTGTGTTCTCCTGCTAACTCTATAACTTGTTTTATCTTCCTAGTAATAGAAATCAATTCACTTCTAATTTTTTATTGAAACGCATTAAATGAAGTTTTTGAATCAGTAATTCTTTTTTCTAATTCTACAATAGATGGCGGTATTGCTGGTAAAACGTCGATTTTTTTCATTTATCTCGCTTAAAAGTCTGAATAAGTTTCAAGTTTCCTCTTCTATCTAAATTAACAGCTTCATTCAATTTAACTGGCGGTGAGAGATTACATAGTTGTTTATTTTCTATATCATATTACTAACATATGTAAATTTAAATCCAACATCAGGTGGACATTAACAGCCTTCAAGCTTCTGTCCGAGTACGTCGAAACCCATTGTTAAACTGATTGGAGTATCTTGTTAATAGATTAATATATAAGAGTAGCCTCACGCAACTCCTCGATATATAGTATATTTCATTCATGTGACTCTGATTTTCCGCAATCTGCTTGATACAGCTATCCCATACAAGATATACGAGATCAGCTGTCTTTCTGCTCTCTCTGTCTCTTTATTTTTCTCTCCAATCAAATACAATAAAACTTTTGCTTTCTAATTTATTGTGAAAATCAAGAAAATCTGATTTTAACTATAATCTCAATTTGTACATATTTGAAGCTTTTTATTTGCTTTAAAAAAACATATTTCTCGTGCGCAGATGCTTAAAATATCTTAAAATGTATTTCCAGGCAAGTACAGCTCATTGCCACATTTTCCTAACATATATTCGTCAACATTATGTTTACTGGGTTGGTTGATTACCATCATACCATTGTGATCTCGGCTTTTCTAATATTTCCGAGCTCTTATGACTACATTCTCTATCTCGATGAAAAGATCTTTAAACATCAGACCATGTGTTTGTTGATTTTGATTTTATCTTGAATTTTTTTTAACTCTATGGAACAGTAGTGATAATCTAAACACTATATATATAATATATATATATATATATATATATATATATATATATATATATATTATATATATACTATAATATAAGAGTTCAACACTGTTTTGTTCCGAAGAATTCCGAAGAAAATTCCGAAAAATTCGGTTGACAGAATTACAACTGGACCATTCACAAACTTCAATTTAGCCAGTAATGTCCAGTACTTAACGATAATAAACAATCAGATGCCCTTATTGCCTGATTCTAAGCTACTATATATATAATAGTTTTAATATCCTAAATGAAAAATTCTAGAACTTTTAGAAATAATTTTTAAATTATATATACGTGAAAATCTGACTTTTACACAAATTGAAAATAGTAATCATTTGATTGATTAATTAGTATATATATATATATATATATATATATATATATATATATATATATATATATATATGCTTTAATCCTGTGTATATATTTCTATTATATTTCTTTCTGTAGACAAGGCTTTAAAACATAATTTTGTTATTATCAGTGTTTTGGCATTCGTTCGGTTCGTGCAAGAAGTTATGTTACAATTTATGTACTCCTCAAGATATATTTATTTTCTTTACATATTCTCTCTGAAGATTTGATTTATTTATTCCAAATAAATTCTAATTAAAATATGCAATTATGAAAAGTAATCAATTTTCATTATGATTATGTACTTTTACCTTAGAGTTTATATATTCAAGTTATTTAAAAGTATATTATTAGAGACTTAGAGTAGATATATTAAGTATTTGGAAGCATAAATAAAGGGATGTTAAATAACATAAAAAAACATATATGATTATGTTTCCCTTTATCACAATCATTAGGACATTTGACTATATCAGTGAACTAATTTATAATTTAATTATAGAATATTTTTTGTGTTAATATATTAAAATTAAAATTAAAAATTATACTTATGTCGACTCTTCTGAATTAAATTAATAAATATTTTTATCGGTCTTACAGTCTTTAAGATATCATATATTAGTTAAAATGAAAGTCAGACTGTCGTTGTTTATGATCACCACGGTAGCATCTGAAATAAAACTTATTGCTACCATAAATTATATCAGAAAATTCAAAATAAAAATAAAATAAAATTAATAATAAAAGCAAATTCCACGTTAGTAAAGAACAACCTGACTGCCCTCATCACGTGTCCATGGTGTCCCACGGTTCGAACCGCTAAGGTTCATCCTCAGGAACTCAACTAAATTGAAAAACCCAGTATGCTACTTTATACACCCCATCCCTACTCTAAATTTATTAGTACAACATTTATAGAAGCCCCCTTTTGTCTTCAACTTCAATGCGAAATACAAATTCTATATTAATAAGAAATGAAATTTACTCGACTTTAACATTAAATTTACATTATTGGGATTTTTCCAAATATGAATATTTTCAAGAGTTTCTCTTTTATATTTATTGTTAATACCATGTTCCAAAATATTTACATTTTCAAAGTCGAAACAATCTAACAAGTTTAAACTGTTCTTTTAGCCCGGATGTACCATTCATGCTTTGTAAGCTATATTGATGCTCATACATTCTTTGCTTTAGGTACCTTCCCGTTTGTCCAATATAATATTTGTCACAATCTGTACAATTTATTTTATATACTACTCCTTTTTTCAAACCTTTATCATCCTTATCTTTACAATTGCTTTAAATTAAATAGCCTTCTAATATTATTATAGTTTCTGATGTAAACTTCTCATGTTTTCTAAATGCACTTCCAATTCTTTCGGATAATCTTCTTACAAATATCCTCTAACAAATGGTAATACGACGATTTTATTATTATTAACCCTATTTTCCATATTACATTGCCTAGTGCTATTATAAATTTGATCCACTCTCTCTGCAATCATTTTATCCACAAAGTCTATTGTATAATCATTGTTAATGAATATCGCTTTTTGAATTATCTTTTCTAAAATGTCTGTGTGATAACTTGATTGCTCTGTCGATGACTCCCTTTACAGTACCTATCGTTTTTCCGAATAGATGGTATGAGTTAAAATTTAACAACCACCTGACCATGTGGTTTTCTCTACCAAATTAATTTGACTCTGTTATTATTACTAACTCTAAAAACATTGACGTCCGAAAACTTAATTTATTATCTAATTCCTTTGTATATTTAATTCTATCATGCATGGAATTAAAATTATCCACCATTTCGTCTACACACCTATCTGGCACAATTGTAAAGATATTTTTTATAGAGAATTAGTTCCAAATTCAACTTATTTAATGTAATATTTTCTCATTTTTCCATTAGTAAAATAGCAATCACCGGTGATAAAGATAATCCCATTGGGCAGCCATATTTTTGTCCATAAAAATTATTTTGAAAAGAAAAAATTGTGTTATTGAAAACCAAATGAACTGCCTTCATAAATTCATCTTTTGTTAATTTTGTGTGTATGTTAATTTCTGACCATTTTTCTTCTATAATTTTGTCGCATCCAGCGATTACGCCGGATATATATATATATATATATATATATATATATATATGTTCTGGGATAAAGAGGAAAAGGCCGGTCGAATTGGCATTGCACGCCAACCCGTCGAGTTCCCGATGACTTTCAGGCTTTGGAAAGTGCGTAAGAATAGAAAAAGAGAGAGAAAGGAAAAGAGACGAGCATTTGGCAACACCTTACTACCATAAAAAATATATATATATAAGTAAGGCGAGATTCGTAGATATTCTCGGAGTAATCCTTGAGAATAAATACGTTTATATGTTTGTACATGTAAGCTGTCTGCATCTAGCCTAATGACGTCCCTCATTGCCAAATGCCTACGCAGCGTACGCTTTCCCCTAATAAAAAGCCGAACTAGATGTGGCCGTATCAATGCAGCCTAGCTGTAGGCCCGCCGCGATCCGGCGCGGGCCGAAGTATTCCCTCTCTTCCCGCATCGATTGTACGCTTCCGTCCCCCTGGAAAATTCGGAACGAAGCGGAGGCGCGCTAATGTGCTATTTACGACCCCCCTTTCTTATATATACACGGTTGGAAAACCGAGAAGCCATCTAATATACCAATATTCCAGGATGCTGAAGTAACTAAAATATGTCCGAAATTTTAGTTTTGAGTAGAATCTAAAGATTCTCTGAACAAACGACGTACCGAAATAATATTATTACTGAACATGAATTTGGATTTTCTAAATTATTAATGTAATGAAAAATGTACAAATGTTCGTATTATTAAGCGCGGTTGATTGTTATAATATTATTATTACTAACGTCTAAGTTTATACTTATTGTTGTTATTAATAATGCTCTTATTTGCTAATATTGATAAAATAATTAATATTGTTATTATTATTATTATTACTATTCTAAGCACTAATATTGTTATTCTTACTAATATTACTGCTCAAATTGATAATAATGCTATTATTAATATTGTTCTTCTTATTATTACTGTCCCAATTAATATTTTCGATATTATTACGATGACTGTTTTTATTAATATTACGATTCGATTATTATTGCTAACATCCTCAATATTGTTATTATTTTTTTTTTTTTTTTTTTTTTCGGAGTCTGTGAATGCTGTTTATGCATCACCGATGGTCGTTCAGCAAGAATGGTCCTGAAAAACGACCCCCGGAGTATGTGCGACTCGACAGAAAACCCATGTCACTACGCACTAAACACATATCTCCGTGTTGCACCGACACCAGCCCGGAACTGTTATACACATTACTTCAGCCTGGGCGGCAGTTCTTGCGTGGTCATTTGACGTTCATATCTTTCATTCCAGATTCTCATGCATACTCGATATTACATTCACTCTTCGTAGATTTTCAATCGTCCAAACATCCATCTGCTCTTTTGTTCTGGAGCACATTCATAACGTATTTTGCGATCAACCGCCAGCTGTCCGCGTCCGTCATCATAATTTTCGTCACGTTTTCTGGCGTGATCACTCCTGTCCTCGTCCTAAGTACACCTTCTTATTTCCTCTCTTTCCACGGACCGATTTCGGGTATTAGTCTTTTCGTCCACCGTCCTCTTTCGTCCGTCGTCCACCGTCTCTGCCATGTCTCGATGGTCTTCGTCCGTTCTTCAGTCACAGCGTCTTCCCTTCCAACGTTCGAGCTCCGCTCGTAAATTCGCTTCCGTTCGGCCCCAACAGATCGATGGGAATGACCCCAGCAATCACGAAAACGGCGCTCTCAGACACGGTACGATACGCGCACGCGATTCTTAACGCGCCCACCCTTTGTACGCTTTTCATGGCATTCGCGCGTTTCCTGATATTCATCGCGTCGGCCCAAACCTCCGCCCCGTAAAGCAAAATCGAGTGGGTAACGCTCATCAGCAGTCTGCGAACGTTCTGTTTCGATCCGTTGGTATTGGCCATCAGTCTACTTAGAGCCTTGGTCTTTTCTGCTGCCTTTGTCGCTGCGTTTCGTAGGTGAGGCCAGAAGCTCAGCTTCGTATCCAAGGTAACGCCAAGGTACTTGACTTCACTCCTGGTTTCCAGTCTTTCCGTCCCTAACGTCATCGGAACCACCGTCTGTATACGTCTGCGAGTCAGCAGCAACAACTCAGTCTTTTGCACCGCGAGCTGCAGTCTGTGATCTGTCATCCATTCGTTCACGCGTCTCATGACCTGATTTAGGTTTAACTGAATCAAGTGATAGTCGCGTGCGACTATCACGGCTGCCACATCGTCGGCATAGGCAATGAGACGCGCGTCGGAGGGCATGTCTAGTCTCAGCAAACCGTCGTATTGTACGTTCCAGAAGTCGGGGCCTAAAATGGAACCCTGCGCCACCCCCGCTGTCACGCGTTTCCATTTCTTTCCGTCCAAAGTATCATACCTCAGTCCTCGGTCTCGTAAGTAGTCCCGTATGATACGAAGGAGGTAGGAGTCAACCTCGAAAGTCAACTCCAACGCTCCCAGTATCTCTGTCCATTTTGCAGAGTTAAAGGCGTTACGAACGTCCAGGGTCACCAAAAGAACCAGTGATCTGGTAGCATGACGTCACGTCACCTATAGCTCCGATTGTCGACCGTCCTTTTCTAAATCCGTGTTGTTGTTCGGATAGGTCTCCGGCATTTTGAATTGCCTGTGGCAGTCTTGGTCTCAGCAGTAACTCCAACAGCTTCCCTGCCGTATTTAGTAGGCAGAGAGGCATGTATGAAGAAGGCAAATCGGGGTTCCCCTGAGACTTACGGATGAGAACCAATCGAGCCTCCTTCCAGAGCCTGCTAAAAACTCCCTCCACCAGACACCCGTTGTATAAACCCAAAAGGATGTCCGGGCGGCGCGAAGCGACCACCCGTAACACCTCACTATGTATGCCATCGGGACCCGGGGCCTTGTTAGGCTTCAACGCATTCGTAGCTCTGCGGAGCTCTTCCTGCGTGAAGAGAGAAATCTCTATATCTGTCATTTCGTTTGTCGCGTCCGTTCTGTTGGGATGGGTTGGGAAAAGTCTCTCAACTATCCGCTCCATGACTTTCGCGTCTCGTAGTTCCGGCGGACCCCGACCTCCCTGGGCGCATGTTACAATTTTATAACCGTTGCCCCAGGGATCCGAGTCTACCTCGTCGATTAGTTTTGTCCAACACCGTTTCTTACTGTCATTGATCGCGTATCTCAGTCGCTGTCTGGCGCGACTATACTCCGTAGAGTATAGTTCCACTACGCCTCGACTTCGGGCTCGTTGAGCTTTCCGGCTCAGCTTCAAACAATTGCTTCTGAGATCCGCGATCTCGGCTGTCCACCAGTATGTTTGTCGTCTGTTTAGTACTTTCCGTTTCTTGGGCATGGTGGCATCGCATAGGCGCTGGAGAAAGCCAGTCGTTGCCGCCGCTAACGCCTCCACCCTGTCCCGGTTCGTCAACTCTTGAGGCACCCCTCGTAAGGGAGGTTCTGCATTTTGCAGATACCTGTCGAGTTCGTCTATGTCTAGGCGTTTGGGATTCCACCCCGTAGATCTTGTGCCCCGTCTCCTCGTCTGTCTCATCGCGTCTGTCAGTTTGAAGGCAATGTACTGTTGATCACTGGCCGTATAGTCCTGGATCACCCGCCACACCCTTATTCCACGCCCTAGTTCGAATTCTGTCCGAGGTCAGAGTCACGTCTGGTATGGAGTTACCATACCCCGGTCGTCTGTACGTCGGTATCGTTCCTTCGTTAACTACTGCCAGGTCCAGCCTTGCGGCCATCTCCAGCAGCAGTCTTCCCCGTCTGTTGGTCAAGGGCATTCCCCACTCGATCGCCCGCGCGTTAAAGTCGCCCGCCACGATCACGTTACAAATGATTTCCCGCAACGCGTCCTCGATTTTTTCAAGTTTAGCCGCGTACTCGGAGGCACTGCTGTTTGGGCTCAGGTAAACACTGACATAGGTTATGTCAGCGACCGTCACCCAGACACAGTCCTCCTCAGTCCCGCTCCGTACGATATTCGACGCAACCTTTCCACGTAACCAAACTGCGGACTTGCCCGAGCTGCTTGTGAGCCAAGTCGGTAATTGTCTGTCTTTGTATTGCTCACTGATAATCAGCACGTCGATGTTCAGTTCCGCCGCAATTTGCGGGAGCAGTGCGTCTGCCACGATACTCCCGTTCATATTGCATTGGAGTATCGTCGTCGTCATTGTGTGACTGTCTTTGTCTTCTGTTCTGTTAGTGCTGTCCTGAACGCGGCACACGAGGACGAGCCGGGTAAGTGTCCCCTGTCTCGGATATTATCCTCAGTGCACAGGAAACACTCCCCACGACTCTTGCAGTCCTTGTCGGAATGACCCTCGAGGCCGCATCGCCAGCAGCAGCTTCGTCTGTCCAGTCCTTTACAGTCTTTCCGTACATGACCGAACACGAGGCATCTATAGCATCGCGAGACGCGTATCCTTGCTCTTTTCTTGATACAACCCACCCGATTTTAATACGCCCTTTCCTTAAGAGGTCGGTAGCCTATTTTACGTCAAAATCGCAGACCGCCATTCTCTGTCCTCGACTGTTAACGTCGAAAACATGGGGCCGACGGTCTGCAGTCCGTCCCGTTTCCCGATTTAACGCGTTCGCGACGTCCTCGTTGGTCGTGACACAGTCCAAGTCTAGGAATTCCAGTGTCACCCTGGAGGTCAAATCTTTTACGCGTCCAGTCTCTCCGACAGCGTCTTGAAGAACCTGTCGGAAGTCCGTCTCGTTGTTCTGTCTGGAGAGCTGTAAAAGTACCGCACCGTCTTTTGTCTTTTTTATTGTTCCGACTTGAGTATTACACTTGTCAGGGTCCACCTTTTGCCGTATTGTACGTACCACGTCGGCGTACGTCTGTCTCTCAGGCGGCTTGATCATGATCGCTCCTACCCTGCCTTTGAGGTTAGGGCGATCAGACCCGCGACCTTGGAGTCTCGCTTTTGTCTGCTCTTTTGTCGGTTTGTTGTCCGTCTCGGTCGTTTTCGGTTTTTTATGTTTTGAGAACACCTTCGCCCATGTTTCGGTCTCGCTCGTCCGCTGTTGTGCGGCCGCCTGCTCCGGAGTAGGGGTCTGACGGTTTCTTTTCCGTTTCTGAGGAGTTGCCTCCTCACATTCACTCCGTCCTTTATCTTTCTGTTTTTGTCGGAGCAGTCTCATTCGCTTCAGTTCATACTGTCCGATTTCCACTGTTTAATTGATCTCACTCAAACTGTTTTTTATTATTTGACTTACATTTTTTTGTATGCAAGTCCTTTCCATCATTTTACTTAGGACTCTGCTTATTGTATAAAATTGCTCCTGCAATTTACACTCAGCACCTTCCCAAGTTGCCGGCGATTTATAAACATTCGCACTTTCATTCATACTGCTACCTGTAACATTTTCTGTCACACCAGCCAGGTTGCCTACTGGTGTGATAGGAGAGCTGGGAAGCTCCATTGATTCTACTGAGTTGCTTGCAGGCGGCACTCGAGAGCCTGCTATAATTTTTTTATTACCTTTCATGATTATATTATTAATTTGTGTTAACCCGTAGATCCTTGGTTTCAAAAGCGTCAAGCGTACGCCAAAAAAAAGGAGGGGCAAAGCCATGGGGAACTAGCGGCATTGAATCGACGTCCGGTTTACCGCGTGGCATAAACACTAGTTGAACGTCACAATTTCTTGAAATAAATCTAATGGCATATTTGTAAATAAAGATACTACATTCAATGAAATCATCTTAGAATTATTCGGAATATTAATATCTTTGACTGCATCATAAAAACTCCAACTATCTTTAACATAAGAGTTGGTTTTTCCAGCAATCTTAACTTATATATTTGATAATAATTTTGCAATATTATATATTGGAAAATTAATTGTCTATATTATTATTATATAGATCAATTGCTCTTTGCGAATCTTGGGAACCCAATAACATTTGGCTATTGTTCCATTTTCGCATTTTCAGTGTTTAAAAGTAATTTCATTAATGTAACATTTATTTTTCCATTCTTTTACTAGTTCTTTCAATTTATTTTGTAGCCTATTAATATGAGGATTCTCAATTTTCTTGTAAGTTGTATCCTCTAACATCATTGTAATTGTATTAATATATTCTTTCTTGTCGGATGCTACTGTTACATTTCCTTTACCTACATTCTGGAATATAATTTTCGTGTTCTCTTTTAAGAAATTATGGTATAATAATATAAATAATTTTATTTTTAACTTTTGGTCATTCCGTGTCGGCTATTTCTATCATTGAGAAGACGAATCACCATTGAGGGGGATCTATAGTCTAAATCGATGAAAAAAATCAATTTTCCAAAAACACCGATTGTGCATTTAGTATACTAATAGTAACATCGTACAATAGTTTATTTTAACTTGCGCGCTCTCAAAATGTTTCTATAGCGTGTATTCTGGGTGCGCGCGCAAGTGTGATTTTGGAGCAATTCGGACAGCTGGCGATCGGAGAGGTGCATACTTGGTCCCACTTCTTTCTGTATTTATATATCTTACGAGTATTTTCAAAAAAATTAAGAAAAATAATCTTGCAATCGAAGTGAACGTTGATCCATTGTTGCATTACGTCATAGTGAATTTCTTATTCTTTCTAAGACTACAAGACATTTTAATTTGTAAAACTTGTAAAGGCGATATAACATTTTCCAAACGTAACGAAAAAGGCTTAGGTTTTCAATTAGTAGTTTCGTGTAAATGTGAAACAGAAACTCGTATTCCTAGCAGTCCAACAATTCATACTTCCTACGTAATAAATCGCCGCTTTGTATTTGCGATGCGTTTACTCGGTGTTGGCTTACTAGGTATAAATAATTTTTGTGCAATTGATGGATATCAGCAAAGGATATGCTTCAGCTACTTATTATGCAATAGTAAACCACATTTGGATAGCAGCAGAAGCAGTAGCTAAATTAGTTTTTCGACAAACAGTCAGTGAATAGCAAAGAGAAAATGAGGCAGCCGGTAATGTAAAAAATCGGCTCACAGTTTCTGGTGACGGCTCTTGGGCTCGAAGGGATTTTTCTTCTCTTGACGGGATTGCTACATTGATTGGAAAATTTTCTGGAAAAGTTCTTGATGTCATTGTAAACAGTAGAATATACAAAGCTTGTCAACAATGGGCTGGAAAGGAAAATTCTATGGATTATCAAGACTGGTATGAAACTCAGGAGCCAGATTGTAGTGCAAATCATGAAGGCAGTGCGTGATCGATGGAAGTTAATGATATAAAAGAAATGTTCCAAAGATTTGTAAATTTGCATGGTAGTTATTATGAATATTATATTGGTGATGGCGATTCGAAGACTTTCTCATCGTTACAAGATATACAACCCTATGGTGATGTTTTGAGCGTAAAAAAGGAGGAGTGTGCTTTACATGTTAAAAAGCGAATTTATAAATGAACAAAAGATGATATAAAACAACTGACATAGATAAAAAGGCTCAAAGCTCAGAAGCTTCACAAAAATTATATATTAAAAAAATTATATATCTATATTGTATAAAATGGTGAGCAAAATATCAACTTTTTGAGGTGAATGCTAAATTGAAGCAGCTTTTTATACAGAAGCAACGATAGATAAATTACGGTCAATTATCTATAGAAATATAGATTTTTATACATAGAGTACTTTTGACTTAGATATTATTGAATTTTTTATGAAATCGGTTAAATTATTGTCTCGGGCAAAGCCGAGACGGGGAATGCTATTTATGTATTTAAGTTTTAAATGTATTTAAAATCATCTTGAGAGTTTAATAATTTAAATTACTGTGGTTTGCAGCGCACTTGCCGACACATATTCCAGCAGAACCAAGCACTTTAGTAAGCTCGTCATATGCTTGTATGGCTTCATCCAATATTTCTCGGTCAGCTATGAAGTAATAAACGTTACTATTTCTGAGAATAATTATAGATTCAATTATGTGAATGTGTACATCCATCAGATGATTGCGAGTTTGATGACAGATTCTATTTGCCTAAACATTCAGTATTCAAGCAGGATGGTATCGAAAAATGGAGCTGTTTTTAATGAATCAGAAAAGGAGAAAGTAGGAAATTCTTTAAACGAATTTTTATATTCTCCTCCAAATCTCGAGGAAGATTTTGTTGTTATTATTGTTAGGTGGCGTTTTTTTTATATATGTATTTATCTGTGATATAATGAACAATTATGGTCAAATGTTTGTCGACATTGCTAATACTAAGTGGCAACGTATTTACTGGTGTTTTGTTCCACTTTTACCTGTTCAATTTTAGCGCTACGTTTTTTAATGCTACGTATGGAAATGTATCAGATCCATTTTTGGCAAATGAAGAATGAGCCAATTTTGTCGCACATTCACATAATTGGATCGATATTTCTTGTCAGAAATAGTAACGTTGATTACTTCATAGCTGACCGAGAAACATTAGATGAAGCCGTACAAGCATATGAGAAGCTTATTGAAGTGCTTGGTTCTGCTGGCATGTGTGTCAGCAAGTGCGCTGCAAATCACAGCAATTTAAATTATTAAACTCTCAAGACAATTTTAAAAACTTAAATGTGAAGGAAACGGTTTCCGCTCTTGGTCTATGGTGGACTCCCTTTGATGATGCCATTTTCGAGTTCAACTGCTTTTTATCCGCGTTTCACTTTTCGCAGAGGAAGAGGGAGATGCGGCAAGTTCATTGACTTGCACAGAAAAAATAATAATTTGATTCAATTAAACTTTAGGAAAATAAATATTTAAATCTTTATATTAGGAGTGTGAATAAGTCTTTCCCGTTTTTTGTAAGAGATGGCGCCACCAATACTATGCGAGTATTCAATGGTTACATATGTCATAATCAAAGCTTATTCATATGTCAACAATTCCATACTAACACATTAGTTAAAATTTTTTCGCATCATAAATTTTTGATATCGTGAAAATGTCCAAATTTGAGCCGAGTCGACGTCATTTGCGGGAAGTTTCACTTTATTGGTTCAATTTGAAGAAACCTGCTGCCGAGACGCATCGATTGCTTCAGGAGGCTTATGGAGAAGGTTGTGTCGATGATTCAAGTGTTCACGGATGGTTTCGACGCTTCAAAAGCGGTGATTTCGACGTGGAAGACGGAGGAGGAGCGTTCCGGACGGCCGCAAATCTTTGAAGATCGAGAATTGGCGACTTTGCTTGATGAAGATTCTTGTCAAACGCAAGAAGAACTTGCTGAAGCATTGGGAGTTGACCGAACAACCATTTCCAAGCGTTTGAAAGCCATGGGAATGATCCAAAAGCAAGGAAATTGGGTGCCGTACGAACTGAAGCTGAGAGACGTCGAACGGCGTTTTTTCACTTGCGAACAGCTGCTTCAGCGACATAAAAGAAAGGGTTTTCTGCATCGTATCGTGACTGGCGATGAAAAGTGGATACGTTACGATAATCCGAAGCGAAGAAAATCATGGGGACTACCCGGCCATGCATCATCATCGACGGCCAAGCCAAATATTCATGGCGCCAAGCTCATGCTCTGCATATGGTGGGACCAGCTAGGTGTGGTTTACTATGAGCTTCTGAAACCGAATGAAAGGATCACAGGCGAGGTCTATCGACGACAATTGATGCGTTTGAGCCATGACGCATGGCCTGGCTGACCAGCACTTTTTTTTCAAATTTTGAGTCTTTATTGTGAAAAAATGGTTACAAATGAATTATTGAAAGTATTGGCCATCGCTAGCTACAACTTTTTCCCATCTTTCTGGCAACATACGAATCCCGTTGCGAAAAAATTCGACCGGTTTGGCCTCTATCCAGTCATCCACCCATTTTTTGGCTTCCTCGTAGGAATGGAAGTGCTGGTCAGCCAGGCCATGCGTCATCGATCTGAAGAGATGGTAATCAGACGGAGCAACGTCTGGACTATACGGCGGGTGGGGTAGGACTTCCCATTTGAGCGTTTCTAAGTATGATTTCACCGGCGGTGCATTGTGGGCAACATGTGGGCGAGCATTGTCATTTTGCAAAATAACTTTGTCGTGCCTGTCGGAGTATTGTGGCCGTTTTTCTCGCAGTGCGCGGCTCAAACGCATCAATTGTCGTCGATAGACCTCGCCTGTGATCCTTTCATTCGGTTTCAGAAGCTCATAGTAAACCACACCTAGCTGGTCCCACCATATGCAGAGCATGAGCTTGGCGCCATGAATATTTGGCTTGGCCGTCGATGATGATGCATGGCCGGGTAGTCCCCATGATTTTCTTCGCTTCGGATTATCGTAACGTATCCAATTTTCATCGCCAGTCACGATACGATGCAGAAAACCCTTTCTTTTATGTCGCTGAAGCAGCTGTTCGCAAGTGAAAAAACGCACCCAATTTCCTTGCTTTTGGATCATTCCCATGGCTTTCAAACGCTTGGAAATGGTTGTTCGGTCAACTCCCAATGCTTCAGCAAGTTCTTCTTGCGTTTGACAAGAATCTTCATCAAGCAAAGTCGCCAATTCTCGATCTTCAAAGATTTGCGGCCGCCCGGAACGCTCCTTGTCTTCCACGTCGAAATCACCGCTTTTGAAGCGTCGAAACCATCCGCGAACACTTGAATCATCGACACAACCTTCTCCATAAGCCTCCTGAAGCAATCGATGCGTCTCGGCAGCAGATTTCTTCAAATTGAACCAATAAAGTGAAACTTCCCGCAAATGACGTCAACTCGGCTCAAATTTCGACATTTTCACAATATCAAAAATTTATGATGCGAAAAAATTTTATAAAATGTGTTAGTATGGAATTGTTGACATATGAATAAGCTTTGATTATGACATATGTAACCATTGAATACTCGCACAGTATTGGTGGCGCCATCTCTTACAAAAAACGGGAAAGACTTATTCACACTCCTAATAATTATTTACTAATTATAATCAAGTGTTTATCTATTAGTTATTACATTTATATTTATAATGTACACGATTATTATATTATAATCGGGTTATATTATATTTTAAAAGCAATAAAATTAAATGGAATTGTTACAACATGTGAAAGACCTAACAAATATCTTTGTTGTAGCTTGGCGCCGGTTGAAGCGACCAAGACTCTACGCGGGACTCTATCCGGATCGAAGGACCAAAAAATATCTGAGCCACTTTGTTGTTTGGAAGTGTGTGAGTCAAGTAGTACTTCAACAGCTGCCACGAGTCTAATAACAGTCTAGAAGACTTTGAGAAATCGCCCCCATCTCAGAGGCATGCCTTACTTATAGTTTTCAGTGTCCAAAGTTGTTTGTATACTAAGCCATAAGATATGAAATGCCATTCCATATCCGTAGTATTGGAACTTACATTGTCATTTTGTTATCTGCTTCAGTAAGGTAAAACTAAATACCAGTTTCCAGGCATATAAGACTATAAACTTACTATTATAATGTAAGCGACATTACATATAATTTTTAAGATGACAAAATCGAATAAAAAACAAACTTTATTATTACTGTAATTTTTTAAAATTACTAGTCTCCGTATCTTATGATTTTTCTTTTAGTAAATAAATATAAGCAGTCGACAAAAGCACAATTAAAGTAAAAATAAGTACAGAAGGGAGTGACTTCACATTTCCTGGAATCAAAATAATGTGAATTTAGTGTTAGAGTCTAGGAAATTAGATAACATTTATCATTCCTTATTAAATTAATCGGTTTTGAGCATTTTACGTAGGGGGGGATTTTATATTTAATTTACTAAATTTGGTCGTGGAGATAAGGTATATATATATATATATATATATATATATATATATATATATTTAATTAGGTAAGGGTGGTAGGGCAGTCAGATTGCACTTTACTAACATCAAATTTATTTCAGCTAATATTTTTATTTTCAGATTAGTCTACTGGGGTGATTTTATACAAAGACAGTCTGTCTGTCATTATAATTTTTATTTTTAATTTTTTATTTTCATTATTTTTGTATATTGTATATTGATTGGGAGTTAAGCCTTACTTATAGTTCTCAATGTACAATTTTAAATGTGGGTACAAAACTAAGGCATAAACGGCGAGTCTTTGTCCATAGTATTAGAACTTCTTAGGAGTCCATAGTATTAGAGTTTCTTAGGACTTTCCATGCTGTGTTTCCATAAGGCAAAACTGAATATCAATTTCCGAGCATATCAGACTTAAAACTTACTTTTATAATGTAAATGGCGTGAACAACTATAATTAAGAGTAAATTTGTTGATCCATTTGAGTCGCAATTCTCTTTTATTCAAAATGGTAATGAATGACCTAAACGAGCCAATTAGCTTGTGTTTAGAATTAATTTTCGTATAATTAACATAGCCAAAAGCACATTGAAAAATTTGAAAGCTACTCCATATTACTCTTAAAAACAGAATAAATTAATAGTAGAATTTTTGATGATGGTTTTATTGATATGAAAACAATAATACTGTAGTTGATAATGATTATTTTTTAATCGCTTTACTGCATGTTTTCCGTTCACTTGTTAGTTCAGCCAAAGTGAACGCAAAATTTAATAATAACATCGATAGTTAGTATAACTTTTCAACTCATCAGTGAACGATTTATTTAGAAGGCTGTATTTCGTTTGTATTATAAAATGCCAATATACGTTAATATGTTTATGATTTTAATATTAGTGTACGAGGGTGGATTGATCATTTTCCGGCCTGACCAAGAAAAACAACGTTTTTAAGAATTTTTTTTTATTTCTCAACATAATCTCCTCCAAGGCTGAAAAATTTCTTATAGCGATGTTCTAGTCCAGTAATGCCATTTCTACAGACTGATTCGTCTAGCTCGTCAAAATACCCATTTACAACTTCGATTACTTCTTCATTATCCGCAAATCTCTTACTGCCAAGCCATTTTTTGAGGCTAGGAAACAGATAATAGTCACTCAGGGCTAGGTCTGGAGAGTAGGGAGGTTGCGGCATCAATTCATACTTCAGATCGTTGATTTCAGCCATCGCAACGATTGACGTGTGCGCTGGTGCGTTATCATGATGAAAGAACATTCTTTTTTTTGGCCAAATGAGGTCATTGAATTTTCACTTCGTGGCTCAAATGTTATAGTTTATAGTACTTACCAGTTATAGTTTTACCCTTTTCAAGATAATCCATGCATACTACACTATTGCATCCCAAAAAACAGTAGCCATAACCTTGTTCGCCAAAAAAATTGTTTTTGCCTTCTTTGGAGTTGGTTTCCTTGGTAATCCACTGTTTAGCCTGTTGCTTGGTTTCAGGAGTGTAGTGTGGACCCAAGTTTCGTCAACGATTACGAATCGACGCAAAAATTCACTTGGATTACGCTTATATAACGCCAAATTGGCGGTAGAAATGTTTTTTCGAATCAATTTTTGGTCGACTGTTAGAAAACGGTGTTCCGTTTTCGCACCAATCTTGCACGAGCTTTTCCATATACAAATGTTGATGCAAAATATTTTGTAGACGTTCAGATGACATCTTACAACTCTCAGCTATCTCACGAATTTTTAATCTGCGGTCTTTCAGCACTAGTTGATGGATTTTTTCGATCATATCTGGAGTTGTAACCTCAACCTCAGAGGCGTCTTGTTCAGCGTGCTCTCAAACCTAAACTAACCTGGCGATCGGACTGAAACTATAGCTATAAGCTACCTAAGCATGGTACCATAGAAGGCCACCTCAAAGTGGCGCCATCTCTTAGTCAGGCCGGAAAGTTATCAATCCACCCTCGTATATAATGAATCGAATCACGTAGTCATTTCTAATATGGAAATAATAATATGTGAAATACTTTAATATGAAATTTCTCTTTAAATTGGAAAAGAAGATCGACTGAAAAATAATCGGATGTTGAAATTATCGAAATAGTTTTTTTAAGCTGGAAGAGTGACTTTGACAAACGTCTATGTTGATTGGTATACAGATAGTATACAGAGATAATTGTATAAACATCTGAATAATTTTTGAGAGTAGATCGCCAATAGAATAGATGAGAATAAATTTATAATAATAATTAAATATTAACACAACTCTTTTTCATAAGCAATTTAGTTCTTTAATCACCCGCCCTTCTATACAAATATTATATGAAAAAATTATTTGAAAAACACATTAAATTAAAATGTTTAGTTATATAACCGTTAAAATAAACATGACCATATTAATAATAAAATTACACCTCATTTTTCAAAACGATGACCATTTTTCATCTTGATGCTGCATTGAAAACTTATAAATCAAATTTGACGCCTGCAGATTTTCTCACCTTTATACGGCCATTAATATTGACGTAAATCCTTTAAGTTGATTAAATCTTATTCATACATGGAATATTGAGTCAAGTATTTTTCCCGTTTTCTAAGTCTCTTCTATACGGAATTTCAATAATAGTAAGAAATTTCCTGAAAAATAAAAACGTAGAAACGAATGGATGGGCTTACCTGTTGTACATAAGAACGTCAGGCTTCCATAGGCGATGCGGTGGTATTCGTAAATCTCGAACATTTCCGTACTTCGAGGGGTCCCACATCATGTTCACATCATTCCATTCCTATAAAGAAATACAGATTTGGTATTAGAGAACATTCTAATGTATTTTTATATATATAAGATCTCTTGGCCACTTTACCAGATGTGGCCCTACCTGAATTAAGCAGCGGCTCAGCGCTATTATAAAAACATTACGTGTAGTAATGTATTTGAAAGCACCATAATTATTTTAATATTAAGTTATATATTATGTAAATGTTATATTACAACAAATAAATTAATTTAAAAAAAAAATTCTAAATTTGAAAATCTTGAACTTTTATTTTGTGAACAGTGTAAACCAACTATTTTCTTGATATGTGTTCGCGCCGCTTACATTATAATAGTAAGTTTCAAGTCTTATATGCCTGGAAACTGGCATCCAGTTTCGCCTTATTGAAACAGATAAAGAAATGTCAATATAAGTCCCAGTACTACGCAGAAGATTTGGCCTTTTATGCCTTAGTTTTCTACCCGCAACGAATTTTGGAAACTGAGAACTATAAGTAAGAGAACTATATACCTCTAAGCTGGAGGTGATTTTTCAGAGTGCTTCTCAACTACAGTTGAATAAACTTATTAAATTGCTTGTGAGAATATCGAACTATAGACTTTTTAGTTTTAGTTTACGGATATTGCTTTTGGAAGCTGTTGTTCTTACGAAACTAAGTCCTACGAAATAACGAAGTGGCATAACCATTTTTTTTGTCCTTGTCGGAGTCACTCAAGGAACGTAGATTCTTTAAAATAGATATATATATAATAACTGAGCATCTAAAAACTTCTCATCGAAGGTATGATTAAATGAAGGTATTTAATGGCAGTCAGCGTGACTGGCAAAGCTATAAAAGCAAATTTCAGTCCCTTGTGTTACACTATACTGTGATGCCTACTGTTTTTAAATTTCAGCACTTAATCAACAAATTAGAAGGCGAATTAGCTTCAAAATTGAAGAGTTTTGATTTGGAAAATGAGGACGTTTTCTAGGCTTGGGAAGCATTATGTTCCGTTACGATAATCCTCTATTAAGATTCTCGACCCATTTTAGGACTCTCGTGCACCTTCCAGTATCTTCTAAGGTAATTGGTATACATTTAATTAAAATATTATATACTGTCTTGAAGAGAAAAAACATGTTCACCTTTACAAAAGTGCCAGTTGAATAATGGGACATCATATTTATACAATGAATTGAAATAAATTGCAATCTGTGACACGACTAGAGTGGACATGCTTACTTAAAAGAGATTGCAATAATCAATTCCTAAAATTTATAGACTTGAAAAAATTCTCAGAGGCAAAAGCCGGTCCCTCAACTTTCCGTCATTAGCTACGACAGTCCTTGAATCCTCAGAAGTTGTCCGTACTACGACTGGAGTCTTATTAGATTCGTGTGCCGAAAAATCCCCCATATCTGAATCCCCCATATGGCCAAAAAATATTATCTTTAAACTTTGAACCAGTAAACGTTGCCGTATTTAGTTTGAATAGCACGACTGATGCAATCGTCCATGCTGAAATAGAGCTTGTCTTGAAATCTCCAATAAATCCAAAATTTTCTCTTAAGTTTAACGCCTTAGTAATAAAACGTATCTCTAATTTGCTGCGAAAAGACAAAATCTTTTCTAGATATTGGGCTGTAATTAGCTAACACACATTGGACAACCAAATATCGTGGATTACGTAATAAGCTCATCTACTTGCAGCGCCGCGCTTTTGTCAAAAATACGTCGAGCTCAATCCCCATATACTGGACCGGTGGTTCTATCGTCTGTTTTTGGCTGGATTTTAATTGGGAATGCAGACACTGATAATACCACGAAAACAACGGCACAGCATTTAGCAGTAGTTCATCAGCTTTCTGATACACTCATTCGCTTCTGCGAGTCAGAAGAGTGTTCTCAAGAACAAAAATTTTGGGATCATTTCAAAGCTACGTATTGTGGAAATTCGAATATTCGCTTCATAGTTAAATTGCCTTTCTGCAATCAGTCTAAGTTCATAGATTCAGACAAAATTGCCAAAGCCTATATGAATCGACTCAATGTCGTAGACAACCTGAACTTTGTGTATGTTCATAATGAACATGCGTATATTCAAGAAGAATACGTTGACCTTGGCCATATGGAACTTTTCCTATCAGATGAATGTATAATTGATGGCGGATTCTTTTTGCCTCATCATCCATGCAGGCAGGATGATAGCAAAAATTTGATCAGGATGATAACAAAAAGAAAGAAATTCATGATTTTCATTAATTGTTAATTAGTTGACGAATTTTTTTATCTTGATCCAAAGCTACAGGAAGACTTCATTGTCATTATTGTTAGGTGCTGTTTTTTATATATGTTTTCATATGAGATTTCGTCAAATGCTTGTCGATCTTACTGATAGTAAGTGGCAACTTATCAACTGTCGTTTTGATCTACTTTTACCTCATCAAGTTTGTCAAGTTTAGCGCTTACTTAATTTTACATATGGAACAGTATCATCTCCATTTTTGGCAAATGCATGCTTAGAAAATGTAGCCAATTTGGTCGTACATTCACATAAAATTAGATCCACAATTATTTTCAGCAATAGATACGTTGATGACTTCTTAGCTGGCGGAGAAACATTGAAGCCAAACAAGCATATCAGGAGCTTACTGAAGTACTTAATTTTGCTTGCATGTGTATCGGCAAGTGCGCAGCAAATCAAAGCAATTTAAATCTATTAAACTTTCAAGACGATTTTAAAAATGTAAATGAGAAGGAAACGGTTTCTGTCTATGCTGGAGTCCTGCTGATGATACCATTTTGGAGTTACACTGCCTTTTATCCGCGTTTCACGCGCAGACAAAATAATTCTTTGATTCAATTAAACTTTAGCGAAATAAATATTTAAATATGTATATTTTTATAAATATTATCTTGGTCTATGGTGGAGACCCCTCGATGATCCCATTTACGAGTTGACCTACCTATAGCACCTCCAGCAATCACAAAGCATTACATTTTATCAGAGGTATATATACCCTTCGACCATCTACGTTTTTTGTTCCCAGTTCTTATTCATGCAAAAATATTAATTCAATGTTTGTGAATGCAAGGTGTAGATTGGGATTCGCCAGTTTCAGGTCGAATTCAGAAGGAGTGGCTTCTCTACAGACAATAGCTTACTGACTTAGAGAAGATCCAAATTTGATGGATAAATACAATGAAGTCAAAATCCTGATATTTGCATGGATTTTGTGACGCTTCGGAGCGTGCCTTGGCATACCGCTAAAACATAGGTAGCTCCACTTAAAGTTGTATGTTTACCAAAGTTGAAACTCTGTGGTACAGCATTATTAGCCAAACTTACGGCTTTCTAAATTCAATTAATAAATATTTTTATCGGTCTTATAGTCTTTATAATACAATAAATTAGCTAAAACAATAGCTAATTAACCATTTCTAAATTATATTCTAGGCCTAAAGAGATACACTGTTGGTGCGACTCAAAAGTTCTGGCCTGGCTAAGATCATATCCATATCATTGGAAAGCATACGTTGCAAATAGAGTTAGTGAGATTATGACTCTTGCCGACAGCTACATGGCGACATGTGCAGTGCGCACATAATCCAGCAGACTTAGCTACCAGAGGATGTACTGCACTACAGTTCCAGAATCAACTATGTGGTGGTCAAGGCCTGTTTGGTTCATTTAGGATAAGTCCTTGTGACCCATCCTACCATCGGAAATTGCAACAGAAATTAGATTAGAAATTCGTCGTTTAACTGAAGTATGATTCATTCAAGACCATCAAGATGGGAAATAATGATTTGTTCGATTTTCCTCCTTCGATAAATTAGTAGCTATTATAGCTTATTAATAGCTATTATGTCTTCATTTGCGTAAAAATCTGTCTCTTTCTAAAGAGCAGAAAAGGAAAGGTTGTTTGTCAGCCGAGGAGATCTCAATAGCAACTACTAATTTAATTAGATTGGTCCAACAGACGGTTGTGAATTTTCTCTTTAGGTAAGCAACGCTGTTAAAAAAAATCCATTAC
Source organism: Sycobia sp. Sy_11 (assembly GCA_018907035.1). Classification (NCBI taxonomy): domain Eukaryota; kingdom Metazoa; phylum Arthropoda; class Insecta; order Hymenoptera; family Epichrysomallidae; genus Sycobia; species Sycobia sp. Sy_11. The sequence goes on from JACCIC010000304.1 coordinate 241,669, forward strand.
ATAAATTAATACCTTTTATTGCTACTGATAATTTGCTTTGTGTAGGCATAGATTGCAAAACTCTTTCTTATCTCAGAGAAGCACCCAGTGATTGTATCAAAAACGCATCATGTTGCCTCTTTATTTATTGGAAAAGTTCAGTTTTGTACTTCACATGGCGGAGCTACAATTGTACAAGGCTATTTTTAGGAGGTAATTGCAGAAGTTATTGCATAATGCATGAGTGAAGTATTATTGAACAAGTATTTCGTCAATGAATCACCTGTTTTCATAATGCTCGCACTCAGGAGCAGTTGATGGAATCATGCCCTGTAATTAGGGCAAGACCTGCATGACGCTTGCAATACACTGGAGTCGATTTTCAGGTAGCTTTTGGATTAAGGCGTGTTTTAGAAGGGAACAAAAATCCTTCAAAGAGTACGTGGTAGTTTTTGAATGCTTGGTCGTTAATGCAGTTCATTTGGAATTAGTGGAGGTGTCCTGGGTGTGCGCCTTCAGATTCCGGCTTACAGCTCTTTTCAGAGCTGTGGGAAGCATTCGAGATAATGCACCAAGGAGGTAGTGTTTTAGTGAGTATTCCTCCGTGTAGATGATTCCGACATACCCGGGGACCGATCCCTGAGATCCCTAAAGGAATTTTCTCCTCCTCTATAATAAAAAAAAATTAAAAAAAAGTGTTACCATTATGAATATCAATATTATTAACTCTACGATTAAATACCATTGGCATGTTTTAAGTTACATATAGTTTAATACATACAAGAATTATTATTATAATTACAATTACTCTTACTTAAGACAAATCCTTGATAATACTCTCTCCTAAACTTTCAGCAACATTATCAATTTTTCTTGTGTAAATTCAAAAATAGGTATTCAAAATAAATCACCATTCGTATATGATTTTACAAACATATTATATTCTCCTTTTATCAATTTCTGAGGCACTTATTGCCTCATGGTATTCTCAGCCTTAAATATTATCAACTCCTCATCTAGAAATTGCTCTTCGGTTGGAATGCAATGATGCAAATAAATTTCAGGAATTTCTTGAACGAATGGTTTTATTTTGTAGAATTTGTCTACTTTTTGGATTCTCTTATTTTATAATTCAAAAAATTACAGAGTTCATTACGTTAAGTGGATGAGTAACGAAAAAAATTTCTTAACTGGAATAGTCGAACTTATGTAAGCATCATTCACCTGTGGATTCGAGAACCATTAAGCATACCATGATAAATGGTGAACGTTTGACACCTATCATTATGTTCACTTCAATAAATTGCTCTATCTGTAGTTACAAAAATATCCTTCTTAGTTTTATTGTGTTCGCTATAAGGATTTGTTTTTTCAACAGGTTTTGTGAACAGTATTTGGAATATTACATAAATGAATAATAGTATGATGTGTATAATAGAAATATGTATAATATAAGAATAATTAAGTTATTAAATATTTATATTATATCCGGGAGTGTGTAACAATACTTTATTTGTCAAAATAATATTTACAGCGAGATTTATAACTCAGATTATTCTGATAAGCAAAGATCAATCTTCATAAATTATTGTTCTGATTAAAGATTTAGTAGTAATATACTACACACATTTGTAGCACATATCAAACGCGATTTTCCTACGAAATAAGGAATGAAAGACTTGGACTGCTGCAATAAGCCGTGGCTTATATCTGGTTCTATTCCAGGGAGGTAATACTTACTTTATAGATATATTTATCTATAGTTAAAATTAAAAAATTTTACTTATGTCGACTATTTTGAATTTAATTAATAAATATATTTAATATTTATAATATGTTAACCTAAAATGATTAGTAACTTAAATAAATTACTTAGTTTAATATATTATATTATAAAGACTTTAAGACCGATAAAAATATTTAGTAATTTTATATATAGTTGATAGAAGTATGCATTCAAAAGTAGATAGTCAACGCGAATAAAGTAATAGTATAATAGATAACGAGATAGTCAAACGAATAAATATGCTTTTAAATAACAATCAAATTAAATATTCAATGTACCCATCTATTACGGAGTTGACGACTGACCCTCTTTGTCTATCTTTTCTTTCTATATCTCTTTCTTTAAGAGAACATTAGTATCATTCAAACTTGGTTATATAATATTATTATATTCAAAGTACACGTATATGTGTAAAGTATATGTGTAAAGTATATGACTACATGATTCAAAATTCTAGACTCTAATTGGCTGCACCACTTCGTTGTTTCGAAGTGTATAAGTCATGTAGGACTGTAGCACCTTCCAAAAGCAATATCGGTAAGTTTGTCACTGTAGCCATGTTCAGATCTGACAAACTCATGCAAGTCCTCAATGACATTTAGACTTTAAATCCTAGATTCCAAGAATTTTTTAAGTCTGCAAATGTTGAGAATTCATTATCACAATCTTGTTTAACTATGCGTGTCCAGTCTAGTTGTGTCATCAATGGCAATTTATTTTCAATTAATTGTATACATATCATGTCCCAATGTTCAACTGGAAGTTTTAGAGAGGTGAACATATTTTTACTCTCCAAGGGAATATGCAATAGTTTACTTAAATGCTCACTTGTTAGAAAGATTCTGGAAGGCGCACAAGAGTATTAAAATGGGGAAAGAATTTTAATAGAGGATTATCGTAGCTATTACATAATGCATCCCATGTCGAGAGAAGTTTCTCATCCACCATTTCAAAACTTTGCAGTTTTGAAGCTGCTTTACATTCTAATGCAATGAGCAGGTGCTGAAATTTAATATTAGTAGGAATCACCATATCATTTAATACAAGTGACTGAAATTTGCTTTTAAAATTTTGCCAATTACGCTGAGTGTCATTAAACTTAAATAATTTTCCTTTCAAGAGAGGCCCGCGATGAATTAGTTACTGCCGCCGTAATTGAGAATGAGTTCTGAGGAGGAGGCTAAATATTTCCGAAGCTTGTAATGCATTGACGCAGCTATGCCTTGATTGACAAGTATTCAGATACTCCGTTATTATATAAATCTAATTTGAAGTAACTATGGTCCTTCAGTAACTCCGAGAAGGAACTGAATTTGAAGTCTCACTCACAAAGGCCATTTCAATAATTTTCAAACATAACGATTCGCGACTGATAATCCTCATCGGTCATAGTTGCCGCAGCTTTCTGTTTAGACGTATTGGATTTGAAATTCATCAATAAATCTAAGCACCGTTTCTGTCTCACAAAAAAATCTTCGGTACCCTTTTCAGTCATAATCTTATTAGTATATTCTCCCTTTAATTAAGCAATATACTGTGCGTGTTGAATTCAACACAGCAAAAGACGGAAAGCTTAGTCGAACGCGTATAGTTACTATAAACTATAGTTATACATACTGCAGCTATACGTGTTATTATATGCTCCTGCAAATGAGTAATATACTGTGCGTGTTGTTCTAAGCACAAACAAAACAGAAAGCCAGGTCGAACGCGTATAGCATAAATCTATACGTATTAGTAAGTGGCACTGCAAATGAGCGATATACTGTGCGTTGATGGCATGAAGCCGGCTCGAAGAACCAAAAAATGCCTGCGCCTCTTCGTTGTTTGGAAGTGTATAAGTCAAGTAAGACTTCAACACCGTCCAAGAGCAATATCGATAAGCTAAGTCGACTTCTTGAAGTCTATAGTTCGATATTCTCATAATGAAGTAGAATAAGCGTATTTAGCAGCAGTCTAGTAGAACTCACTGGAAAATTTCTACAGAATCTCTGGCGAATCTCGACAAAATCTCTCGAACATCTCGCCTCCAGCGCGGAAGCATGCCTTACTTATAGTTCTCAGTGTCCAAACTTGATTGCGGGTAGAAAGCATAAAAGGCATAAAAGACCACTCCTTATCTCTAGTATTGGAATTTATATTGATATTTCGTTGTCTACTTCAGTAAGGCAAAGCTGAAGAAAAAAGACAAAACTTACCATTATCTATTACATTACTAATAATTAATACATTACTTCTAAATTTGATACAAATGTGGCTAGTGGAAGTAGAAGCTCAGATCGAGACGGCACGGATCATACTTTATATAACCCATTGCGTTAGTATCTCCTATGTGTTAAACTCTGTCACAATTTAGGAGCTACTGAAGACTACTCAACAGAAGAATTCAGCTACAATTGCAACACATTATTCAGAAATTCAGTTTAATTTATGTTCAAGAAGGGGAACTATCGGTACAAATTTGTTCTCATATTTTTTTCAAATTATAATCGATTTCGAATATCGATGTTTCATACATGAATTAATTGTAAATAAATCATTCATGCATGAAAATTACAGACTCTAATTCATTAAAAATCTTACTCACATAGTATATTGCTTTAGATGTGAAGATTCTTCAAACACATTTTCAGAATCAGTATTTGACCAACACACATAGTCCAACTATCCGGGTCATGAGTAATGTGACTGTTGACGCAAATTCCTGTTATTATAAAAGAACATACTCATCCGAGCAAGTCAAATATGCCTATTGAAACCGTTCTATTTAACAAATTCTATTGAGTGTACAAATAAGTTTCCATCGTTTATAAAAAAATGATGTCACCACTGAATCCGGATCCAAAATTTCGTCATGCAAACATTAATTATTAAATGAAAATAATATAAACTTTGTGAGAACGGGTATGGAAAGTTCGTATCTGTCATTTTGAATAATAAGGAATTATTGGATAATAATACAATATGAATCAATACGTGGAAAAAATGATATGAAAATAATCTCGGCTATTTGAAAATAATCTCAGTACTTTATTAAACTGCATTTCTATTAAAATCATTTATTTATTATTAATTTTTAGAGTTTTAGATATATTTTGTGTAAACTATACATGCTGCTATTTATAGTGATACATATAAAACATTAATGATTTAAATGATTTGAATCTTTTATATAAAGTTTTATAAAATACATATATGATTTATGATTTGTAAAATTCTTAATCTGGTAAGAACATATATTACTATGTGTTTATATATTTTGAACTTTATAAAAATATTTGATTTAAATTTATATATATATATATATATATATATATATACATATATATGTGCACGTTTCCGTCTCGAGCGCTAGGATGACGGACACGGCCGTTACAGAATGTGTGCCCGGCTGGACGTAGCCGCGAATCATTTCGACGAGGGAAAAAGGCGGTCCGTGAGGGGCAAAGTATCGCATACACGACGACGCGTAGACTAAAGGAGAAATAATCGAATGCACCTTTAATCACATAACTAGTTGAATGGTGACAGGCACGCGGAGTCGTGAGGCATAGGGCGTAGTCCGAAAGCCGTCCATGCGACGGCGCGGGTGGAGGCAGGGAAGAATTAGAATTACAATTTTATTTATTAGAGCCTAAAGACTCGTGGTCCTTCATAGGCCAAGGAAGAGAGAGAGAGAGAGAGAGAGAGAGAGAGAGAAATTGTAGCAGGCTGCCACTTACAGAAGAGGTGCATATATCGTCTGCGTCCTCCGTCGGTGACAGGGAGGCGGCGGCGGTAAGCCCTGGCGGTGTGTCAGCAGCTCTCTCAGCTGCCGAAGGGGGCGGTGTACCCGCTCGTCTATAGCCCCCGGATGGGGCGGTCGATCCGCACGGGAGGTGGCCGGATGGCAGGTTCGGTGACTCGAGTACAGCAGGTACGTTCTCGTGGCGAACCCGCGAATATCAGCCTGGAGGACGGCAATGAGCGCGAACAACGCAAAGAATAAAGCCCAAATAAAATGTCGCGCGATGAGGCGACAGCTTAACTCGAGGTTGTCGTTTCTCGCTCAAAAATTGACTCGCGCATAGCACGGTAGTTCTCTTACTTCTCAAGGGCTTCGCGATGGTGAGCTGGCTCCACTCCTCCTCTCTCGTTTTCTCTCACTTACCTCTTTGCCAGTGTATTAGTGCGTCGGCCAGTAACAAACTACATTTTAAGTATTGACATATAAGCAACAGATATTATGTATAGATATTTACACCGGCTACGGCAGGAGAGAGAGCATAGGGACGTGGGATAGCAAGCGAAAGCGGCGCTTGCGATCTCCATCACAATATATATATATATAGTTTGTGCAAGTAAGTTTAAACGAGTATCAAACGAGAGTCAGCAGTCGAGCCCGAGGAGAAATGCCACTGCTTATATGTTATATTTGTTGGTTGTTATTGTTGTTGTTCGTTTCTATCAACAGCATTGTATTTGAGAATTTCGTATCTCTCGTTTAGTTTATCGATGAAAATCATGGCATATTTCCAGCCAAATAATCTGACTTACGTGAAGCGCTGCTTCTATTGGAAAACGAAATCAAGCCGAAAGTCGTCGAGCGACGATTTCGTATATCCTAAATGTTTCGACAGCTGTATAAAATTTTGTTTCAGAATTCATAAACTGTGAGAAAGATTGCAGAAAGTAATTGTTTTCAACGGGCGATACATTGAATAAAAGATATGTAACTATGTTTTCATAATAAAACCCTAATATTTTAGAAAACTGACGCTGCAAACCTACTTATAGACCCAATCTATATACAAGGTCGACAATTAAGTAATGCGACCGATTTTATTTCTCGGCCTATGGTAACGCTGTGAACCTGTTACATAGCCACCATAATAGTAGGTCCCTACTCTCTCGATTGAGATCTTCCCGACCCTTGTACGATCATTTCTTCGCCAGCCATTTAGCGTTTTTCAACAACGCGCGAATAGTACATGTCACGAAAATGGGACAAAGAAATTTAGAGCAACGGTGCGCGACAAAATTTTGATCGAAACATGTAAATTATGGATACATATTTCAGGACTTTGATTGAATGTTTTTCTTGCAAATATTTATCGATTTAATGTAATTAAATTTAATTAAATTTAATTTAATCTGAAATTTCATACTTGAAATGGATTAATTCAGAGTATATTGATCGCATCTATTTCGAATTTATTAAGTTTATACTTTATTCTATAAACTAATTCGAAAGTGGATTTTCTGCTTAAGAAATAATTTGTTTGAACATTACAAAATGTAGAATTAAAATTAAATTAATAAAAATTTTTATCGGTCTTGCAGTCCTTATAATACAATATGTTAGCTAAAATAATGACGACAGTCAGACTGTCCTTATATATGCTCACCCCCGTAGTATCTGAAATAAAACTTTTTAGGTCAAAAAATTAAAAATTTTAAATAAAAATAAAATTAAATTAATAATAAATAAAAAAAATAAAATAATAAAAGTGATATTCTATGTTATTAAAGGACAACCTGAGTGCCCTCAGCACATTAAATTTAGAATTACCTTGATGTCCGACGATGTGGACCACTACGGTTTATCCTCAGGAACTAACAAAATTGAAAAACCCAGCCTGCTACTTTATATACGCCATCCTCACTGTAAATTTATTACTATAACATTTATAGGACTCCCTTATTTATCTTCAATTAAATACGAAATACACATTTTATATTAATAAGAAATGATAAGTGTTGTCCAATTTACTTGATTCTAACGTTAAGTTTACATTACATTATTGGGATTCATCAAAATATGATTATTAAGAAGATTTTCAAAAGTTTCTCTTTTATGTTTGCTTTTCATACCTTGTTCCAAATATTTACATTTTCAAAATCGCAAAAATGTAACATATTTAAACTATGTTCTTTTAGCCTCGATGTACCATCCATGCTTCGTTCCCATTTCGTTTACCATTCATTCATGCTATATTAATGTTCATATACTCTTTATTTTAGGAATCTTCCCGTTTGTCCAATATAGTATTTCTCACAATTTTTACAATTTATTTTCTATACCACTCCTGCTTTCAAACACTTATCATCCTTAGCTTTGCAATTATCAAATAGCTTTCTAATATTATTATTGTTTCTAAAGCAAACTTAAATATTATATTTGTTAAATATACTCCTAATTCTTTCGGATAAGCCTTACTAATACCACGATTTTATTATTATTATACATCGTTTCCATATTACGTTCTCTAGTACTATTATAAATTTGATCCACTCTCTCTGCAATCATTTTATCTATAAAGTCTATTGGATAATCATGATAATTAAATCAGAATAATGAATATTTCTTTAACTAATTTTAAATTATCTTTCCTAAAACCTTTTTGTAATAATTTGATTGGTCTGTCGACGTCTCCCTTTACAGTACCTATCTTGTTTCCGAATAGATGTGTGAGTGAAAAATTAACAACTTCCTGACCATGTAGGTTTTCTGTACTAATTTAATTTGAGTCTGTTATTACTAACTCTAATAACATTGACGTACAAAAACTTAATTTATTATCTAATTCCTTTGTATATTTAATTCTATCATCGGAGATGTCATCAACATATCTTTTATAGATAATTGATTAAAAATTCAACTTATTTAATACAATATTTTGTAATTTTTTCTTTACTAAATTAGCAAGCACTAGTGATAAAGGTCATACCATTGGATAGCCATATTTTTGTTCATAAAAATTATTTTGAAAAGAAAATATTATGTTATTGAAAACAAAATTTATTAACTTTATAAATTGATCTTTTATTAAGTTTATGTGTATGTTCATTACTAAACCTCTTTCTTCTATAATTTCTTTAAATAAATCTAATGGTATATTTTTAAATAAAGATACTACATCCAATGAAATCATCTTATAATTATTCGGAATATTAGTATCTTTCACTGCTTCAAAAAAACTCCAACATTATTATACGGAATCTTAACTATAGTGCCTTTGAACTAACAAAATCTTTTGTTAGATCTAGTAAATATTATTTTTATTAAATTGTTTATGTTAACGTGTTTGCCAGATCAAGTATATGATGTATTTTCATTATATTACTTTTTTTCAGTAATTTAATTATCATCAATAATTACATTAGTAGAATGTTTAATTCAGCCTCGAAATGGATTTTCTAATGTTACATCAACGTGAAATCTTCTAGTGCACAAGATGTATTAGAAGTATGCACTGCCGTTTTGAGCCTAGAGTTTCCTCCACTAGCTCGGGCCCTGTCCCTGAAGAATTAATGTTTACTCTCCTTACATCTGATAATAAAACCTACTCTTTTTTAGATAGATTTGAGGCCAATGGCTTCACTTAGATGAAAACTATTTCCTTTGAGGGAAATAGCTTACACCTAGCTCGGCCATCCAACATGCCCCTAGTCCATCTAAAACCCCTATACCTTAATGGGATGTGCAAGGTTTATGGGGCATGCATAGTCCTCACCTAAAGGGAGCACCGATTGCTTCCCCCAATAATTACAGAACAAATTTTTATTGCTACTTACTTTTATTTCTGATCTCTCTCCTCTTCTCTTTTTTCTTAGAACCCATATTATCTGTGTCCAGAGACAAAGTGTGTTTCTGGTAGGCTCGGTTCTGTTGAGTTGATGCGTCTGTTAGTGTTATATATATATATATATATATATATATATATATATATATATATATATACCGCCGTATTATAAAAGTTGGCGAAGAATTATTACAAATATTAACGCTTATTTATTCTTGTAATATTTATACCTACTACATATATATATATATATATATATATATATATATATATATATATATATATATATATATATACTTCGCAATTATAATAGTTAATGTAGTTGACATAATTTCTTATTTATTAAATTAAATATTAAATGTGTATATTAATAAACTTGTTACATTACTATTTCGCGTACATGTGAGAGGATAAATTATTGTCAGCAGGTAAATTATGATGGTTTGTTGTGTATATGTATGTATATGTATATATAGCCTTATATAAATGCACATGTGTATGCATATACGCCTGGATATACCATTTGTATTTTGCCTTATGTAGTTCTGTATAACCCGTGCATTATCATATATTTCCTTATACATCTCTACATATATATACGCACAAACCATACACATCAATGCTCCATAATATATTTATTTACGCGTGTGTACGTATATTATAATACTAATATAATATATATAATTCGCAAAATTAATGATTTTTATATTGTACCTTGTTTAGAAAAATTGAATTAAATCTAGTGAAACCAAAAATGTTCGGTATACCTTAGAGTATCAAACAAGTCATTCACATATATTATAGCTAGAGTTCTATTTGATTTATATAAGAAAATGATCGATAATAGAGAAAACGGTAGCATTATTGATTTCTTACATTCCTGCAGTTTAATTATAAAAACATTGATATACCTATCATGCACATTGCTTAATATTATCTTGTACGTACAAATTAATAGCATATCTTACAGTTATTACTTATCCGTAATAAGAAAGATGGATGTCGACCAACAATGCACTTTCCGTAAACAGCATTAATTAATCATTTCTAAATGTGTTTGTGAAACTCATTAATTGCTTGCATTCTCTCTCCTGTATTCAATTCTACATTAAATTTCAGCCACAGTTTCTACTTAAAACTCAAAATTTATTTCTTCTACATTAGACGTGAGGTTTAAAATGCTCTTGTACAGAAAGGTAAATCACGATGCTTGTTGTATATTTCTTTAGAATACAGAATACTTTAAATCTATCTGTGAAGTATATCTTGAATCTGTTGGAGCGTTAACATAACCTTCATTTTGAAACTAAAGAGGAAGCAAACATTTGTATATTGCAATCTGTACAATTTCTGATTTATCTAATTTAAATAAATTAAATCGTTCTGTCCTGTAAGATGAGAATAATCTGTCACTGTAATCTATCTACTCATCTGAAAATGATTTGCTACATATATGACACTCAATCTTATAGAGTTTATCAGCTCAATTAATTAAAATTCACGCACAAACCATTACGCAGGGATCTCTTCAGTTTTTCTTTTATGCCTATATGATTTATATGTACATAATTTGTCCTCAAGGCTATCGCAAATATATGCCTATACTGTACGAAGTTGAAAAGTACTCTCATTTTCGGTCGGCTTTAATAAGTATTAAAATCTATATAAATTACAAAAGGCATTTTTTCACGCTGTTAATAATATTCAAACTTTAGATTATTTTGCGATGAGTTCATTAAATTAATCTGAGAATTGCTATGGTTTTCCCAATATTTTTCGTGACCTGTTAACCATTTTTCAATATAATAATGATTTCATATCAGCATTAATCACCTGTAAACATGGAAATAATTTAATCCAAGCGTTCTCAGAAATATTCAACCATTTGTTTACAGCTAATGAATGGGAAGGAATTTTCAAGGCAGACGATGTCAGAAGACAAAAGCTCAAGAGGACACACGATAAACATAATACAATATTTTAATTTTATTGCAGCGCAAGTACCTGTTAATAATATAAGTTCAGTAAATTAGATTTTTCAAATTTATATACGACGAAGAAATATATTAAAAACGGATCCAAAATAGAAAATGTACAATCCACAATTAATGCGAATAAACATATAAAAATACAAAAAATTTTAAACGAAATACTATTAGAGGCGATGGACAGAGATAATTACGACCGTATAAGAAATATTGTTATAATAAATCCTCAATATCCTTAATACAAGCGATGAGAGATTATTTTCCACAAAATCACCACTTTTAAATTTTTGGAACCACTCCCGGCAACTTCTCTCATTCAAATTAACACCACCATATACTTCTATGAGTAGCCGATGTACTTCAGCTGCAGATTGCTTTAAATGAAGAAAGTAAATTAAAAATTCCCGCAAATGACGCTTATTTGGCTAAAAATTTGACATCTTAACACGATGAAAACTATGTAATGCTAGCAAAAAGTCTGAGGTATTAAAAGATGATATTGGTGCGAGATGTCAATATATATTATACGACTTTTTACAACTGACAATTTCAATCTCATCTTATAGGTGTCGCCATATTTTCAAAACGGCGGAGAGTTATTTGTACACCTAAAATTTTATATATCTCATTTCCACTCTAAATTTGTTGGTATAATATTTATAGGAGCTTCACGTTCTTAACTTAAATGCGCAATACAAATTTTATATTAATAAAGAATGATAAGTGTTTAAGTGAATTCACTTTAACATTAAATTTGCATTATTGCAAATAATATAAAGCAAATAATTATAAAGTTTCTCTTTTACATTTTTTTTAATACCTTTCCAAATTACCAACATTTTCAAAATCGAAAGAATGTAATAAGTGTAAACTTAGTTCTTTTAGCCCCGATGAACTATTCATGCTTCGCAAGCTATACTGATACTAATATATTCTTTGTTCTTTCTAGATAGATACCTATCTATCTAGGTGTCTACCCGTTTGTCGAACGTAATATTTCTCACAGTTTTTACAATTTCTTTTGCACACGACTCCTGTTTTCAGATATGTATTCCTTATCTTTACAATTATTATTGTTTCTAAAGTAAACTTTAATATTATATTTTTCAAAGTATTTCTAATTCTTTCCGACAACCCTTTTACATATGGTAATACTATAATTTTATTATTAATCCCATTAATTTCCATACTATGTTCTGTAGTTTTATGATCAATCTGATACAATCATTTTGTTCAAGATTTACAAGCAACTTCCGCAATAAGAGCCCGTACATTCGACAGCTGATGCGCATATGCGCATCTGGTATTTTTTCGGAAAGCAGTGATCAGGGATAAGCCCAATAATAAAACCCGCCATATACACTTCTTCAAACAAATCTTTGAGGGACGTATACCTGGGGTGGTCACCATATTTCGCCGTTCGTTTGGGACCGAACTCCTCCCCCCCCTTTTACTAATAGGACCGCTCTCCAGCTTAGACTCCGAGCTTCTCGAGCGCGCGTGGGCGTGGAAGACAATATTCTCGTTTCAAACGTCGGCCAGGTCTGCAGAAATGTGTGAGTGCTCCCGTCTATCAGGCTGTCTACTGAAGTTTCGGTCGCGATATATCTATCTGTTTTATGTGCGCGGTTTGTAATTTTCTAGTATTTTCGCGGGCAGAAAACTAACATAATTGGTACTACATAGTATAGCACGTGCGTACTACGATACTGTGCTAGCGGTGACAAGGTGACACGGCCTTGTGGATATTGGCCCCTGCGCCGATACCAGAAGAGCTCCCGAACGGCAATTCTGCCCAGCGGCTGCCGTCTGCGGTAAGGGCTGTCCCCGTCCCCAAGACGTTGGGGCCGCGGCGCAGCATAGGAGGGATTGCGGAGCCTCCTTTCACCTTAGCCCTCAACTCATAGTATTAAGCTACTTTTCTAAAATTACCATGGTAAGAGCTCTCTGTATATAATAGTGACCTTTTGTATATTGTGTAGTTATTTTATTATTATAGCGCTTGTGTTTCTTAACTTAATTTTCTTTTACATTGAAAACGGCTTTTTTCTCCACATATTAAGTGGAGGTTTTTTATGCCTATTAACTTTAATAAATTTAGTAACTTAGGAAAGATATATTTTAAATGCGTATTTATTTGATCCCTTTCAAATGCACATTCCCGTCCGAATTCCAACCTTATCCTAGTGAAAAACACATTTTATCAATAAGGTGTAATGGATAATCATTATGAATGAAAATCTCTCTAACCAATTTTCTCCTGATAAATTGATTGCTCTGTCGATGACTCCTTCTATAGTACCTATCTTATTTCTAAATAGATGGTGTGATTTAAAATTTAACAACCTACCTGACCATGTAGGTATTCTGTACCAATTGAATTTTACTCTGTTAATACTGACTGAACAACTAGAATAGGATCCAAAAAACTTAATTTATTGTTTAAGTCTATTTCTTTTGTAAACTTCATTTTATCATGGATGAAATTAATATGGAATATACGAATAAATTAATTAAACGTGGAAACTTGTTTTTAGTTTCATGATAAATAGATAATTTCGATATATAATACTGAAACAACGTTTAATAGATTGATCTTTATATAACATTATGCGTTGAGCGAGGAAAGGGGCAAAAAATCCCAAGAGAAAATTTGAGTATAAAAACAAAAAACTCGGTCACGCAGAAAAAGTAATATTGTCCCTGGAAAACAAAGCAGCGGTTGCGAAGAAGCGAGAGAGTGAGAGAGAGGGGGGAGACGAGCGCGCTATCTTACGAAGCGAGAGAAGCAGATAAGAAGCGCGATGATAGCGGAAAAGTGCATCATTGTGGTAGCACGGAGCGCGGGGTGCGCGCGCACGCGTGGAATAAAGGAGACGAACAGCGAAAAGACCAATGTGAGTTGAGCCACGTTTAAGTAATGCTCTGGCACGGACGTGCACACATATATACACACGTGCACAGTAATTCGACGAGGGTTCTCTCGAGGGTTGGGGATTGCACGCGCGCGTGTGTGTAGCGAAAAAGCGATCGATCGGCTAATCGGGAACAGTGAATGATTCTCATTACTGCATACATCGTGTCCTTGCCCGGTCCACCTCTCTCCCTCCTGAAATATAACGAAAAAGGATTATTATTCGCTGGGAGTGGATATAGTCGCTGATAATGTTATTAATTAGACGCACTGCTGCGTACAAGCGTTGCAGTTGTTCCGCTATTAAACTTATAAAACTATTTCAATGTTGTTATTCCTAATACTACGTGTTAATTGAGAAGTAATACGGGGGTAGTTCCAGAAGTACCTGGCCTGACCGAGAGGTGATGGTAGTTGCTCAAAAATATACTGCTGTATTCGAAAGTACACAATTTATAAAGCATATGTCGCAAGTTTCAAGAGGTCATGATGTTTAGTATTTTTTGACAGCCATCAATAGTGAACATTTTCAATAAATTTGTAAACCTGGAAAAATTGGTCATCTTTATATGATACAATACTTTTATTTAAAAGACGTCAGCCCAACCAATATAAAAGCCAAATTAGACTCTGCTCTGGGTGTGACTGCTCTTTCGTGTGCAACAGTAAAATCTTGGGTAGCAGAGTTTAAACGAGGCCATAAGAGCTGCGAAGACGAGCATCTCAGTAGTCGACCAAACGAGCTGACGACTCCACAAATGTTGAAGCAGATCCACAAAGCGGTACTGAATAATCATCGATTGAAACTGCGCGAGGTAGCAGATATGGTAGGCATTTCAAAAAGTTCGGTATATCGCATACTAACTAAAGATTTGGAGTTGGCAAAGCTGTGCGCAAGGTGAGTGCCGCCTTTGCTCACAATGGAACAAAAAGAGCGTCGTGAAGATGTTCAGTTGAGTGTTTGGCAATGTTTCTCAAAAATAAAGCCGAATTTTTGAGCCGTTTCATAATCATGAATGAAAAATGTGTCCATCACTTCACACTAGAAACAAGAGAACAATCAAAATAATGGAGTCAAGAAGGAGAAGCGGCTCAAAAGAAGACAATGATCATCTGCAGGCAAGATCGTTTTTTGGGATGCGTGTGGGATAATTTTGATTGACTATCTTCAAAAACAAAAAATAATCAACGGCGATTATATAGTATTATGCGAATTGAAATGTTTACAGTACCCAAGCCCTCTAATAATAGCTGCTTTCATACCTCATCGTTGGGCTCCAGTCTCGTGCACCGTTCATGCTCGCCTCTTAAATCTACACACTTAATCGTATATAAGGCTAATAAAAAGAGGTAAAACGGGAGTTTCCATTAGCGGTATTCATGACATCCGCTCAGCCACGGCAACGAGTCCGAGACAGCCGATCGGCCGAGATACATCAGCCCCTAGCGCTAGGAAATTGACCGGGCAGTACCCCGCTTCAGTCCCGCGGGATACGTCCGTCGCATTTCGTCAGATCGTCCAGACTTGGCGACGCCCGTTTCGTGAAACCTGCCGAATTTACTGACTATTGTAATCATAAATCTACGACCTAGACTCGCTGGCCCGTAAGCGCGAAGCCCGACGAATCTTTCGCCAATTCCTCGTGCTGTGTTTACAACAAAATGACGGCTGCGCCGCTCGCTCCTCTCGTCCCTTACGCTCTATACGGGATTTGATTAACCGACCAGTCGAATCACGATAGATCATGATCGTAGTCGAAACACGTTGTCTTTCAGAAGAACGGAACGATAGCTAAATAAACGTAGCCGCAGTGTTGTTAGCGACTATACTAGTAGCCGCTCCTGTTCTCTTTCAGGAGAATGGGATGAGAGCCTGGTTATCGATAGCCGCAAAACAGCTAGCCGCTCCCGTTTACTTTCAGGAAAACTGGTCGAGAGCCTTACGACCGACTCGAAATCTCGGGGACGAATGCGTCGGCCCCGCGTTGTTCTCCCAATGAGCAATGTTCTCTTAAAATCGACGTCCATTCTAGCACTTACGTGATTCAGCCGCCGTAAAACGTAATTCCGTACCGATCTGCCGCATTAATCGGATCGACGAGCCTAATGAATACAATTCGAGTTCTTAATAACCCTAAACTTCCCGCACCTCACCTACTAACGCCTAAGTTAATAAAACGGCAGTCACGGTACTTACCCTTTCTTTAGACGAAGTTCGGTCCACGGAGGGGAAGTCCTCTTTCCGAACCTCTGTGCTGGCAGGCGGTTGAGTGCAAAAGGAACCAGTTCGCGTACTGTCTTGAACCTAACACCATTTCGACGGCTCGCGACCCCCCAGTCCACTGACCCTATCCTACCTAAAGGTATAGCATTTTGATGAATTTCAAATATTTCTGATGAAAAAATTAGAAAATATATCGTGAATAGAACTGGAAGTGTACCGAAATTTTGCTGCGCAATAGATCTATGATTTTTCATCTAAACTCTGTATATATTACTCTGTATGTATCTACCGTGCTATGTCGTAGTATGCTAGTGAAAGACAATTGAAAACTTGCTGAAGCCCTTTACTCCTAACACATCTACCATAGGATGTCATAAAAATCCATTGAGCATGATTGAGCGGGGCGTACTAACTTAAGCCACAAGCATATATACTTCTAGCCGCGCCAAAATATTACTTTTAGGTCCCTGTGAGTGAGTCGTTCTACTTTTATTGCGCCTATTGTCCACATCTTGTGTCGTCTTTCCCCTTCCTATGCATGCGTCTCAGGCAGTCGCCGCTCTCTACGATCGCACGAGCTTAAAGAGCAAAGTCTAGAAAATCGCACAGAGCGATCAGTATCTGTCTAGGGTCAGTAAAGGCTCTTAATATTAGTCGATAATATTTTTTACAGTCTGGGCTATAAGCGTCAATGGTCTCTGCTACTATCTCTGTTAATCTAATGAAGGTCAGACTGTCCTTCTCCATAATCATCCTCATAGACACAGAAATGGAAATACAATATAATGAAATTAAATTACAAAGTAAAAATAATTAGTATAAGAAGTAGTTACATATTAATCTAAATAGAACGGATATAACGATTTAGTATTGACGAAACAAATATTTAAAAATCTCGCCAACAATATTAAAGTGTACGAGCTAATATTAAAGTATACGTATGTAATACGGTAGTGGCAGTCTTTAGGACTCATATTTACCTACGGAGCTTTAAGGTGGTCCACGCTTGACTCATATTTGTACATGTTGGTAACTATATAATAAAAAATTAATAATAAATATGAATGATAAATAAAAAATTAACTATTATGTGTATTTTCAAATTAACGGTTACCAATAAGTTTAATATTGTCAATTTCGTTTATCAATTCATATAATATACTGTAGATTACAACGTATAATTAGAAATATATCTGTTGATGAGATGATTCATTTTATAATAATGAAGAGATTTAACTCACCAATTTTAACCAAAGATTAGTAATAAGCAGCTGGTTCTTTTCATCCTGCAACATGAATTAGCCAATACAGTAAAGGAAAAGTTTTTGAATTGAGTAATAAGACAATGCAAAATCATTAAACCTGTCCACAAAATGATAATAATTACTTTATACTTTATGATATTGTGTATCTGAACTATGAAATGATGATACTATTATCAAGGACGCTATTATAATCTACACATGCAAATTCTCATGCAATAAAAACAGTAAAAGGCTATTCGCTTAATTTATTTTATTTCATTCTTTATTAAAAAGTTGAACTTTGAATATTGCATTAGATATATGGGCATTGAATATTGTAGAATTGTCCTTTGGCAAGCATGTCTTCTTTACTAATGGTTTATAAAGAACAGGTATACGACATTCTGATGTATTTTTATATATGAACAAATTTTTTTGTTATAGAGCAGAAATATAACGCGAGTTACAAGAAAAGAAAAGTTAAATCATTTAAATTATTATACTAAGATAAATATAAGCATAGAAACACTCTATATCTAGATACAATCGAAAATGATAATCGTACAAATAAACACGCGGTCATAAATAAACCCAGACTGTAATAGGAAAAAAGGAAGGGAAAAAGGGAAAGAGAGAGAGAGAAGGAGAATAAAGAAAAATTTTAATATAGTTAACGAGTCAAAAATATACATTGAAAATAAACAGTTGATAATTTTTAAAAACGAATACGTGGCTATTGTTGTAAAAAGCAAATATCGTTAAAACCAGGTATAGTTCAGAAATTCATTTTCTGTAAATCAAAGATTTTGATTATAATCTAATAGAAGTGGTTATACATGGAAGTTCTTACAAAATAATTGAAGGGTACAATAAATCACTTGCCTGTCAAATTGTATAGAAAAAAAATCCAACGCTTTTCTTCATTTATACATTGTTGGTTTGGATTTTTTTCAGCGTCGTATAATAAGGTTGGTGGATTTGTCTTTACCAATATTATTTTTGAATTTCAGTAGAGCATAATTTCTCTCTACTTATTACTTTTATTTTTTCAACTAAAAATCTTAGAAATTATAAGTTAACGTTAGAAAGTGTGAGAAAGACAGAGAGATACTAGCTTAGATGGTAAATAGTAAGAGCAATAAGCGCGTACACGGTTTTCTACAGTTGTTCATCTTGCTCCTCGTAAGGCAGCGCTGTTACTGCTTTATCTCTCTACTATACCTACAAATTTATCTCTCTCACACCTTGTGTGAACGGATTCGTGCGTTAATACACCGCGGGTGCGTATTAGGTAGGGGTAGCATATTATTTATTATAATTTCATAAATTTTAATAAATGTTCAAGTTATTTTTTTTAATTTAATAAATCTTCGTTTTATTTTTTTATTAGTAATAGATGATATAAAAATATTTCCCCCCTGTGCCTGATAATTAATTAGTCTGGATTATCGATAATTTATCAATATATATATTATTATTTAAATAATTTCCAGGATAAACAAAGGTAAGTGTGAGGAAGAAATCCGTAAAGAATCTACGATCTAATGAAATTGTTTTAAACAATTTAATCCATTCGGGGTTCTTTACAACTCTGTCAACGGGTACTTACTACCGGGTGTTTCATAAATAAGTACCCCGTTACAGAAATGTGACAAAAAAATGTAAATGTAATCTAGACATAAAACAAATTAGATATGTAATAACTAACTACGTATTATAGATAATATTCATTCAATTTGATTTAAATATTAACTAATAGAAATAATATTAATTTAAATTAATTTTTGTAAAGAGCGCGATTTATTTTCGGCACTCGCTGAGGAAGGATAACTCTCGAGTAACGAAAAGAATCAAAAATTCGATCCATCCTTTACGAGCGAGATTCGATTTCGGTACTCGTTAGAAAGGATACGAGTAATGAAATAAATCGATACTCTTCTGACTAACCAATTCTTTCGCTTTTCTAGTGAAAGATTCTTTTCCGAGTCAAGTTGAAGATATATTTACTCGCAAAAAAGAGTTAATAAAAATTACTAATTCAGAACAACGGGCACACCCGATTTCTAAAAAGGTAATTTTTATTTCGTCTGGAAAAACATAAGGAAAAGTCAAAAAATAAAAGTGATTAAATTCGAGACTGAATATAATTTATTCGGACAAAATACACTCCTTGCCCCAAACTAAATTATTATAATACGTCGGTAAATAATTTAATTTATGTAAGATTGGGAGCCAAAATTTTGATAAGAATAACATTTATTTTTATTAAAATTTCGATTTTTTTATATTAAAATTAATTTTTTTATATTATTTATTAAGACACATCTTAGAATAATATAAAAACGAACAAGTGTATTTAATATACATTGTGACGGAGGTCGCAATGAGTAACGGATTCTGCTCCGGGTGCCTGAGAAGAAGATGTCTAGTTCGCGACTAATCGCCATTTTCCTTTTTCGAGGTGCCGTTGAACTTACCCGCAGCACGAAGATCGGAGCGAAGAAGGGCACGAATTGATGCGCGCGCACGTGAAGTATAGATAGAGAAATGCGTATGCCGGCGCCGCATGAAAGAGTGAGTGAGATGAGCAGTGCTCGGGGGAGAGAGGGAGACGGTAGAAGACGTGTAAAGAGTATACTTGATGATTATTCGCTGAAACGTCAAAGTGAAAAGAGCGTTTGTTCGGTTTTTCTACCCGTTTTCTCAAATCACCCTGAGTTTTCGAAAATATAGATACGAGCTTGTAAAGTGCTTGTGAAGTGCTTGTCAGACCGAAACGCGCCGTAACTGCGTCGCTGGCGTCTATAGTTAGCCATCCGCCAAGCCTGCCCCGAGACAAAGACAGAGATGGACGATCGCGACACATCCGAGCCCGATAATAATCAGCCCGAAACAGTCGATAATCAGCCCGAATGAAAGGAAGAAAATCATCCGCCGGCGCCTTCAGGCAGACTAATGGAAGTCGCTTGGTAAGTCAGTCACTAATGTAAGTCATTACGAAGCCCGGTAACAGAAAGGCCGTAATACAAACATAACATAACATAGAAACATATGAACACTGAAAATATGGAGAGGAAAAATTGCAGGTGAGTATTATGAAGATCCAGAGAAATATTTAGAACAATTAATCGACTGCTAAAGAAGTTTGGGAATATCGGTAGAAGTCAAGGCCATGCCATCCAATCTACGTCGCGCAGCTTGCACCTGGTTTAGGAGCATTCGACATGAAGTGAATACGTGGACAGACTTGAAATGTCCTCCACGGCACCAGTACTCGATACCAAAACTCTGGATCGGGACGAAATATGGAGCAAACATAAGGGTCAAATACAAGGTGATGGCGAAACCATTACACAGTATATAGCAAGGCTGAACATCATTATCCGGCGATTCAAAAGGAAACCTTCGGTGCAATGCCCACTGAAGACAATCTATCTCAATCTACGGCCCATATAGAAAATATCCAAGAGAAAAAGTGATGCATACTTTGGGTAACGTAGACAAGCACGGTCATAGATTGGAGAGAGAAATTGACTACGATAAGAGATATACTCCACTACCACCGAAGGATATCGCAGGCGGTATACCATGCACCTAAAGACAAGTCAAGGAAACTAGCGCCTCGTGACAGGAAGAGCCAATCGTCCGCTAGCAGTTCGTCCGAGAGTAGTAGTGATTGAGGCCACAGCAGAAGAGAGCGTTGAAGACGACGGAACAAACGAGATAGGTCGCCATAGTTGAGGAAAATAAGACGCCTGTAAAGAGTTCGAAACAAGAGATTTGGGCAGATATTGTCAAGAGCCGACCGTTGAACAATAACGTTCAAGAAGTAAACAAAAGTTTAGCTGGTACGTAAGGATCGATTAGATGGATGAGAGGATATACACGGTGAATAAGTCGAAAATGATACCAGGGATGCAATCTGAGAATGCGTCCGAGAGACCGCCATCTAGGTCAAATGAGTCAACGTTGACTAACGTATGCTATACTTGCCACGTACCGGGGCACCGAACAGCAG
This sequence comes from Sycobia sp. Sy_11, assembly GCA_018907035.1. Classification (NCBI taxonomy): domain Eukaryota; kingdom Metazoa; phylum Arthropoda; class Insecta; order Hymenoptera; family Epichrysomallidae; genus Sycobia; species Sycobia sp. Sy_11. The sequence goes on from JACCIC010000304.1 coordinate 263,387, forward strand.
AATGCCCGCGTCGACAGTCACTTTACGTGTCATCAAGTTGGGTATAGTTGGGCACAGTGCTGATGGAAGTCATGGCCGAAACAACAAATGATAGAAGGAGAAATTTGTCAATTCTACCAAGCACATGGTGTAACGTTCCAGACATATACAAATTGTGCTGTCAGACGCACATAGTGGGAAAACCAGAGCGCGGGCAGGCTGCACAGTCCCCAGTCGCCCGCACGAAGTCAGGGACTCTCAGCGAATCAATAGATGAGAGAGTACCAAACCGAGTGCGCAAAGGAGTTGACTCTACCTTAAGCTCCCGAGCTCGCTAAATTTATCCGGTCCGCAAAAGTGCAGGCATGATTCAGTAGCAGCTTTCTGTCAAGCGGACTGATAAGTTGGTTGAACCACCTTCTACAGTGCAAGAGGGGAGAGAGACTGTACATCATACAGTCGAAAACAAGAGTAAAGTGTTTAATTACTAGGAAGAAGCCGGGCCATCATGGAGAGGTTGCCGAGAGCTTCGCAGCTGGTAAAAACGAAGGAGCCGTGTCGACTAGACGAGAGTATCCAGCAGGATAAGTACGCTAGACCAGTGGAAACCGAATAGCCGACTACCCCCCCCCCCCCCCAGCCCGCGAGGGACTAGCTAGCCGGAAATCGAACGAAGAGCCGACGATATGTTAAGATATGCATTGGAGAAGATATATATCGTGCATTATTCTATCCAGGAGCTATGTGTACACTCTTTGGACCTGTACTGACAGCCAGATACAGAGATCGTCTAGAAAAGTCATGCACAATCGTCAAAGAAGCGACAGGAGACCGAGTAACCATAGTAGGAGAAATAAAGATGCGAATCGACATTGAAGGCCATGATAATTATGTGAGGGAAAAAGTACTTAACGAGCGTAGTATTTCAGAATTGAGGGTCGCAAAACAACAAGAGATAGAGAGACGAGTAGAGAAGATACTCCAGAGCCCACAAGAGAGCGCATGACGAACCTCACCGAGCACCATATTATAGTAGAGGACGAAGCGCCGGTGAAGCACAAAGTGACCAATGAAAATATTTACTAATATGTGCATAAACAGCCGATGAAAACTCAATTAAAATACTTGTTACTTAGATATTATTGAATTGTTTAAGAAATCGGTTAAATTATTATATCGGGCGAAGCCGAGACGGGGGATACTAGTATATGTATTGAGTGTACAAATAAGTTACCGCTATTTTTTTATAAAGAAATAAGAATTCATTGTAAAAAAAAAGTACAAATAATGTCATTCAAAATATTGCTCATCACTTTCTACTAATTTTGATCCTCTTTCGGGGATCAAGTGGATAACCCATCTAAAAAATCCATCGAAGTAGGGGCATGCTCGGGCTTACCCCACGATTTCCTACGCTTTAGGTTGTCGTACTGAATCCACTTTTCGTCTCTCGTCACGATTCGATGTCGAAATCGTTTAAAATTTTGCCGTTTGACGAATTGTTCGCAAGTGAATAAACGAAGCTCAACGTCTTTCAGCGCAAGGTCGTAACGAACCCAATTTCCTTGCTTTTGGACAATATCCAGGGTTTTGATACGTTCTGAAATAACTTGCTGATTCACTCCTAACGCTCGTGCATGTAAGAACATGCACGAGGCGCTTGCCACGGATCTTCCTTCAGTAAAGCTTCCAATTCTGTATCACCAAGTTTGGAACCACTTTTGATCATTTTTCTCACTTAAATTAACATAACAATATACTTCTATGAGTATCTGATGTGCTTCAGCTGCAGATTGCTTTCAAAGAAGTAAATTAACAATTCTCGCAAATGACCCTTACTTGGCTCAAAATTTGACATCGTAACATGATGAAATCTGATGAAAGTGATGCTAGCAAAAAGTCAAAAGTATTAAAAGGTTATACTGTTTCTAGATGCCAATATATACTATACGACTTACCAAGATGGATTGATAAGTTTCCGGCCTGACCAAGAGATGGCGCCACTAGGCCTACCTTGAGGTGGCGTTCTATAGTACCATTCTTAGATAGCTTGTAGCTATAGTTCCAGTCCGATCGCCATGTTAGTTTAGGTCTGAGAGCACGCTCAATAAGACGCCTCTGTGTTTTTCGTAAAAATGGAAAAGCTGGAAAATCGTGTTGTCATAAAACACTTGTATTTGAAAGGGTTAACGTCGAAGCAAATTAAAGAAGAGATGGACTTAATACTCGGGACATCCTCCCCATTATACACAACTGTTAAGCACTGGGTTTCCGAGTTTAAAAAGGGTCGTGTGAGCACCTCTGATGAGCCTCGCTCAGGACGCCCCATTGAGATCGCAACTCCAGATATGATCGAAAAAATCCATTAAATAGTGCTGGAAGACCGCAGATTAAAAGTTCGTGCGATAGCTGAGATTTGTAAGATATCATATGAACGTGTACAAAATACTTTGCACCAACATTTGGAAGCATTTTGCACCAGCATATGGAAAAGCTCTGTGCAAGATGGGTGCGGCGTTTGCAAACAGTCAACCAAAAATTGATTCGAAAGAACATTTCTACTGCCAATTTGTCGTTGTATAAGCGTAATCCTAGCGAATTTTTGCATCGATTTGTAACCGTTGATGAAACTTGGGTCCACCACTATACTGCTGAAACCAAAGAACAGTCAAAACAGTGGATTGGACCAAGGGAACTAACTCCAAAGAAGGCACAAACAAATTTTTTCAGCGAACAAGGTCATGGCTGTTTTTTGGGATGCAAAAGGTATTATATGCATTGATTACCTTGAAAAGAGTAAAACTATCACTGGTCAATACTACGCAGACTTATTGCAACGTTGAAGCCACGAAATGAAAATTAAACGAGCTCATCTGGCGAAGAAGAAAAAACTTGTTTCATCACGATAACGCAGCAGCACACACGTCAATCGTTGCGATGGCTAAAATCAACGATCTCCATCCCTACTGTCCAGATCTAGCCCCGACTGACTATCTGGTTCCTAACCTCAAAATTCGCTTGGCGGTAAGAGATTTGCGGACAATGTAGAAGTAATCGAAGCTGGAAATATGTATTTTGAGGATATTGATGAATCAGTCTATAGAGATGGTACTACTCTACTAGAACACCGCTATGAGAAATGTATTAGTCTTGGAGGAGATTATGTTGAGAAGTAAAAATTCTTACAAACGTTGTTTTTCTTGGTCAAGCCGGAAACTTATCAATCCACCCTCACACTATACAACCTTATTTATACACCTAATATATATAGATATGCGAAAAACGTAATAATAATTTATTTTTTCTTGTTTTATTATATGTTCCAAGGAATCTACCAGCAGATCCGGATTTAGAAATAGTTTAATTTATATTTTGTATTTAATTAATCAGAATATAGTAATTGTTTGTTGTTATAATGTAAATAGCGAGTTCAGAATTATTCACCTAAATTTAGGACTACCAGTTCTGATACGTTCCTCTCTCCTCAATCGAACTCTAAAAAATAGAAGAAAACAAAATGAAGCGTACGCAGAGCGAAGACGGAGCGTTACACGGGGCGTTACATTTGAACAGGGACCTGTAAAATAATTAGAATAACTAATTATTGAAATTACTAGTAAATAACTCTAGTTCAAGCGTTAAAAACTGAAGTTTTAAGGCTGAAAATTATTTTTGAAATTAATATTAAAATAATTTAAAAAAAAATACGTCTACTCCGACAGTATCTTTGTTTTACCTATTAACAATAGAGGAATTGATCAAAGAATTACAAGAAGTAAATGTAGATAACGAAGAAAATGTACCTTTATTTAATAAACTAGACTTTAAGTCTAGTTTGGTGTCATATGTTCAAGCGCATCCTGAAGAATATAGTGATGAACCAGTTGATGTACCAGAATATAAAGATCTTGTAGAACTCAAGAGCTAGAAAAACTAGAAGCAGAAATGCAATGTTTACGAGATTTAAAAAATACTCCAGGTACTTCATCACATACAAACGTTGCATCATAGCCAATAAATAAAATGGCAAGCGATAACAATCAATTTTTCAAAACAGCGATGCATACAGTAGAAACAATGACAAAAATACTTGACCAAATGAGAAAATAAAATTTCCATTTTGTCATTAAAAATCTATATGCATTATAGAAAGAGTAAGAGAACTCGAAAACTTATGGATATAACGACGAAGAAATTCTACAAGGGTATCCCTTCTGCTGCGTATGCACAATCATCGCATCGTAATTATGCATAAAATATGAATAACTTAGAACAGCTTGAGACTGACTTAAGAAATTTTTATTTGACATAGACAAATGAAAAACCTTCATCTACAAAGCAGTAATCGTAAAAAAGAAATAGACGAAACCATACGATCATTCGTCAACATGGTGATGGCACTAATACATCACAGAGGAGGTTTTGATGAAGCGAAACAACTAGAAACAATTTATTATTATATATGAGAACCGAATATCGAATACACGTTCCGAAAAATACAATTACAAGAACTGTATAATAATGATATAATGATATAATTCAAAAGTAGAAGAGTACTTGAAAACTAAGCACGAGCTCGAAGACGAGGCAAAATTTAATCGCGAAGTTACTCAGTAAATACGCATACCCAATCAATGCGAATATACGTAGATCAGATGCATCAACCAAATATAAAATATCCTTCATTTATGAAAAAGCTAAATGTTGTTGGAAGTATAAAGAGCGCAGACATGAAAGATTTAAATGCACAAATGAAAGAAAACTATTTTGTTCTTACTGTCCCGAAACAAAATTGCAAACTAGATAATGGATTATTTACTGAGATAATGATATACAATTATAAAATAAATGCACTTATCGATACAGCATCCGTTCTTCTGCAAACAAAATGATATCTGAAGTCTATTTACGTTATGATTTTCAAAATAAAACAAGCAGTAGAATAGATGTATTAGCCGATAGTTCCGAAGAAAAATTAAGTGATTAAATTTCGGAATATATAAGCACTCAAGTTTTACATGAATAGTTTTTATCTCAAGAATATTGTGTCGAAATTGCAAGTTGATCGGAGCAAAATTGACAAAGTTGTGATTATTTGAACATTCGTTGCTCCAAGTAGGATTTTAACAATTTTGGGGTGAAATTTCGTAACTAAATCGGAGACTACAAAACCTTATGATGAAGGTTTTACCATAAATAAAAAAGAGTGCATCGGACATGTACAAAAGAGAATGGGGGCACGTCTGCGTGAATTGCTAAAAAAAGCGTAGTTGATACAAAAACCAAGACAGAAAAGTCGTAAAAACAAAAAGCCTTTCTGGCAAAGGGAAGCTTAGTGCTAAAATGATAGACAGTTGATGATTGACAGTTTACTATGGACTGGCTATTCGACGTAATCACGATAAATTGATAAAATGAAAAATGAATTTTGGGCTACTTATTATCACTACTGCTCCACCGACGAAAACCCACAGCATAACAAATGCCAACATGGCGTAGACTCTTGGTGCGAATGGCAGAAAGTTGCAGCTTCAGATGCACTAAACTCTTTTAAATACAGCTACACAACACTTCCTACTAAAGTTCTTAGAGCTATTAGACCTATTTATGAGGACTTGAGTAAAGACGAACTCTTGCAGCGATGACTTATAGGTTTCACGCAAAATAATAATGAGAGTCTCAATCAGCTAATCTGGAAAATCTCTCCAAAGTTAGTGAGTGACACCTCTAAAATTTATTAAAATTGCAGCTAATGTAGCTGTATGTAATTTTAATGAACATGCTTCTGCTCTATTAGTCATTATGATAAAGATGCAAATCAGTACAGGGTCAAGTTCCCACGAATGGGCGCGACAAGTTGACGAGTTGCGACTAAATAGAGCAGAGCAACAACCGTCACACGACAGTAATGAAGGAAGAGTTTTACGTAGACAAATACAAAAAGATGCTTTAGACCATATAGATGAAAGCGTTTTGCTATATGGACCTGGTATTGACGATTCTATACGAACCTGAAAGAATGATAAAATTTTATTGTGAATTTTTTAGTTTACAAAACTTTTAAGCCGTTTCCTGTAAACTGCCATTTTTGAAGTCGGTGTACATTCTCATACAAAATCTACTGAACCGATCGGATTAAAATTTTACACAGTACATCTTTACATAATTCATCAGCTAACACTGTCGAGTTTTTTGATTATTTATATTAATTCTTAATTTTACATGAACAAATAACCCAATTTTTTTTATAGCAAAAATCTGATTTTTGGTTTCTTAGGGCTACCAAAAATTCTAAAATTAAAAAAAAACACGATAGCGTTACCTGAGGAAATATCTACTTTGAAGAATGCAGATTCACGAGATGCAGAACGGAGATTCACTGTCATTCGTATAATTTTCAATATTTTTCAATGAAAATTTGGGAAAATTATTAAATAATTAAATCAAATAGAATAATAATTAAAATAATTAAATCAACCAATGCTTCTCGGAATGGATGTATTGAGATAAATACCGAAATTCGAATAAATAATCGAATTATTTCACAAACAGAAAATGAACATATTAATAAATTTAAATTAACGCATTTAAAGACAAATGAGAAAATAATATTACATTTTTAAAATAATATTAGATTAAAGAATTAGAAAATATCAAAGATCCAACACTGTTATTATAGCATTGTTATAATTGTTTTGGAAGAAAATACTTTAATCAAACAGAAATATCGACTATGAAAGCCAATAATGCAAAATGTTATAAATTCGGAAGTCGATAAAACGTTGTTAGGAGGAGTGATCCAACCGTCTAATAGCCCGATTTTCATGGTTCAAAAGAAAAATGGAGAAGATCGTTTTTGCGTCGACAAAAAATTCACAAGTCACGAAAAAAGACGCATCACCGTTACTGCAAATTAATGCTATTTTACATAGGCTGCGGAAAACTAGATACCTATCTACAATTGACTTGAAGAGTGATTACGGGCAAGTAATACTTACATCAGAAAGCCGACCGGTTATCGGATTTACCGTTCCTGGCAACGGTTATATGAATTCACCATATGCCCTTTGGAATACACTCCACATCTGCAACTTTCCAACGATTATTGAAGCAGATTATTAGCGCCAAAATGGCTTCGAATATTTTTGCATAATGCGTTATTTTAAAAACATTCAACGACTACTTAAAAATTTTAAAAAATGTGTTATGCGCTTAAAAACGCTAAGTTGAAATCAATCTGTGTAAAATGCAACTTTGTCCCTCCCCAATTTAAATATCTAGGTCATATCGTAAATAAAGATGATATGTATACAGATCCAGAAAAAAGTACAGCCGTCACGAATTTATCTCCGCCTAGAAACGCAAAGGAAATACAACGATTTATGGAATTGCTTCTATAGGATTTACTAACATAGAATATTGCTTTTATTATTTTCATTTTATGTTATTGATTATTTAATTTTTATTTTATTATTAATTTTATTTTATTTTTATTTTTAATTGTAAATATAATTTATTGTAGGAATAAGCTTTATTTCAGATACATCTACGGTTGTGAATATAAACAAGAACAGTCTGACTGTCATTATTTTAGCTAATATATTGTATTTTAAAGGATGAAAGACCGATAAAACTATTTATTAATTTCACTCAGAACAGTCGACATAAGTAAAATTTTTAATTCTAACAATTTATGAGAATAATATGGTAGTGTAGAGCTGGACGTAGCAGACTAGACGTTGCAAAACCACTTACGCTTAGCAAAACTATTTTTTCACCTGGAATGTTTCGAATAGCTACAGAATATGTCCAAAATTGTGATATATTCCAGAAATAGAAAATATCACAACAAACACCAGCGGATAAAAAGCACGCAGCACAAGTCAAACAACCTCGGGAAAATGTATCTGTCGATTTAAATGAATCTTTGCCTTGTCCAACAAAACTGAATATATGGCTTTTAGTTATGCAATATAAGCTGGATAAAATTGCGAACTCTTTGTAAAGACACTGAAGAAGCTGCGACCAATGCTAACAGAGCAAATAATTTTACATCATGAATGTCCAATACAATATTATCAGATGGACGACAATTGAATACGACATTATTAGAAAAATTAAAATGACACATCGATGTTCACCACCGTACACATCACATGAGTCACGTGACAAAACAATAATTCACAATATGTAGGTGAAAATCAATGATCATGGGACCAATTCATCTTTCGAATACAATACAGCTCCTAGCCAATCAACTGTATATACACCTGCTTACTTAAATTTTGATCGCGAATTACGTCCACCAGGAGTGGATATTAAAGAAAACAATGATCTAACACAATTAGATAACAAAAATAGGAGAAAACGAGTATAAGATGCATTGGAGCTTGGAAGAATATAATTAGCACGAAATTTCCAAAAACACCGAAAACAGAAACATTATTATAATCTTAGACGCCGAATATGGATGCCTAGAATCGGAGAGAAAGTGTTAAAAAGAACACACGAATTATCTAATAGACAGGCATTATTGAACGCAAAATTTGCTCCAAAATACGAGGGACCATTTACCGTAACTTATATAATTTTTCACGTTATCTACGACTTTCAAGACGATAAAGAGGGAGAAATTCAACACATAAATTTTCGTGACTTAAAAGATATCAAGCCAGATGAAAAATGAGACGAAAAATCAGATGATTTTCCGCCTTGCAAATTAATATAAATGCGGTAAATCAGTCATAAACTTATCTGTTCACCAAAACGTGACATCCCCATATATGATACAAGTAACATTTACATGGACGTAAGTTAGGAAGCCACTTTGCAGTGGTTGACCAACAGACAGATGCAGAAGTAGCCTTTGGTATGGAAGTGATCACCACTATAGGGTATAGAATACTATTCCATAGAAGGTCACCAGCAGCACATCGTGGAGACAAGAAAGGAGACGAATCGTGCGTTGAGAAAGACAACCAATAAGATATCGTCTACAAGACGAAGGATTAAATGACTCTTCTAAATCGAAAGCTAAAAAGAAATTCAAGTTTTTCCGTTTTCAATATTAATTTTCGGTCAAATAACAATTGAAATTACTTATATATCGAGCCAAATTAATATTATTATATACAATTACTGTATCCAACGAAAATATATAGAGATAAGTCAAATAACAAGGAAAATAAAAGGAAAAGTTTACTAGGGCAATCAAAAGTCACGTTTTGTTTATAAAATTTAGTATCAATAAAGGAACTCGTTATGCCTGCGACGGTAGTATTGAAATGTTCGTCAACGAAACCTTTGAAGAAGTAATCCAATCCATAATGAACGCAATGAACGGCGAAGCTACAGTAGAATAGCCGACAAGGCCAAGGATTATTAACTAAGATAAGAATTTCTAAGGATGAAAAATTGAGATGATAAGACAAAATAAGTCACGTCACCGGAGAAGCAATTTCCTCCAGTTGATGAAAAATGTATTCAATGGAACAAAAGACTAAAAACCGTACCATTTTTTTATTCAAATGGACCTTCCTTCCCATTAGTTTTAAGTTAAAAGAGTGTCCATGTAATAAATTTATTCTTGTATTGCATATATAGTTACTCATGGATGTTAACATTTTATACATTTTCGCTACCTCAAATACCTCATTCTTAGCTAAAAGCATAAAATATATGCTATTTTTAACGGATGTATTCCAATTTAAAATTAAAAGTAAGTTAAATTAAGTGAATTTAGTTAAAATTTTTAGGATATTTAAATAATTAGCGCATAAAATTTTCAAATATTTCTAAATATTTACAACAATGTTTCAATGAACCTTATATATATTATACAAGGTTTGAATAAAAAAAATGAATAAATAGAAATATTCAGTATGGCTTTAAATATTATATAGAATGTATTATTAAAAAGAATTTTAAAAACAATCATAAAAATTAATCCTAACAGAATGAATATTTTAATAATTTCATAATATTCACAGTACATAAATCCAATAATACTTTGAAATAATTAAAATATTCAATTATATAAAATCAAAATATAATTTTTAACTTACCTACTGATCTTGGATGTACTTGATCACACATATTTGAAAATATTTTAAATGCTCGCTAAAATTACTCCAGATTCAAAATTCATTTTTAATTTAATTTATTCTTCAGGTCACTCATATTTGAGGTTCATTCTCAAAATGTTTTGTGATTCTTGATAGCAATCATTAGAAATCTTAAACGTTAAAAGCGAGTCTTCACAAAGTAAATTGTTCTTAATTAAAAACAGCTGATCAGGTATAATCTTGTATGCGATAGCTATATTAAGCAGAATATGAAGAAGCAAAGTGCATCAGATTAGTAGTTCTTTAGTCTTAATTTAACAAAAATATTTTTCATTTATAATTAAGAACAATTTACTTTGTGAAAACTCGCTTTCTAACGTTTCAGATTTCTAATAATTGCTATCAAGAATCACAAAACATTTTGGGAAAGAACCTCCATTCTGAGTGACCTGAAGAATAAATTAAATTAAAAATGAATTTTGAATCTGGAGTAATTTTAGCGAGCATAAAATATTTTCAAATATGTGTTCAAGTACATCCAAGATCAGCAGGTAAGTTTAAAAATATATTTTGATTTTATATAATTGAATATTTTAATTATTTCAAAGTATTATTGGATTTATGTACTGTGAATACTATGAAATTATTAAAATATTCATTCTGTTACGATTAATTTTTAGATTGTTTTTAAAATTCTTTTTAATAATACATTCTATATAATATTTTAAACCATATTGAATTTTTATATTTATTCATTTTTTTGTATTCAAACCTTCTATGATATATATAAGGTTCATTGAAACATTGATGTAAATATTTAGAAATATTTGAAAATTTTATGCGCTAATTATTTAAATATCCTAAAACATTTAGCAAAATTCACTTAATTTAACTTACTTTTAATTTTAAATTGGAATACATCAGTTAAAAACAACATATATTTTATGCTTTCAGCTAAGAATGAGGTATTTGAAGTAGTGAGAATGCATAAAATGTTAATATCCACGAGTAACTGTATATATATGTAATAATTAGATAAAAATTTATTACTTGTATACTCTTTTAATTTAAAACTAATGGGAAGTAAGGTCTATTTGAATAAAAAATGGTACGGTTTTTAGTCTTTTGTCCCATTGAATACATTTTTTATCTTCTGGAGGAAATTGGTTCTCCGGTGAGGTGAGCCTTTCCTTGTAAGATAAGTATACGCGTAGAATTACTCTATAACTAGATAGAATCGAAAATGATAAACATACAAATAATACACACGCGGTAATAAACGAACACATACATATACTAAATTAGATATGTAATATAATAAACTAAGCATGTATTATAGATAATATTAAGTTAATTTAATTTAAATGTTAACCAATAGAAATAATATTAATTTAAATTAATTTAAACCTTAACCAATCAAATTTTTATTAGCATACTTTGTCACGAGGCCGCATCCGAAATGCGCCTCGAAGTCCGCGGCGCGTGCATGTAAATACCGTGCGACCTCGACGCGGCGACCGGCTGCGCGAGAAGAGCGGCGATAGGGGGAGCGAAGATTCGGCGTGGATAGGCGCGAAGTTTAGTTAGAGTCTGTCTCACGCTATAGCAAGAGATTCACAAAAGAGAAAAGACGGAAGAAACGCCGCTACGAGTTCCTTGCTATCCGCAGCGGCGTATAGCGAGTTCGTAGAGGTGAAGAGTATGTGAGATCGAGAGGAGTGCCAGCGGGAGCCGACGACAGCTGGTTTCGGCGGTATTGAAAAGGAGGCCCCTTCAACTCCCGCCGAGACGGTCGGCGTCGGACGCGCATCCCAGCGCGTCGCGCACATGTACGCGTTCGTTGTGAAACTGCGCAGACGGTGTCTGCGCAGACGGATCGCTGTCATCTGCTGCCCGCGAGTGCTCGTGTGTGTCGCCCTACACCTACGTCCGTACTCTTGAGGGACGCCCCACTGTAGGTACGAGGCGCTCCACTAGCGAGCGAACGAGAGCATGTGTGTGCAATAGCGAGAGAGAGCGAGTATGTGTGCATGCGTATTGCGGCCCAAACTATTCCGCGGACGCTGATGTACGCGCGCGAATTTTGCGTCTCTTGGTGTCCCTTCCGATATAATTTACCGCGCTGAAATAAACGTTGCAATTGCAAAGCACGTTCCAGTTTTTCTTTACTCTTCTCCGTGATACTCCTCCATCGTCCCTGTTTTTTCCCATATCGTGTCAATCCCGCGAATAGGATCCACCCGCGGGCGCGGCGAAGGCTTTCCGCCGTGCGATCTAAGCTGGTCGCGGACCTCCTTGGTGGAGGAGCCGCCTAGCTGCGGACGTGGTGCTCGCTGCCAGAGCACCGCGCACGAAACACGTAAGTAGACTTACACATTCTCGAGTTAATTTTTGTAACGGATCGGTGCGTCGTGGCGCGCCGAGTTTCCGCCGCCGACAGGTGCTTGTTCCCCGGACGGCGAGAAGCAGGATCAACGTGGGTTGCGCGCGGACCGTACGGGAGCGGTCGCGCGTCGATATTCGAGCCGGAGTTCGCCTAATCGACTCCACCCCGTTACAACTTTTACAATGTTTAAAAGTGCGTTATTTTTTGCCAGGAGCGCGGTTTATTTTCGGCAGGATACCTCTCGAGTAACGAAACGAAGCAAAAATTCTACCGATCGATCCATTCTTTACATGAGGGATTCGATTTCGGTACTCTTTGAGAAAGGATACTTCTCGAGTAATTAAATAAATCTATACTCCTCCAATTGACCAATTCTTTCCCTTTTCCAGGGAAAGATTCTTTTTGAGGCAAAAGCAAGACACCTTGACTCGCAAAAAAGAATTAATAAAACTTGCTACCTTAGAAGAACGAGCACACCCTACTTCTGAAAAGGTAAGTTTTATTTCATCTGGAAAAACACAAGGAAAAGTCAACGAACTAAAAGCGAGTAAATTCAAAGCCGTATATAATGTATTCGGAGAAAATGCGCTACTTTTCTCCAAATTAAATTATTCTAATACGCTGACAAAAATTCTACTAGACAAACGGCTGGAATTACAAGTCATCTAAATTGATAATTAAATAATCGATTAAATAATTTATTTAATCTATGTAAGATGCACTTTGGAGCGATAATTTTAGTAAGAATTAAATTTATACTTATTCAAATTTCGATCTTTTTATATTATTGATTAAGACATACCTTAATATAATATAAATAATATAAAAACGAACGAAAAAGTGTTGTTCCGAAATAAAATTCTTAAAATAACTCTATCACTCTATCACTATGTTTCTTGTAAGTGGACGAACCGAGTCGTTCGAATAGTTATGCGTAAATACAGAAATAATAGACAGAGAAAGAATATAGATGACAGCCGTGCGAAATCCTGGAACTCTAAATAATCGGATTAGTGCGCAATACTTTTTTCACATGTTCTAATCAAGGAGCATGTTCAACATAACTTCTACCAGCAACCGATTTTATTTTAAATAAATAAATATTTTTATCGATCTTACAGTAATTATATTATAAAACTATACTGTAGTAATTTGACAGTCAAACTATCGTCGATTATACTAACCATCGTAGAATTGATTTAATTTAAATTAATTTAATTTAATTTAATTTAAAAATAAAAATAAAATAATCTCTATTCTATATTAGTAAAGTTGAACATATAATCATTATTAATGAATATCCAGTAGACCTTATAGTATAAATAAGTATGAATAGTGCATCTGCGCCAAGGGAATTGCTCAATATCTATAAGCGTTTTTATCATGCGAACACTGAGAGAGTAGTAAATGAAGTTCAACAGAAATATCACATATTAAGACTTAAAAGCACGTTAAAATCTTTATATACATACATTTTATTTTCTTGAATATCTGCCTCACCAAGCCCAATTCTTAATAATGTGTCAAGTAGAAAAAATCTCGGTCTAGGTAGAAATATAATTGATTCAAATGAGCAGACTTTATTCTTGCCACTGGAATAGTATTGGCTAATAAATAATTATTCGAATTTTGACACGATTACGATCGAATTTTTGCAATGAAACTATTGCTGCAATATCTATAAGTTGCTGAAAAAACTAACAGTATTGAATGATTGTAGTATACGTTCGTATGAATGTTTACTTGAGAATAAAAAATTATTTTTCTTTTATATATGGTACAAAATGTTTATTTCTAACATATCTGTGATTTCATAATTTTATCCTAAATATATAGTCATAGCACTCACAATTTTGAATTTTAATGTGATCATCGCATAGCTTTCTGTAGAACACAGTGTTTCATCGAAGACTTCTAAAGACAAAAACCTCAGAGGTTCTAAGCTACATACCAATGGAGCAACGACTATAGGTACAAATACTGAAAATAAAGAAAATAAAAGGAAAGATTGGAGTTTCATATAATTGTATATATTTAATTCTTTTACTCTTTTAGTATCCCCATCCCATTCTTTTAGTATTCATTAAGCGCAGTGTAGTCACCGGTGATAAATCTGTAGCGGTAAAAAAACCACTGTTACTCTATATTTGTATATATAGTATATTAGCCCGTGTTTCTCTGAGACAGGTAAGACTGTCAATTTTTTTAGAAAAATAACTTTTTTAGAGGTAAAAGCTTGTTACGTATCAGTACGATTTAAAAGTTCGGTACAAAATTTTGGAAATAATATAATACATTAGTAATATGGAGAAAAATGTATTCATCAAGATGGATGATATACTATGATTCCGTGTAATATATATCATACTCCTTCCCATCTTGTTAGATATTGAATTACGACTCCAGCATGCAAAAACAATAATTTCCCATTTGTAGAATGAATCTGAGCTGATCATGAGTAAAAATTTTTTTCTGTTAAAACATATGCTCCGAGTATATATTTTAATACCAGGGTGTAAAAATAATACTCAAATATAAAATAATGCCAGAGTATATGGTGGGTTGTTGATTAGTGGATGGTTAAAATCCTACAGCAAAGACGTACTACTGTGTACAAATATGAGTAAGACATTATTTATAACTTTGAAAATATTTATTTATTCTTCTATATCTAATTCATTTCCCTCAAAATAATCCCCCCGGATGCAATGTTTTTCCAATTTTCAAAAAATTTTTTATATTCGTATTCCGGAATGTGCCATCAGTTCCTTCTTCGATTCGGCTTTCATTTCTTTAGTTGAATCAAAACCATGTCCCCGAAGTGGCCTTTCGAAATTGCTGAATAGCGAGAAGTCACGCGGCCTTAAAACAAGCTATCACCGTGTTTGCGAAACGATATTGGTTGAATTTTTGGCGAAATATGCATGTAAAATCAATGCAGTGTATGCTGGTGCATTATCATGATGTAAAAACCAAAAATTGTCTTTCCACAAATCTGGCCTTTTGAGACAAATAACTTCAGGCACGCAGCGTATAACACTCAAATAATATTGTTTGTTAACAGTTTGACCGGTTGGAAGGAATTCATAATACACCATACCAAGCAACGCTGTTTTAAGTGTTTCTGGCACTAATTGGGATTTCACGTTTTTCATACACAAAATGTCTTTCAAAATAGTGTTGACTGACCCATTCGAAATTTCAACAACATAAGCAAGCGCTCTAGTAGTTAATCGACGATTTTCAGAACCAATTATTTTTTGTCGACGTGTAGCCCCATCAGTAGCCATTCTCCCAGTCACAAAAACTTGCTCTTGACATTAACTTCTTACCAAAGGTCTTCTGAATGTTTGGCCGGTCAATATATCATTTCACGCACAAAATTTAATACTACTTCTTTGTTGAATTATTTCAGATATTATAAAAACCGTAGAGATATCCTTTAATATATTTTAGATATGTGGATTTTACTGTAATTTGTGTTAAAAAAGAAATGATGACAACAGTATGTAATATTTTTAATAATTCTGATAAAAATTTACAATTCACATATGAAATTCAAGATAACAATAAAATCAATTTTCTGGATACTAGTGTTATTAGAAAAAATGGATACCTTATCATTGATTGGTCCCAAAGACCAATTTCTTTGAACAGAACTTTATAATTTACGTGCAATCACTCCATTCAGCAAAAAAGAAATATAATTTTTAATTTAATTCGTAGAGTTTTATCATTATCATACAATAGTTTTCCTAATAAAAATATTGATATAGTAAAAAATATTTTACAAAAGAAACAATGTTTACCCTCTTCGATTTTACAACAAACATTTAAAATATATAATAAATTATATTAAATATAGCCACAGTAAAAATAATAACAATAAGTCTAATATTGGTTATAATCAAAATAATAATCAATCTAGTTCAAGTACTGTCTCGTTACTTTTATTAGTCCCTTTTATCAAAATTGTTCTAAAACATTCACGAAAAAATTTAATATTTTACAGTTTCGATTATTAATAATAAACTCAATAATATCATAAAATTGGAAAAGACAAGACAAAAAAATTAGAAAAAACTGGCGTAATATATAAAATTAATTGTGATAATTGTGATGCAATATATACAGATGAAATTAAGCGAATGTTAAAAGACCGGATTAATAAACACAAGAAAAATAATAATCCTGATGCTGCTATCAATATACATTGTAAAGATTCACATACTTTTAATTAAGATAATGTAAATATATTATATATTGATAATAATTTAAAAGAACGCACTCTTTCTGAAATGCTTTTTATACAACGTAATATCAGTCACGCAGTTAATAAAAAAGAAGGCACTCTATTCCTTAGCAAAATTTATTCAGACATAATCCCATTTTTATAATATATTTTGACAGAAATTTTAATTTCTACTTGATTTGTTATGTTTACGTAATTGTTCGACTTATTGACTTTTACAATGTCAATATTAAAATTTTCATTAGTTTGATTTAGAACTTCTCAGCCGTTGCTTGTAAATTCAATTGCAAGTGTCGCTTTATTTATTTTATTGTATTTTTCAGTTATATAATTTTGAAATGTAATTATTCGTATATTTTTTATTAAAGCAGCTGAAGAGGTAAACGATACTTATCAACGAAACATCATAAATAAAAGCAAATTGAGTTTTTCTTAATCCTAACTAGATCGATAAAATTATATTTACATATATATTTATATACATATACACATAAATATAAACAAGTGCAAAAACAAAGTTATCTATCATTATCATCGAAGAGACAACTTTTCTTTGTCTATAAAACACAAGCATAACTATATGACAAATGAAGATAATTGCGTGAAATTTGGTACACATGGCTCTGACAGTTCTACCAACTTAAAAATAAAAGCATTTGTCCGAATCGATAAACCCGGGATGTTTGAATGGAAAAGTCTTACTCATATTTGTATATAATAGTACGTCTCGGAGAAAGCTGAGGCGAGGAATAATAGTTACTGATAATATGAATCAGATCTATCTTTTTTTTATATTAGATATTTATTTAAAATGATTATCCAAGTAACAGTAAAAATTTTATGACGAATACAAAGGTTTAATAAAAATCATATGTTCAATAAAAATAATATTGGTTAGCGGTACCTATTCTAAAATATATTTGTAAGTAAAAATAAGCAGATTGAAATGTTACATAAGTTTATTACATATGTATATACACTCTATGTTCCGAAGTCATTCTATTGTATGCAAATTTCAAAGTAACTTCTGAGTATAATCAATCTATGAACTATCAAAATAAAGCCAAATTAATAAGCATGTATTATAAAAGTAACAGGAAGAAGAATGCATAAATATTGAATCCAATGCTACGTGCAAATGAAAAAGATGAATAAAATATGAATGTATGTGCTTGATAATTAATAATCATTTGCAGATATTAATATCAATTAGTTTTTGTTTTTTATTGTTTATTTGCATGTTCTTTTTATTTTAATAATATATGTAGCGTTATATTTTTGAAACTTACAACATCAATAATTTGCATAAGCGTAAGGCCGAAGCTCAGCTGCAGGGGGTCAGACTCATTTTGGACCGGTCGCTCCAGGACGTTGTATGAATCCAACAGGTCGCTTAGCAGCTTCTTCTCGTGAAAGCCGCCAATTACCAGGCCTGACCGAATTTCATTCACATCTCAATATACTCTCATATTATACATATTTTATTTTCTTTGATTTATTTTGTATTAAACTTTCGTATTGCCAAGATAAACGCTAGTCTTATAAATAATGAAATACGCAAAACACAACAACCATTTGGAATAATTTACAATATTGTTTGCAAATGACCTCTACTTTATATATATAGACTTTATTTATATTTCAAATAAAAAAAATAGAAAAAGCAATAGCTGTGAGAGGTCTTCATTCATGTTCTATTCATTAGTGTTTTATTTGATTTTCATTTTTCTTGGCTCAAAATGAGTTTGTTTAATTTATAGAAGCTTTACATTATCTAATTTGACTGAGGGTTTCAAAAACTTTGCTTGCGTCTCCTACCAACATTTGCTTATGTCTGGAATTTGTGTACCCCCTTCTTGGGAATTTTCAAACATAGAAACTTTCTAATTCTAATTATTTCAGAGAAAGACTATTCTACATAATAATATCTAAAAAAACGTTTTTAAGTTTTCAAGTATGAAAATGTTCTAAAATTTTATATTTAATTTTATACGTTTTAAAGTATATGAAAATTCATAATTCAGAAAATTACATATACTTGACCAGCTTTAGATTTTTATAGTTTAATTGTTTAAACTAAACTTTAGTCTACACTGTGTTCAATTACTTTAGTGTTTAACTATATCTAGTTTTTTATCCAGATAATCAAGCTATGATTTTAACACAGCTACCGGATACTTTTCGGCACATCTGTCTATCTGTATTTAACTACTCCAAACTATATGATATTTTAGTTTATCTCGTTTTTCTTATTACCTGGTTATTCTTATTACTATAAATCTATGTATTATAAATTAATTACAGTTAAAGTTTTATAAAAAAACTAAGTGACGAAAATAAATGGCTTTAAAGAAACTCTTACATATCGAAATGCTGAAAAACAATTAGAAACTTAAAATTACTCCTATATAATGTTAATAACCTAAATAAGGT
>JACCIC010000304.1:287500-439078 GCA_018907035.1 Sycobia sp. Sy_11
TAAGCTAGGACTCGAATTAATTTTTTAAAAGCTGACGATTTTGGCAAATCAACTTTTTGACAAATGCGCACATATAGAATGATCGTTTTTCTGACCTCTGACAAGACTTCAGGTTTTAAAGCTAAGTTCAGCCACTTCTTTTCATACTTAGATAACCAACTCGGAACATTCCTCCAAACTCGATTCAATAGAATCTCAACCGCAGTTTGACCTCTGAATATATAATCCGGAGGATCATCTCCAGTAGGAACGTTTCTCCAATGAGAACTGTTAGGCACGGATTTAATCTCTAAAACTCGATTTGCTACAAATGTTTTTAAAATGCTAGGTTGTGCATTTATCCAATTTAAAACAATCGTTGAATCAAAAATGAATGCTATGAAATTCAATAGGCAACGTTTCCAATAAAAATTTGTATAACTTAGATAGCAATAAAGCGGCACAAAATTCTAAATTAGGTATTGATATCCTTGATGGGGCTACCTTGGATTGTTTATCTTCGTTTGTTTATCTTATATACACGCAAGCAACATAGGCTACCTCGGTACTGTCGCAGAAACCATGTAGCTGTACGTTTACCGCATTGTCGATTAAAAAACATCGCTCAAAAAAACGCGTTAGCTAATAGCGGCAGCTGATTTTCATACGCTACAGTCAGTGTGTATATGAAGTGGCACTAAGGTGTCCCAATCGAGCTTTTCTTTCAAAATTGTTAGCATTATTAGCTTCGCCTTAACCGCGATCGGACCCAACAATTCAACGGCATCGAATAATTGAGACACCCTTGATGGAATGGTTCGTTTCTTAACGGGCTTCCCTATACTGTCGTTTCGAGTTATTGCATAAAATAATTGATCCTTTGGACTCCAATTTATACCCAAAGTTTTAACCAATCC
The DNA here is from genome assembly GCA_018907035.1 of Sycobia sp. Sy_11. NCBI lineage: Eukaryota > Metazoa > Arthropoda > Insecta > Hymenoptera > Epichrysomallidae > Sycobia > Sycobia sp. Sy_11. The sequence continues at coordinate 288,397 of JACCIC010000304.1, forward strand.
GCTCAGATCCTCAAATAATTTTATGTTTTTCAAATCCGTCGGTAAGGATTCTATAAACCGACTATCATTCGACGAACATTTTCATAATTCCAAGCTCGCAGATGTGTTATAAATCATTAATTTGATTTCTTAGGATTAAAGCATTTTCGAGGGTACCTGATCCGATTATCAAATCATCCACGTAAAAATTAATTGTTTCAGAGGCCAACGGGCATTTATCCTTCCCATCGTCTTCTATTTTATGTAAGCTTCGAATAGGTAAATATGAAGCTGCTGATGCGCCGTAAGTGAGCGTATCCAGTTCATAAATTTTGATTGGTTCGTCAGGATTTTCACGCCAAATAATTTTTTGATATTTTCAGTTTTCTCTACTAAGGCTTGGCGATACATCTTAACAATATCAGCGACTAGTAATATTCTATAAGTTTTAGATCTAGTATGTATTGAAAAAATGTCGTCTTGAATAGTTTGTCCTATTTTTTGCGTCTAATTTAAGAAGAGACCGTTTAGCAGAGAAGATGCTTTAAACACTACTCGAATGTTTTGTTCTATCATAATCGCATGATGGGGAACAAAGTTCTCCTGTTCTCCACGTCCTGAAATTGACAGGTGCTTCAGTAATTCGTACTCATTCATAAAATCGACGTACTGCTCCTTTAACTTAGTATTTCTAGAGAATATGCGCTCAATAGAGTGAAATTGCTTCAAAGCAATCGAATAATTCGATGCAAGTTTTCAAACGCATCGGCCATGGCGATCGCGCCTAAATTTCTCCAAGAAATATTGTTCAACTTCAGACTCTTTGCACGATAAATACTTTATTTCTGGAATTTCTTACAATACCCAGAACCTTGAAATATCTTGAGAAACGGAACTAATTGAGTAGTTGCAAGAAGCACTAGCAGCTTGCTGATAATCATCAATACTGCCGCCTACAAGTTGTCAATCCATATTTTTCCGGCGCGATTTATCTTGAAATACACTTAGCACCAATAAGTGCATCCATTTCCAACGTTTGATGAAAGGTGGGATCTGCGAGCGGTAAGTTTCCAGATATATTTAACTGTTTAATATTAATCGGATACGATGGTAAGGGACTTGTTATGACACGATTAATAAAGGAATTTCCCTTTAATAATTTTCTAAACGCGATGAAATTTCTGTTTTCACACTGTGACAAACATTAGTTTTCGATTCGTTCAATGTACTAACCGGGATATTGACGTTATTTCTTGACAAATTTAGTAAGTTAGCAAATCTCTCTGTAATCAAATGCGATTGAGCACCACTATCCAATAAAACGCGCTAAGTATGCTGATTTTGGAATTTATCATAAAAATGGACCCTGGCGGTTGGTATTAACACCTGAGCAGGACGATTAACCTGCATATCAAATTAATGGTAGTAGGAAGATCTTCTGAAGCTTTACGATGAAAATACTAAAGCGTATGATGCTTTTTGCCGCATTTTTTGCATGAACCACAAGTGCATTTATCGGTAACATAATTTTTACGCATACAGATAAAGCAAAGCCTTTCCATTTTAACAAACGCAAATTTATCATATCAAACTTGTCCATCCATGCTTTTCTAAACAGTATTATAATTACACTCTAGCAAATAGTGACAGTATCTGTATTACTAATAATAATATTAATTAAACAAGTTCCTCATCAATTATTAAATAATAAATTAATAAATATTTTTTTATTGGTCTTACAGTCCAATCAATTCAATCTATAATTAAAAATAAAAATAACAATAAAAATAAAATAAAAATTAAAAATGAAAATTAAATTAAAAATTAAATTAAAAATTATAATGAAAGTCAGACTGTCGTTGTTTACATTCACCCCCGTAGACTAATCTGAAAATAAAATATTAGCTGAAAAAATTCTTTGTTAGTAAAGTGCAGTCTGACTGTCCCCAACACCCTTACCTAATTGAAGACTTGTCCAACGTTTCGAGCTCGCTACGGCTCCTCATCAGGGACTAATCTAAACCTTATATTCTAATCTATATATACTCATCCCCACCACCAAATTTCGTAAATTAAATATAAATTCCCCCTCTACACAAATTGTCCAAAACCAATCAATTTAATAAGGAATGATAAACACTGTCCAATCTACCAGACTCTAACATTAAATTCACATTATTTCGATTCTTGGAAATGTGAATACTTTCAAGACTCTCCCGTTTATACTTATTATTAATACCATATTCCAAAATATCCACATTCACAAAATCAAAAGAATGTAAAAACTTTAAACAATGCTCTTTTAAACCAGAAGTAATATGTGAGCTACGTAAACTATATTTATGCTCATAAATTCTCTTTTTTAAATATCTACCTGTTTTTCCAATATAGTATTTATCACAATCCATGCAATTAATCTTGTAAACAACTCCTGATTTTAAGCATAAATCATCCTTATCTTTGCAATTATTAAACAATCTACTTAAATTATTGCGATTTTTAAAGAAAATTTGAATGTTATATTTCCGAAAATTTCTTTTTATTCTTTCAGATAATCCTCGAACATATGGTAAGACAATAATTTTGCCTCCGTTAAAATCAATTCCTGCACTATGTCTATTTTCGGTATTATAAATTTAAAACAATCTCTCAGCAATCAATCTATTAATAAATTGAATTGGATAGCCATTATTAATAAAAGTCTCTCTTACTATCTGTAAATTATTTTGTCTAAAATCTTTATGTGACAATTTTATTGCTCTGTCAATGACACTCTTTAATGCTTCAATTTTGTTTCCGATTTGGTGGTGTGAATTAACATCTAAAAACCTACCTGACCAAGTAGGCTTTCTGTACCAATTAAGTTTTACCTTATTATTACTACATCTAATGACATTAATCTCCAGAAGAAGAAAAATATTTATTAATTTGTATATGGGCAGTCGAGAAAAGTACAATTCAATTGTTTCAGAAAGATTAGTAAACTCCACGGACTATGGCCGGTAAGGCACGAACTAATCAAAGTGGAAATGTTCTGCGCTTTGTGTCACTAAATGTTAGAAGACCGCGCAGGTTCACTCCAGAAATAAGGTCAAATTGTGTGGAAAGAGGAGTAGACATCGTGCTTCTCCAGGAACCACTAGAATAGTGTATACTGAGCGGCTATAGCAGTCCTCCATCCAGAGGTGACCGTGCTAAAATTTGCGCATCTCACAAATACGCACTTCGCAGGAGCGGAAGTGCGGATGTACTATACGCACATCAGGGGAGGATGGTGATAATTGGTGTTGATTCCGATGTCAGGTCCCCCCTGTTGGGATCTGATCACACCGACCGCAAAGGGAAGGAATTAGACAATTTTATACTGCAGTGGAGTCACAGGATCAGGAACAGAAGCTAAAGCGATACCCCACACAGAAAGCGAAGTGGGAAACTTTTTGCGCTGTACTCGTGGATGAATGGAACCAGGTCCCTAAAAACATACCCGGCTCCAAAATGGAGACTATTGAGAGAGTTCGCTCATTAACAGCCACTTTGAGGAAATCGTAGAATACTGCCATACCGAGGAGTACAGTAGCTCGTAGAGTATTCCAGAAAGGGAGAATCCGTAGACTCAGGAATACTAAAGAGACTAAATGGCAAGAGTTTGTCGCAGCCAAGGGTAATCAGAGCCTTTGCAGCATGGTTTACCGCCTACAAGCACGTAAGCTGTCCAAAAATGAAGTTGCTTGAACAACGTCTGTCCACATAAGAGCACCTACACGACCGACTAGGTGAGCACTGTACGGCAATTCTCAACACCCTCTTCACTTCGAACAATATACAGGATGAAATGCAAGAGCAGAAAGATATGAGGTACTTGACGAACACGCTCCCTTTCAGGAGAGGAGGGATTAGGTTGGATCAGGTCTTGGCCAAGATGAAGCTTGGTCAAGACCCTGGCCTATACAGATTCGACTTGGCCATCATTCGAACAGCACTGCCGACCATCAGGCAGAATCTGATCAATATATACTCGTGCAAAGCACTTGAAGCTCTGATACTGAACAAATTAAACAGGATCATCGACACATGTTTAGCTCCAAAAAAGTACGGCTTTAGGACAGGGCGATCCACCGAGGTCGCCATAGTTCAGTTGCGTAAGTCTGTGAGTAAATCGAATAGAAAATATGTTGTTGCAATTTTCCTGGACATTAATGGTGCCTTTGATAATGTCTGGTGGCCCGCTGTATGAACAGCATTAGAAAACAATCCGTGCCCCAGTATCTTCAAACTAATATAGATTACCTGAAGGACCTTCGAGTCCTCATACGAGAATTATATGACCAACGGCATCAAGATTGTCAGCGAATAAAAAACGAAACGTTCGAAGATGATGACCAATTCTATGTTGGAAAAAAGACAACAGAAAAAAAGTTATTAACGTTATAAAATTAACGTTATTATAAAAAAAATAGTGGCTGCAAAATTATGACATTTATTTGATCAATATAACGAATTAGTTTTACTACTTAGAACGTTGAATGAATGCCAACGGATAATGACGTTCTTAAGATTAGATATGACCATCCATAAAACATTTACCGGTGAACACGAACTGCTGTGTAGTGCGAAAGCAATTGATGAAATGGCGTCTACATTGCCGGAAAAGAATTTAACGCACGGGGTTTAGTTTTTTATTACAGAGTCGGCAACCCTCATACATATTATCGATATGTATTAAAAAATCGAGATTAAACAATTGATCTACATTCGTAGATTAATTAATTAATACGTAAAAGAAAGTAAAAGTAAATTACGTTCAGAATTAAATGGACAAGACGGAATTACATCATGCACACATTTTTATTTGCTTGGTTGAAGAAATAATACCAAATACAATTGATAAGTTATTTCAGCAGAAATACCAGCCTTCGTCTTCATAAGTACGGACATTTTATATTCGGAATGCATATTTTATGAGGCGTATCAGATCAAGTGTATAGAGTCCATCCAAACAATCAAAAATATTTTCACCTTCGATTGCTTTTAGATAACATACACAAACCGGAATCATTTCAAAATAGAAGATCAGTACGTATATCACAAATACGTAAATTATTTTCCCAAGCATTTAGGAGAAAATGAATAATATTATCAGGTATGTGAATAAGTCTTTCCCGTTTTTTTTTTTCAAATTTTGAGCCTTTATTGTGAAAAAATGGTTACAAATGAATTATTGAAAGTATTGGCCATCGCTAGCTACAACTTTTTCCCATTTTTCTGGCAACATACGAATCCCGTTGCGAAAAAATTCGACCGGTTTGGCCTCTATCCAGTCATCCACCCATTTTTTGGCTTCCTCGTAGGAATGGAAGTGCTGGTCAGCCAGGCCATGCGTCATCGATCTGAAGAGATGGTAATCAGACGGAGCAACGTCTGGACTATACGGCGGGTGGGGTAGAACTTCCCATTTGAGCGTTTCTAAATATGTTTTCACCGGCGGTGCAACATGTGGGCGAGCATTGTCATGTTGCAAAATAACTTTGTCGTGCCTGTCGGAGTATTGTGGCCGTTTTTCTCGCAGTGCGCGGCTCAAACGCATCAATTGTCGTCGATAGACCTCGCCTGTGATCCTTTCATTCGGTTTCAGAAGCTCATAGTAAACCACACCTAGCTGGTCCCACCATATACAGAGCATGAGCTTGGCGCCATGAATATTTGCCTTGGCCGTCGATGAAGATGCATAGCCGGGTAGTCCCCATGATTTTCTTCGCTTCGGATTATCGTAACGTATCCACTTTTCATCGCCAGTCACGATACGATGCAGAAAACCCTTTCTTTTATGTCGCTGAAGCAGCTGTTCGCAAGTGAAAAAACGCCGTTCGACGTCTCTCAGCTTCAGTTCGTACGGCTCCCAATTTCCTTGCTTTTGGATCATTCCCATGGCTTTCAAACGCTTGGAAATGGTTGTTCGGTCAACTCCCAATGCTTCAGCAAGTTCTTCTTGCGTTTGACAAGAATCTTCATCAAGCAAAGTCGCCAATTCTCGATCTTCAAAGATTTGCGGCCGCCCGGAACACTCCTTGTCTTCCACGTCAAAATCACCGCTTTTGAAGCGTCGAAACCATCCGCGAACACTTGAATCATCGACACAACCTTCTCCATAAGCCTCCTGAAGCTATCGATGCGTCTCGGCAGCAGATTTCTTCAAATTGAACCAATAAAGTGAAACTTCCCGCAAATGACGTCGACTCGGCTCAAATTTCGACATTTTCACGATATCAAAAATTTATGATGCGAATAAATTTTAACTAATGTGTTAGTATGGAATTGTTGACATATGAATAAGCTTTGATTATGACATATGTAACTATTGAATACTCGCACAGTATTGGTGGCGCCATCTCTTACAAAAAACGGGAAAGACTTATTCACACTCCTAATATAAGAGTGAAAACATTTAGCCTCGTTTAAGACTAACGGATCGAGATAATCAGTTTATAACCCGTTGCGCATTTGCTGTAAACACAGCAAATGCGCATAATGAGACATAGATTTTCATTTAAGATATATATTCCTCAACCAACAACAAAGGCCTGTTGCAGGTGGGTTGTGTGTACCAAGCCGATACTTAGATAATATTATATAAAAATGTGAAACAAATTTTGATGTTAATAGTTTAAGCATATTTGTTGAAATAAATCTTTCAAAACAAAGGCAAAGATAATGTATTATATATGATACAATTATGCAGGCTATTGAAAACTAATAGCGCGGATTTTACTTTATAGATTACCCCGGTGGCACAGGTAAAACATATTCCAGTTTGAGTTGTTGGTTGTTGGTAACTATAGGTTCATGAAATAAAATTTCACTAGCGACTTCATCTTAGAGAATAGCGGCAACACTTTTACATAGAGTTTAAAAAACGTCTAATATAAGTGGTACTAGTAATAGTAAAGTTTTACAGACCTTTCATGTTATTGCATGTGATGAATATACAAAGGCACACAAAAAAGAAATCATGCTATATTAAGAAATAAGAACCAAGATGATTATGCAAAAAGTTTCAGGCTTAAAAACGAAAAACGGTTAAGTGAAGGTGTATTCGTCCATCGATAACGTCATGTATCAATAAGAAGTTATAAATTACACAAGAATTCTTGAATTCACTCGATCTCACTCCATCTTCCAGGTGCTGTGTATGCCTGCACATTTTCGCATTAAAAGTTGGGATCCCTATTACGATTCTTGTGAATATCAATCCACCACGACTGTGCAACGGTACCGAACTTTACATGAAAAATTTGTTGAAAAATATATTCAAAGCTACAATTTTAAATCGTAAATTAAATGTAAATCTAGTATCTACTACTACATTTATTTTACTAGGCAATATATATATATATATATATATATATATATATATATACAGTTGTATGATTCTGTTAAATACGACGTTACTGTTTTCGTCTGAATCACATAGAAGCTAAGCCAGATAATAGCTAATATGTGCACGCGCTACAGAAAAAAATTCAGACCAAAACTCCAATTCCAGCTTTATAATACGGACGAACTTTTCATTCTGCAAAAAATCAAGCTTCCTTGTATCTTTTGAGGAAATTTCAAATTGAGTCTTATACTTTTCTATAGAAATAGATATTCTATAATTAGTGTCAAAAAATTATTTTTAATGTTTAATGCTTCTATAATATTCTAGTAAATAGCGTGTGGGAACCAAAAGAGGAAATCCATTAACTGTTTAAAATATTAAAAATATAAATAATAATATAAATCAAAAATAGAAAATTATGTTCTTGAAATTATATGCTAAATAAAATAAAATAAAATAAAATTTGAGGTATTCATTGCTTTGCCAAAAATTGAAATGCAAAATAAGAAACAATGAACAAGTGATTTTCTTATATACTAAAAATTTATGATATGTTTAACAAAGAAATTCTAGATAACATGTGACAAAAATCTTAGTACATAAAATGTACAGGAAAGAATGATTCAGGTGAAATAGCAGTTCTAACAATGTATTTATTGACAATAATAATGCGCGACACATTATAATACGGTAGCTCGTGGACCAGCCATTTCTCTTGGGTTCAGTGACGCAAGGGAAAAATATGACACAATGCGAGAAGATATGAATTTAGATGGGGATACTGGAACGATACGGAAACGGTCACGCGGGGGAAACAATCATAACGGACGTTGCTCGCATCACAGATTTCGCATATACTACAAAAATGCATACGATGGTGGGCTAAGGTGACCTAACTGGCGACACGGAAATATAAATACAAATAAGGCAAAACTGCTTGCCGCAAGGAAGCTGCAGCTGTCTCTGTCGCTCTTCCTCTCTCCCTCTCGCTCGCTCGTCGGTGCAAACGTCCTTCGCGTGGAGCGCTTCGCTCTTTCTCTTTCTCTCTCTCTCTTTTGTTCGCTCGCTGACGGCGTAGATGATGCCGGCGTCTCTCGACCTCTCTGTAACACGAGTGCGGCGATGCCGTATTGCCGTATTGCGCGTATTGCGTCCTGCGGCATTTCGCGGTCGTTATTACAGACGCGCGAGCCTTGCGGCTTTTAATATTGTAACCCGGTAGATTGTCGCGCTAGAAATAAATCTTATATCCGAAAAGCATGTTTGCGTTTATTTCTGTGTTTCTTCCTCGATGTCTATCTCCACCTTCCTTGTTTTTCCCGCATCGCATTAATATTACGCGTAGGATCCACCCACTTCGGCCTGCCTCGTCTGACTACGTGACGTCTTAAGGCCATTAAAAATGACGCGACATTAAGAGTATTAGCCAGCTCTAAATGTACAGCTCTGTAAATAGCACAGGTAAATATACATACCCAGGCCTTATGTTTTCCTTTTAAAAATATAGGACCTGCGAAGTCACGCCTATTATCTCAAAAACCGCCGCACTTGTCACTCTATCAATAGGCAATGGTGTGGTATGCGTACTGATTTGTTTGCTATCATGTCTGCGACAGTCTATGCATTTATTAATAATCTCTCTCACGAATTTTCAACCTCTGATGATCCAATATTTCTCTCTCAGTTCATTCAAAGTAATTGTTGTTCCACGTGCTTAAGGTCTATATGTTTTTCTATAATTAATAACACTACAAAATATTATTTATTCGGCAAAATGATTGGACAGCGAAAATAGAAACTATCTTCGCGATAAAAAACTTTTAATTTGGTTCTAATGAAACCATCCTTATCAAAGAAAGGCTTAAAATCTTTAATCAGATTCTCGTGTAAACTGCTTAAATATTTTTTTGTATTATTTTAAGCAATTCAATCTCCGCTTTCCAATATTCCTCCGTCGTTAAAAAATTCTTATGCCTTTTATTTATTTTATTTGTACAATTAAAAAAGAATCGCTTTATTCAACCAATAATGCGTACAATTGTAGTGAAGCTGGAAAAATCAGAAAACATATAACTACCTTCTCAGCCACGAAGACAGATCTTCTCACCATTTTGACGCTATAAGCTGGTTAACGGTACAGCCTCGTGATGGTAAAGCAGCGGGATTTTGATCTCCCAGAATGTGTCTCCATTGTTTGCAAATAATTAACTGTCTAATTTCTTTTACTCTATTCGATACAAAAATACCCCAATTATTTTCCCTTTGTATCCACACGATCACCGTTGACGAATCGGTCCAATAGTAAACTTTCGAAGTATCTATTTTTACCGTGTTTAATATATGTGCCGATAGATGCGCTCCGATTGTCGCTGCTAATAGTTCAAGCCACGGTATACTGACACGCGAAGTTGTCCCGTTTTGCTGGTGCAATACGTGTTTTAGCTTGCACGAAGTGTACTTGTATATTTGTTCCTTTTTGTATTCTTATAAAAATTACACAAGCATAAGCTGTTTTACTTGCGTCTACAAATGTGTGCAAGCTAATTTCGTTCTTTTCCTCGCTTAATCCGCAAATGCATCTAGGTATCTGAATTTGTCCTAAATTATTTATTTCGTCTAGCCATTGCGTGAAGCGCCTTTTTATATCCTCTTCTACTTCTTTGTCCCACGACATTTTAGACGCCCACGCTTCTTGTAGTAAGAGGTTTGGTCCGAGTGTTATCGGGGAAATAAAACCGAGAAGGTCAAATATCCGATATACTACAGACAAAATATTTCGCTTATAATTTTTACAGAATCTAAATTATTTAAACTCTTCACATTTAATGATAGGGTATCGCGCTTTTTATCCCACAAAATACCGAGCATATTACTGAGTTGTTCTGAATGTCCGTCATTGGTATACTCCCATCCACGTAGATCGAACTTTTCCGTTTCCATCACTGTTTTTGCGTTCTTTACAAAATCATTTAATTCATTTAATTTAATTTAATTCATTCATACTGTTCACACTCGTCACGCAATTATTTACGTAGAAACTTTTTTGAAGTTTTCTAATATTGCTTACGAGCAATACTCGAATTCGGATTATTCTTTAAGGAATGTAAACTATTTAATAAATGGAACTGAATAATAGAACCTTATATAAATGGACTGCTACAGACACAGAATACGACTCTACAATGGCGATATACAATAATATTCCCGTCGTTTTTATACCATAAAAATCGGAGGAAATTACGTTCTGCGGGGTGTGCGCTTATTTGCAGAAATATTTTTTTTATATCGGCCGTAACGGCTATACTACCTTCTCTATTAGGTTTAATCCTAATAGTATGTCGAAAACTTGTTCAATAAGATTTGGACCCTTTTCCAAACAATCATTAAGTGATGGAGACGATGCAGACGCATCAAACGCCTGCCTCGTCGTAGTAGTCGAGTCTTCTTTAAAAACGGGCCGATGTGGTAAATAATAACCATATAACTTCTCTTCTGCTGATGGGACTCGTTCGATAATCCCCTCTTGTAGCCATTCTTGTAAAATGTCGTCGTATTCTTTGTATTTTTCGATCACCTTTAACTTTCACACCATTGGTCCCAGTCTTTGTACAGTCATGCCTTTATTGCCTTCAAGAAAAGGATGGCAATCAAGCCAAGGTAACTTCAATTCATAACGGTCTTCAGCATTCTTTGTGACACTCTCTCTAAATACTCTTTCTATTTCGGCCTCATGCTGCTTTTGAGTTTTATGGTCTATTGGATCCTTGATCCGTAAAACGTCCAAAGACCATAAATCTTCGATTCGTGCATTTGTCACGTACATTGAAAGCAACACGCCAAATTTTCCCATGCGCTTATCGCGGGCACTTTGCCTATAAGTGTCTAGCCCAGATGCGTCTCTATAGCTGTAAGGCCACTTTTTAAAACATGAATACGTCCAGACAATAATTTACCTGCCAGATCTGCACCAATGAGTAACCCCACGGTTCTTTCGTCACTAGACACATATGCTAATGTAATCTTTTCTTCTTCGAGCTCTCGCAACCAGCTGCCTTTTACTACCGATGACACATCAGAGCAAATCACTCTTTTATCAAGGGCTAGAAAATTACACCAATAACTGTTATCTATATTGCCGACTCTAACTAAATATTTACTGTGCGTTGGAATTTCTGATTTATTCCCCCCAAAAAGCAAATATACCATATCTTGTTTCGCTGTTGGTACGTATTTTAAGTGCTCTGCGACTTCTTTTTAAATATACGAATTTTGCGATCGCGTATCTATAATTGCCCGTACAATCAATTCTTTTTCGTTATTACTTAAACTTTTACTTTAAGTGTTTACATAAAGGTACAGGGCAGTTAACTTAAAGTAGCCAATGCGTATTCTGCTTGTACACTCACTGCACTTATAGAAGTTTTTGATTTTACAATGTTGACATCTGTACGTTATTCATCACTAAAACACATCAAATCAACATGGCGACGCGCACAATCCGATCTTTAAACAACTGAAACACGCGCGTCTCTTCTTAACAATATCTTGCCTCTCCGAAAGTGTCATATTTTTTGCTTTTGTACAATTAACACTTTCATGATCTATTTTATCGCAAAATATGCAGTTGGTTTCCTTGCTCTTTGTCGTCAACAGATTCTGTGCAGTAGGAACATCTTTCACAGCGTTTCTTTGTCTTTTTTATACGTTCTGGTTCATTTTCTTCCTTAAAACCAAATCCTTTCATAGCCGTCGAAATTCTTAGTTCGTTCTGTACTTCAGCTTCTAAAAATTTAATTAATGTGTTCAGACGTAATTTTGACAAATCGCCGTTATCTGCAGAACTTAATTTACTAGCACTATTCGATCGCTGCTATACACGTAATAAATCTTCTGGCAGAGCGGATCCTACCAATGGAAAAAACATAGCCGAGCATTTTTCTGTGGTTACAACAAGTGTTTCCAGTGCTCTTAAGTATGACTCCACGTTGTCATATATACTAGCTAATTGTACCTCCTTTGAGGACATTGCGTTCTGCAGAACAAGCTGCAGAAGATCGCGTACGTATACTTCGATTTACAGCTCGTCACGACCAAACCTCTTCTTCAAACTATCGATAACTTGGTTATAGTTTTCACCGGTTGGTGGATAGCTTTTCACTAACTCAGTTGCACGTGATTCGGGCACTGTTGCTTGAATCAAATATTGGAACTTCGTTTTGTTTTCCATGTTGGCATCTTCGTGTAAATTAACGTTTAAATAAACTCCAGAATTGCAGCAACGCTCGTACATTACCATTAAATTTAACAAGTCCAATTTTTGGTAAATTATAAGTTTTTCTTGTTTCATTTTGATTGATCACTGCGGTGTTATTTGATATATTACTTCATCCTACACTGTCTCTATTATTTCTAGCAGTAATTTGTCTATCGAACTTGAATTTGGCCATTAAAAATTTATCCTTATAGGCCTCTTCGTCATCAAGTTGCTTTTTGCAGACGCTCTCCATCTCTTCATGTTTTATCAGCTCGTTCAGCACGCTGGCCCCAACTTCTTCCAGCTCCTTATGCTTATCAGCTGTTAGGCCGTAAGCAACAGTCAACACTGCAGTTCCCGTGGTGACGTCATCCAGAAGTGCATTCAAAGAATTCAACGACTTAGTGAACGCTGTTCTTAAACTGGTTCTTTTTCTTTTCAGCTGATCCATTATAATTTGTCTCACTATTTAATGTTTTTCACATGAACCCCGTCCTGTCACGGTCGCCAATTGTTTTATTTATTTTTTTTAACATAAAAAACTCCACAACGTTTATTGTAAAAAATAGTATGAATTTATCTTATACAAATATAGAGTATACAAGTAATATTGAACGCTAATACACAAGACTCTATGTCAGTCTCTCTACGATGATCACTGAATACTGGTTTCCCAAAGAAGCCTTGGCAAGCGTTAAAGGTCCTGCAATACCATGTGCTCCTCCTCTTCGACCCTTTCCGTTTCTAGCAGGTAAAGACAGATCGTTGCCGACCATATAGACTTTTATTACTGCAATATCTTTTCCAAAATTATAAACTCCCTTTACCTTATAAGAGTACACCCGATTCCTTATTATATTCGGAATATAACACATTTATTTTATAATAGCGAACTTAACACATAGGTTTATTATTTACTCTTGTATTGCTTTCTAAATAATAGGGATATCTTAAGATTTTGCAATATATCTATTGTTCTTCTCTTGTTCTGGTGGTATGAGTCATTGTTACGGTTACGGATAGCCTCTCGTTTTCACAGTAATCTTTATATTTTCGACACAGTTTGATAATCTTTTTTCTTCATTATTCATATGATCATCAGTTATTGTTGACATTTTGATTTCTGAACAATTAAAGGGCCGGTAAGCCGATATATTGGCTCAAAAACATAATGCTAGGATATCTCTTTATCCTTAAGTAAATTGATGCACTAAGTTCGTATCTAAAGTTGGTTTTGACCTTATTACTGCAGAGTCAAGGTCATTTGAAGGTCAAACCTAGAAATATAGATTGAATCGTTGCAAAAGATATATCTTTATGTTTTTGGAGTAACTGAGTTCGTGTTTTACGTTATTTTGACCTCAAAGAAAAAGAGAGATGAAGATTTCTCCAAGTTCAAGTTGAGAATATACCCAGGAAAATATTTAAAATTGGTTTTTAGATTTTGAGAGCGCTTGACATCGAATTGTCTCATTCAATTTCTGTCAATATCATTATTCAAATAAATTTCTGAATCTATTCTCATGAAAGTAGTTTGCCAGTAAAATTATAGAAATAATTTTTGCTAGAAACGTATTTATCATCATAATTTAAACTTTCTGCATTTGACTTTAAAGTGACCTTGTTCGAATGACCGTAATTATGAGCAGTTGTGACCGACCAGACTCTAGTTTTAGATGCAGCACATCTCAAAATCTGAGAATATGATTTTATTCCTATTTCACCGAACTAAAAATTTTTCATGACCCTTCAGGGCAGATACGAGGCAGGTCGATATATCGGCTCGGTCCATTATAGGACTATTATACATATTTGATGGGTGATACAAGATGTGAATTTGGGCACTTTCAAAGAAGGTTTTGAAACCTCAATACCCGGCCCTTTAAAAGTTAACGATGATTCAGGTTCGTCCTTTTACATTTTTCGGGTATGTTATTTAATTAGTTTACTCGAATTTTATTGTACTATAGAACTGTAATTTATAATTTAGGTGTATGACATGGGTAAATATTTCTTAAACTGACATGTGTATTAAAAGGATTTGTGCTTTTAGAGGTATTAAAAATGTGTTTCGGTCTTTCTTAGTCTTCTCTTTCTTAGTCTCAAAAAGTTGAGAAATTCCGCTTGCTGCTTCTGGTTGTGAAACGTTCTGCATATTGCCAAACAGGTTTCGCAATCCTTTAAATCGAACTGTGTTAGTTGCGAAGGGTGTAGCTTTTTTATGCAACTGAAAACATGTATCGCGCATTATATTTCTAAAATTCATATTTCATATGTCATAAATTAGGGTCTTCAAGATTCGATTGAATATGTTCTTTTAATTTATATAATCTAAGTTTTATTTCCTTCGCGTAATTATCGAAATTTTGATTTAATAATTGGTAGAACGTTGTTAATTCACTAAATAATAAATCCTCTAAACCAGAGTCACTACATCTATTTCTCAAAAGTCTTTTACATTCATCCCATTTTGCAGGATAATAAATATTATAATAATAAATAATTGTAACGATTAAATTTAAAGCATCGTCGCGTATTTTCGACTTGATTAACGCGAATAATGATAGTTTGCTTGAAATTTTGTGTTTTCAATGGAATTGCGGTTACGGAATCGTTGGAAATGTTGTAGAAGTATTCTGCGGAGTCTACTTTATCGCGAATGCAAGTATTTGAATGGCACAAAGCATTCAATGAAGGTCGTGAAGTCGTCGAAAACTTGCCTCATGCAAGTCGCCCATCGACCGAAAATCAAAGTCATCCTCATCGTTTTTTCGATGGTTCACCATCAATTCATTCGCCAGATTTAGCTCCCTGTGACTTTTTCCTCCTCCTGAAACTCAAAAATCCGCTTCCGGGAACGCACCATGAGTTCATTGAAGCCATAAAAAGTAATTCCTGGAGAACTGCAGGCAATCCCACGTGAGGCTTACCACAGGTGTATGGAAAATTGGATTAAGCGTTGGCATGCTTATATTGGCTCGAAAGGTGCCTATTTTGAAGGTGATAATGACGATTTGTATTAAAATACTGAAAAATGTTGTTTTTTTTTGTCAATCCAGGTCAAATTTGATATATATATATATATATATATATATATATATATATATATATATATATTAAAACAATTGAATTGTACTTCTGTCGACTGCCCATATACAAATTAATAAATATTTTTTATTGGTCTTACAGTCCAATCAATTTCAACCAAAAATAAAATAAAATAAAAATAAAAAATAATAAAAATAAAAAATAAAAATTAAAAATAAAAATTAAATTAAAAATTAAATTAAAATGATAATGACAGTCAGACTGTCCTTGTTTACATTCACCCCCGTAGACTAATCTGAAAATAAAATATTAGTTGAAAAAATTCTTTGTTAGTAAAGTGCAGTCTGACTGTCCCCAACACCCTTACCTAATTGAAGACTTGTCCAACGTTTCGAGCTCGCTACGGCTCCTCATCAGGGACTAATCTAAACCTTATATTCTAATCTATATATACTCATCCCCACCACCAAATTTCGTAAATTAAATATAAATTCCCCCTCTACACAAATTGTCCAAAACCAATCAATTTAATAAGGAATGATAAACACGGTCGATGGGCGACTTGCATGAGGCAAGTTTTCGACGACTTCACGACCTTCATTGAATGCTTTGTGCCATTCAAATACTTGCATTCGCGATAAAGTAGACTCCGCAGAATACTTCTACAACATTTCCAACGATTCCGTAACCGCAATTCCATTGAAAACACAAAATTTCAAGCAAACTATCATTATTCGCGTTAATCAAGTCGAAAATACGCGACGATGCTTTAAATTTAATCGTTACAATTATTTATTATTATAATATTTATTATCCTGCAAAATGGGATGAATGTAAAAGACTTTTGAGAAATAGATGTAGTGACTCTGGTTTAGAGGATTTATTATTTAGTGAATTAACAACGTTCTACCAATTATTAAATCAAAATTTCGATAATTACGCGAAGGAAATAAAACTTAGATTATATAAATTAAAAGAACATATTCAATCGAATCTTGAAGACCCTAATTTATGACATATGAAATATGAATTTTAGAAATATAATGCGCGATACATGTTTTCAGTTGCATAAAAAAGCTACACCCTTCGCAACTAACACAGTTCGATTTAAAGGATTGCGAAACCTGTTTGGCAATATGCAGAACGTTTCACAACCAGAAGCAGCAAGCGGAATTTCTCAACTTTTTGAGACTAAGAAAGAGAAGACTAAGAAAGACCGAAACACATTTTTAATACCTCTAAAAGCACAAATCCTTTTAATACACATGCGAATGCAAGTATTTGAATGGCACAAAGCATTCAATGAAGGTCGTGAAGTCGTCGAAAACTTGCCTCATGCAAGTCGCCCATCGACCGTGTTTATCATTCCTTATTAAATTGATTGGTTTTGGACAATTTGTGTAGAGGGGGAATTTATATTTAATTTACGAAATTTGGTGGTGGGGATGAGTATATATAGATTAGAATATAAGGTTTAGATTAGTCCCTGATGAGGAGCCGTAGCGAGCTCGAAACGTTGGACAAGTCTTCAATTAGGTAAGGGTGTTGGGGACAGTCAGACTGCACTTTACTAACAAAGAATTTTTTCAACTAATATTTTATTTTCAGATTAGTCTACGGGGGTGAATGTAAACAAGGACAGTCTGACTGTCATTATCATTTTAATTTAATTTTTAATTTAATTTTTATTTTTAATTTTTATTTTTTATTTTTATTATTTTTTATTTTTATTTTATTTTATTTTTGGTTGAAATTGATTGGACTGTAAGACCAATAAAAAATATTTATTAATTTGTATATGGGCAGTCGACAGAAGTACAATTCAATTGTTTTAATATATATATATATATATATATATATATATATATATATATATATATCAAATTTGACCTGGATTGACAAAAAAAAACAACATTTTTCAGTATTTTAATACAAATCGTCATTATCACCTTCAAAATAGGCACCTTTCGAGCCAATATAAGCATGCCAACGCTTAATCCAATTTTCCATACACCTGTGGTAAGCCTCACGTGGGATTGCCTGCAGTTCTCCAGGAATTACTTTTTATGGCTTCAATGA
The DNA here is from genome assembly GCA_018907035.1 of Sycobia sp. Sy_11. NCBI lineage: Eukaryota > Metazoa > Arthropoda > Insecta > Hymenoptera > Epichrysomallidae > Sycobia > Sycobia sp. Sy_11. Next base: position 306,132 of record JACCIC010000304.1, read on the forward strand.
ACTCATGGTGCGTTCCCGGAAGCGGATTTTTGAGTTTCAGGAGGAGGAAAAAGTCACAGGGAGCTAAATCTGGCGAATGAATTGATGGTGAACCATCCCACGGTAATCGAAAAAACGATGAGGATGACTTTGATTTTCGGTCGATGGGCGACTTGCATGAGGCAAGTTTTCGACGACTTCACGACCTTCATTGAATGCTTTGTGCCATTCAAATACTTGCATTCGCGATAAAGTAGACTCCGCAGAATACTTCTACAACATTTCCAACGATTCCGTAACCGCAATTCCATTGAAAACACAAAATTTCAAGCAAACTATCATTATTCGCGTTAATCAAGTCGAAAATACGCGACGATGCTTTAAATTTAATCGTTACAATTATTTATTATTATAATATTTATTATCCTGCAAAATGGGATGAATGTAAAAGACTTTTGAGAAATAGATGTAGTGACTCTGGTTTAGAGGATTTATTATTTAGTGAATTAACAACGTTCTACCAATTATTAAATCAAAATTTCGATAATTACGCGAAGGAAATAAAACTTAGATTATATAAATTAAAAGAACATATTCAATCGAATCTTGAAGACCCTAATTTATGACATATGAAATATGAATTTTAGAAATATAATGCGCGATACATGTTTTCAGTTGCATAAAAAAGCTACACCCTTCGCAACTAACACAGTTCGATTTAAAGGATTGCGAAACCTGTTTGGCAATATGCAGAACGTTTCACAACCAGAAGCAGCAAGCGGAATTTCTCAACTTTTTGAGACTAAGAAAGAGAAGACTAAGAAAGACCGAAACACATTTTTAATACCTCTAAAAGCACAAATCCTTTTAATACACATGTCAGTTTAAGAAATATTTACCCATGTCATACACCTAAATTATAAATTACAGTTCTATAGTACAATAAAATTCGAGTAAACTAATTAAATAACATACCCGAAAAATGTAAAAGGACGAACCTGAATCATCGTTAACTTTTAAAGGGCCGGGTATTGAGGTTTCAAAACCTTCTTTGAAAGTGCCCAAATTCACATCTTGTATCACCCATCAAATATGTATAATAGTCCTATAATGGACCGAGCCGATATATCGACCTGCCTCGTATCTGCCCTGAAGGGTCATGAAAAATTTTTAGTTCGGTGAAATAGGAATAAAATCATATTCTCAGATTTTGAGATGTGCTGCATCTAAAACTAGAGTCTGGTCGGTCACAACTGCTCATAATTACGGTCATTCGAACAAGGTCACTTTAAAGTCAAATGCAGAAAGTTTAAATTATGATGATAAATACGTTTCTAGCAAAAATTATTTCTATAATTTTACTGGCAAACTACTTTCATGAGAATAGATTCAGAAATTTATTTGAATAATGATATTGACAGAAATTGAATGAGACAATTCGATGTCAAGCGCTCTCAAAATCTAAAAACCAATTTTAAATATTTTCCTGGGTATATTCTCAACTTGAACTTGGAGAAATCTTCATCTCTCTTTTTCTTTGAGGTCAAAATAACGTAAAACACGAACTCAGTTACTCCAAAAACATAAAGATATATCTTTTGCAACGATTCAATCTATATTTCTAGGTTTGACCTTCAAATGACCTTGACTCTGCAGTAATAAGGTCAAAACCAACTTTAGATACGAACTTAGTGCATCAATTTACTTAAGGATAAAGAGATATCCTAGCATTATGTTTTTGAGCCAATATATCGGCTTACCGGCCCTTTAATTGTTCAGAAATCAAAATGTCAACAATAACTGATGATCATATGAATAATGAAGAAAAAAGATTATCAAACTGTGTCGAAAATATAAAGATTACTGTGAAAACGAGAGGCTATCCGTAACCGTAACAATGACTCATACCACCAGAACAAGAGAAGAACAATAGATATATTGCAAAATCTTAAGATATCCCTATTATTTAGAAAGCAATACAAGAGTAAATAATAAACCTATGTGTTAAGTTCGCTATTATAAAATAAATGTGTTATATTCCGAATATAATAAGGAATCGGGTGTACTCTTATAAGGTAAAGGGAGTTTATAATTTTGGAAAAGATATTGCAGTAATAAAAGTCTATATGGTCGGCAACGATCTGTCTTTACCTGCTAGAAACGGAAAGGGTCGAAGAGGAGGAGCACATGGTATTGCAGGACCTTTAACGCTTGCCAAGGCTTCTTTGGGAAACCAGTATTCAGTGATCATCGTAGAGAGACTGACATAGAGTCTTGTGTATTAGCGTTCAATATTACTTGTATACTCTATATTTGTATAAGATAAATTCATACTATTTTTTACAATAAACGTTGTGGAGTTTTTTATGTTAAAAAAAATAAATAAAACAATTGGCGACCGTGACAGGACGGGGTTCATGTGAAAAACATTAAATAGTGAGACAAATTATAATGGATCAGCTGAAAAGAAAAAGAACCAGTTTAAGAACAGCGTTCACTAAGTCGTTGAATTCTTTGAATGCACTTCTGGATGACGTCACCACGGGAACTGCAGTGTTGACTGTTGCTTACGGCCTAACAGCTGATAAGCATAAGGAGCTGGAAGAAGTTGGGGCCAGCGTGCTGAACGAGCTGACAAAACATGAAGAGATGGAGAGCGTCTGCAAAAAGCAACTTGATGACGAAGAGGACAGTCTGACTGTCATTATCATTTTAATTTAATTTTTAATTTAATTTTTATTTTTAATTTTTATTTTTTATTTTTATTATTTTTTATTTTTATTTTATTTTATTTTTGGTTGAAATTGATTGGACTGTAAGACCAATAAAAAATATTTATTAATTTATATATATATATATATATATATATATATATATATATATATATATATAATGATGCATAATATTTGATGTTATGACTATATATGATATAGTCATAATAAAGAAAAATAATAAATGATTTCTGGTATAATATTTAAGTTCTTTCAGTATATTGTTTTGTTATCGATATTTTCGAGTTCCCTTTATCAGTTGCTTAAAAACTATGTACAGAACCCCCTTAATACCACAATATCTACATTTTCTGTTTAAAAACTGAAAACTAGTGCTAAAAATATTAATAAAAACAAGTTTCTTATTAAAATCACGGAACATCACATCTAATATTAAAATAAGCGTTGAAATTCACGTTAAATTTGTAGCTAAGGGTTCCAAGTAATGATGTCAGAAATAATGTTATCTTTATTGTCAATTTGAATATTACCTGTATGTAATTGTTTATGTTTTAGTCTAAAAAACATAATTATTTTCAATAGGCTGAAGAATATGGTGGTATAACATACAGGTTAATATTCCTAGCACTATATAAATTTAATCATTATACCTTTTAATTGTTGCAGTTGGATTAATATCTAAACATATTTATTCATAATAGTTTATTTTATTTTTTCAATAATAATTTAATATATTCAATAATAGTTCTTTTTAACCTTTCAGATTATACTTAATACAATAGAAGTAATGGTTCTTATGCCTTATAAGATTTATTATAATTCAAGAAAAACTTTTTAAATAATAAATCAATACATTCTTAGCACGTTAATATGTTTAATATCTTTCTTTTATAGGACTCCAACATTTCAAAAATAAATGAATTTTTGTAAAGAATTATTTTATTACTGTGCAATAAATTATTAAGCAATAAAGGAATTGAAATCGTAAAAATTAATGATTTACATAACTATTTCATACTATAATAACTATATATACACTATAACACTTTTTAAATTATTTTAATATTTTTGTAAAAAATAATGGTCTTACCCTATTTGAAAAATACCTGAACACACACCTGCGAAATTCACTATTGATTTACTAAGCCTAGTTCGCAAGTCAATTCATATATGGTTTTTGGAGGTAGGTTCTCATGTATTTTTTTTAAAAAAGAATGAGAGTTAGTTTAAAAAAATTGGGAAGCATTTTTTTATTAGGAAAATAATTTAAATAGTTTCTTATGTTATCCATGTTGCTTATAGGGATCAAATTATTTTTACAATTCAATTTTTTCAGAGATCTTTAAAAGAGGAATATTTTTAAACTTATTACGTCAATTCTAATACCTATGCATAGTTGAATTAAAAATTAAATAAAAGTAATGTATGGTTGGATGACTACTTAATGACTTAGGTAAACGTATATAAATTATATTGAATATTACTTCTCTAAAGAAGTGCCCTGACATTCTCTATTGGTTAATGAATGATCCCTTTACTTTCAGCAATTGAGACAGCAGCACAAAGTTTTTGATTCCCTTCTATAAGTACAAGTACAATGAAGAAAATATTTAACAAAACATTGAAATAATAATAAATAACATCAAATTACCAATTTCCAAGGAGTCGCTGCAAGTATATTATTCAGATTTTGTAAAAAAAGTCGGTAAAATCGAAAACATTTCTTTACTTTAAAAGTTTTACGCTTTTCGACTTTACTTATCCGAGATATATCTATAACAGTTGTTTTATCTAATACCTTTATTCTACTACTTAATAGTTAACTCTTATTCTTTAGAAAATCCAGCATAATATACCGATACCAAGACGTATTATTACCGATAAATATATAATAGGAATTTTTCAATATTATGTGTATTTTTTGCAAATTTAGATATAAAAATAACTGCGTTTGAACAATAGCAGGTGTAGAGTAGTGTAGTGTATAAATATTTTCGCTGATTCCATTTGGCTGTGCATAATTTTTGCGAAACATTTAACATTATATCACAAAATTCTAAAAGACCTCTAAGATATCCTTTAATCAATTCCAGTACATTTTTGTTTCTAAATGCTTTTTGTTAGTCTGAAATTCGAAAGTCCAAAATTATCATGTTCGAAATTATGTATTCATATGCATTGATCGTAAACTGCAACAAGTTCATAAAGAAAAATCCCATTAGTTAGATTGTTGTTTAATGAAATTGTTTAGAGAATATTCACACATCAAAATTCAAATTCATTTGTTTGACTCGTAGATCATCGGTAACAATCAAAGTGAACTTCTAAGGTACTAAGACCGTGTGAATTAAGTCGACTATAGGAGTTCTATATTGTACTGACCAACTAGTACAATAGTATTAGGAGGCGAACTTAGTTTCCGACCTTCATGTGTAGTTGGCGATACCAGTAGTATCAAAAGTCAGGTTTGCCGGATCTAGAACTTATTTTTTAATTTTGGAATTTACTAATAAAATTGAATTACTAGGCGCCATCATTTGTGTATATTATAATTTTTCTGTACTAAAGCTGATAAAGGTAATTTAACAGTTTGCGTAGACAGACCAATATATTAAAAAAATGGAGAATTTCTAAAAGATAATAATACATATGTCACAATAAATAGAAATCCACTAACATACTTACAGTCTAAAGTCTATAATATTTTAAGAGACCTAAATAATAATAAAATGTTACCAAAACAATATCATAAAAACCAAATTACTCAAACGAATTGTTTATTAGCAAAATGCTATGGTTTACCTAAAATACATAAGATAGATATTCCGTTAAGACCCATTATTTCTACTGTAAATAGTCCTACCCACGTTTTATCAAAAGTTTATTCAATGCTTTAAAATCAGCAATTCCACTACCTAAATCACATATTAACAATAGTTTGGAATTAGGAGAAAAGATTAAGAATATTATTATACCATCTGACTATATATTATTATCCTCAGATGCATGTTCACTTTTCACTAACATGCCATGATTCATAGTCTGTGTCAAATACCAATGATATTATTACTTACACCAAATTTCTTTTTGACAATACTTTTTTAATTTTAATAATGAAATTTACAAACAAATTTTTGGATCACCTATGGGTTCTCCAATTTATCCATTGTTTGCTAATTTGGTCATGGATGATTTAGAAACAGAATGCCTTAAAATTTAAAAAAATGGTCATAGTTGTGTACCTTTAATATATTTTAGATATATTGATGATACACTAATTTGTGTCAAAAAAGAGATTTTGGCTATAGTATGCAATATTTTCAATAATTATGATAAGAATTTAAAATTCACACATCAAATTGAAAATAACAAAATAATGCATATTTTTTTTTTTTATGTTATTTAACGTCGCTTTATTTATGCTTCCAATTATCGGCGCTAATCAGCGACGGAGGTCTACGATGTGTTTGTAAACAAAGCACATGTAAATAATTACAGCGGTGCCTGTATCAATCGGCCGAGACCGGGATTTGAACTCGGATCACCGAGTTAGTAGTCCTTCGCTCTAGCGATCGAGCCACCGTAGGCCTCAAAAAAATGCATATTTTTTTATATTACTAGTATTACAAAAAACAAATACCTTATTACTGATTGGTACCAAAAACCGACTTCTTCGAAGAGAATTTTACAATTTACCTCTAATCACTCCATTCAACAAAAAGAAACATTATTTTTAATTTGATTGACAGAGCTTTATTATTATCACACAATAGTTTTCATAAAAAAAACATTGACGTAGTAAAAAATGGTTATCCTCACCAATTTTACAATAAATAAAGTATTGTAAAAATAGTAAAAATAATAATAATAATAATTTTAATATGGTTTATAATCAAAATATTAATGGATCTCGTTTAACTATTATAACGTTACCTTTTATTAACCCCTTTTTTGGAAACTGTTCTAAAAATTGAAAAAATTTAATATTTCAACGGTACCAATTATTAATAATAAACTCAATAATATGATAAAATTAGGAAAAGACAAAATAAAAAAATTGGAAAAAACTAGAGAAGTATATAAAATTAATTGTAAAAATTGTGATAAAATATATGTAGGGGAAACGTATATTTATTTGGATTGGGCGAAAACAAAATTATCTATTTATTATCATTATAATTTTTTGATCAGTGAAAAATGAATTGTAATAAATTATTTTTTCGACATATCCTTTTGAACTATGTTGATATGAAAAAAAAATGTAGCAGAAACTTATCGATTGCTTCAAAAATGTTATGACGGATAAGTTCCATCGCATGCAACATGTAAAGAGTTATTTCAGCAGTTTAGAAGTGGAGATACTGATGTTAATGACAGGACAACGAAACAATTTGAAGATGGTGAATTACAAGCATTATTGGACGAAAACTCAGCTTAAATGCAGAAAGAACTAATAAGTAATAAGTTAGGAGTCAGTCACAGAGCAGTTTACATGCGATGGAAAAGATTCATAAAGAAGGAAAATAGATGCGACACGATTTTACCAAAATCGCCATTATGAATCGATATAATATTGCATTGTCCCATTGTAAGGAAAAAACGTAGAGTTTTCTGTGATCTGTTCTCACTGATGATGAAAAGTAGACCTACTATGAAAATCAATAAGTGATCTGTTCTCACTGATGATGAAAAGTATAAAAACCTACTATGAAAATCCTTAAGCGCAAAAAGTCATGGGTGATTCCTGGCCGAACATTCACATCGACACCAAAACGGAACATCGACGGCGAAAAAATATTGCTGTATATATGATGGGTCCAGTAGGGTTTGCTGTACTACGAGCTGCTAAAACCGAGTGAAACCATCACTATCGAGGTATGCAAACGCCAGCTGAATGATTTGCACTAGATATTGATTGAATATAGACCAGAAATCACGAGGAATAGACGGACAGTTATTCTCTTGCATGACAACGCTCGGTCAAATGTTGCGGATCCCGTCAAAAATACCCTGATGAAACTCGAATGAAAGTCATGAATCAAAAGCATCCAGCGTTCTTGCCAGATATACCGTCTTCTGACTACTATCTATTAATATTAATAATATATTAAGTAAAATAATGACAGTCAAACTGTTCTTGTTTCACCTTGAAAAAACTTGTATGACCTTGAAAAAAATGTTCTCAATATGATTTTAAATATAAAAATTCCCGATGTTTTCGAATCCAAGGTTAAAAATAGATGTTCCCATTTTAAAAAATCACGTTCGCCTTGAATAACCTTGTAGGGTAAGTTCAGAAACTTTAGCCAAATTGACGAACTGGCCTCAGAAAGCGAGGAATTCTTCGAATTCTTCAAGCCCCGCTTCAAAACGGGCAAAAAAAGCGACTCGACCACAAATTGAGCGGTGGCGGTAACTCCTGAATCATTATTGCAACGCAAGAGGGTCCAGGTTGAGTGACTCTCCTATAGGGTGCAGGACTACCTGCGCATCACAAGATGCTACAAGTGCCCAGCGTATGAGCTTGTAGCAAAACACTGTAAATCAGAAAAATGCTGCTCCTGCAGTCTAGAGGAACATGGGACAGAAGGGAATGTACGAAAAAAGAGACAGTGCCGATATATGTGAATTCCAAGAAGGTCAAAAGACCAAGCAATCATGGCTCAATGGACAAAAAGTGTTCTGCGTACTGGGCGGCTATAGCAGTCCTTAATCCCGAGGTGACCGTGCTAAAACTACGCGCCTCATAAATACACACTTCGTAGTATCGGAGGTGAGGTTTCGTTCTTTATCGATGTATGTGGTCAATGGATACTTTCAGCTGAGCCACAAAATAGAGATGCACGTTACGCAGCTGAATAAGGTGCTGCATGCACTTCGGGAGAAGATGGTGCTAATTGTAAGCTGTCATAGTAAGCTGTCCATAAAGAAAGTTGCTTACAACGTCTGTCTGGATGATAGCATCTACACGATCGACTGGGTGAGCACTGCTACGACAGTATTAAACACACTGTTGACTCCAGATATTATACAGGATGAAACACAATAGCAGAAAGATATGAGGTACTTTACCAACACCCTCCCGCTCGGAGGAGTAGAGGGTGAATTTAATCTCGGTGAGTTGGATCAGGTTTTGGTCAAGATAAAGCTGCGTAAGGCCCCTGACCCAGACAGCTTCGACTTGGTCATCATTCGAACAGTACTGTCAATCATCAGACAAAACCTGATCAATATATACAACTCGAGCGTGAGGTTTTCGGTCTTCCCCAATGAGTGAAAGGTCGGTCAAGTCGTCATGATTCGAAAGGGCGAAGACGAAGAACGTGACGACCCTGCATCATACAGGTCCATTTGCCTAATGTCAATACTGGGCAAAGTCCTTGAAGCTCTGATACTGAACAAATTAAACAGGATCATCGACACAAGATTATCTCCAAGACAGTGCGGCTTTAGGAGAGGGCGGTCCACAGAGGACGCCATAGTTCAGTTGCGGAGGACTGTGAGTGAATCGAATAGCAATTTTCAACAAGTAGCAATTTTCATGGAATTTAGGGCGCCTTTTATGTCTGGTGGCTCGCTATATTAACAGCATTGAAAAGCAAAGCGTGTCCAAGGGGTCTCTATAAACTAATAAAAAATTATCTGAAGGGTCGTCGAGTCCTCATACGAGATGACTTTATGGAAGTACAATTTGGGATCAGTAAGGGATACCCTCAGGGATCCGTACTGGGCCCAGCTCTGTGGAACCTTGTCCTTGAACCCCTTCTTTGGCAGCTCTCAAGACTAAGATGTAAGGTGATTGCCTATGCTGACGACATCGAACTTTTAGTCGATAGAGACTCGGGTAGAGGGATCGAAAGGATACGTCAGAGATACATTGAAAGAGTGGAATCCTGATGTCGCCTCAATAAAATGAGGCTGACCACTCATAAATGTGAAATGTTGATCTTGAGAGGCAACTTTTCGGGTGAAGGTCCTCCCTCTGATTATGATCGGCAGCTCGAGCGTGAAGAGATTAGAAAGCGTACGATAGTTTTAAATCCACTTCTGCGAACATCTTAAAATCGGCTGCTATTTGAAAGCGGTAAAATCCAAATGTATCGATTTGTTTCACAGGACTGGACGCCTGGCAAGATCGGAATGAGGCCTTAAATTAGTGTAGGCACTTAATACTATCTATATCGAGCTGTTCACTCCGATCACTATCTATGCAGTGGCAGGTTGGTGCGATTTGATATGTTTTGAACAGCAAGGGAAGTTTGCAAGTACTCAAAGGCATGCGCTCAATAGAGTCCCCGGCGCATACAGGACCATCTCGACAGACACACTAACAGTGATAGCGGGAAAACTCACCATCGCGCTAGAATATAGGCGTAGAGTGGAACTGTACGCAGACCGTAAAAATACAGCGTCACCTTAGGACCAACGTCGTGTCGCGCGAGATATATCAGAAAGATATGACTGATGATGACTGGCAGGAAATCTGAGATAACTCGACAAAAGGTAGGCTGACACATTCTTACCTAATCTAGTGTCAGGGATAGGATAGGGGCAGATTGGATCAGACTTTGCTTACTGGGCATGAAAACTTCGGTCTACATCTCTCTCGCTTTCGTCTGAGAGAGAGAGAAAGAGCGAGCGATACATGGCCCTATTGGGAGGTGGACACACCAGAGCAGGTGACTTATACAGCGCTTGAAAAATTAGTCAAGGAACTGCGCAGGCCAATAGGTCGACATAAGCAATCAAAAATCTGCTAGCAGTATAGATAACAGAGGAACCTGAATAGGTGGGTAGGAAACTCACATTCGGCAAAACGTAATTTATTAAAACTCTGATTATATACACTGCCTATTATATACACTGGCAATCATACACACCGACAATTATATACAATGGCAGTCTATAAACTGGCAAATATATTATATATAGAAAGATTTATTCATTGCTATAAGTAGAGCCTATACATACACTGGAGAATAGTCTTTAGAAACTAGTAAATAAAAAAACCGCAATAAAATAAACCGGCCTTTACACTGGTTAAGTTACACTGGTTAACTCTTGTCTGGAAATACATGGTGCAACATAGGTTGTAAACTGTAGGTCGACAAAAGTCGCAATGACGTACAGATCTGCACCAAAAAAAAAGATCAGCAAAAATGAAAAGTTTTGGAACACTACCGGCCGATAAAGCTAAAGCTAAGTTGGGTTGGGAATGTTTATGTGTAACGAAACATAACTGAGTGATCTTTGTTTTTTTTGTAAGCAAACTATAAAAGTGTAGCGTCACTTGAGAACCCCCCTTCCAGCCACGTTCACGGACTCGAGGACTTGAGCGTGACGACGAAACACCTCTGGCTGGAGGTTGTAGGGAGACTGACGATTCTTTCTGCACGGTGGATGCGTCACACACAAATGTGTCTTGTATTTGCACCTTCTCCCGTGCAGTGTCGTCGGCCAGTCATGTACTGATGACCAGTGCGGAACGAACTTGAGACATAGCTGATAATTGGTTGGTTATGGCAGCCAACGCTTCTTCTAACCTCTTCATTCGTTGGTCTTGAACTGCCATAAACCGCATAATATCATCCATTATGCATGGAGGTAGACTGCCAGGTGCATAAGTGGGGATGGTCAGACCCACCCTCAAGCGCAATCTAGAGGCTTCAAGATTCCGTTGGACCTTTTCGTCATGCTCCAGTGACTCCAACGGATGCCTCTCTTCTCCATCAACCGTTGAGTCTAGCCAGGAAGGATCACCCTAGGCAATAATCCTTTCGATGAAGGTTTTCCTAGCTGACTTATGCTTAAGGAAGACATGACTTAGATCTTCTTCTTTTGCTTCAACAAAATCATCCTGGTCATACTCTCCCTTCAGTCATTGGTTTATTCTGCGAAGCCGGTCAAATATCGTACCATCGCTTCGCAGAAACAGCTGATGAAGGTAATCATCAACTTCACCTCCTGTTAGGTATAAACACCATTGGTCGATGGCCACGTCGTAATAAACAAAAGATACCTATTTACAGCGATAAAAGTGGAGGATAACTCAAACTGTGTTGCTATTATCTTTATAGAGGGACCTGCTAAAAAAATGGGTGCTCTCTATAAGCTAAAGGAGAAAAAAATACAATATAAAATATTTCTTACCTAACACAATTTCAGTCAGTGTTCGTGATGTGACTCCTCTTTTTGGGGAAGTTATAAATTAATTTTTATTGCCTTATATGGCAAGCCTGAGGTGTTATCCTGGGCTTTGATTTTATTTTATTTAGTTATTAATGGTAGGAATTGGCGTCTCCGTCCCTTCAGAGGTATCAATTCCTACTATATCCAAATATTATTAATTTGATAAAAAAAATATAATAGAAACAATTATCAACATAGTGAATAAATAAATAAAACAAAAACAAATACAATAAATAGAAAATATATTCTAAGCCCAGGAACAGACAACGCCCAACACTTCTGCCTAATCCACTTTTAAAAGCTGAAGCTAACACGACTGTAATGATACATAAAACTATTAAAACGGAAATGAAATAACATAGATCGTAGATATCGTTTTTTTGTCCTTATTTTAATTTTTATGTAGCTGACAGAAAATTTATCTTAATCCTTTAAATATTCTATAATAGCTCTGATCCTCATTAGATTCATAATATTTTTCATTCATAATAATTCATAATTCAAAATAAAGTTAATTCAAAAAAAAAAAAATTTCACTTCAATCTTGTCGGTTTCAGAGAAATCTCTGTTTTGATTCATCGTTAAATAACAATCTAATATTATAAATTTTCTATGTATTATGGCTATGAAATTTGGATCAGCCCAGATATAGAATACAATAACAAATTGAATGAACTATATTTCATTCATCTATTTGTAATATATAATATATAATAATATAATATTGAGGGAAAAATCTACGATTATATTAATATTATAAAGCATATAGTGATTTCTGTACATAAAAGAGAGAATTTGAGTTTCAACTGTGTGTATTATTATCATTATATGGGTATTACAATTATTATACATATCAGCTATGAACGCAATGACGATACCTCTACCATATATGTATTGGCGATATGTATTCTCTTTCTTTCTCACGCTATCATACGTTGCTATTCAAGACCTACGTATTATAAAAGGCATATATTGTACGATCTATATGACATTTTTTGTAACAAATTTATCCTCGGCCGAACATTAGTTTAAATAATTCGTTCTAATGTCTCGAAAGCATAGAGAATCTCCGCTACAGCAATTTAGCTGGACGTTAAAACGCCAAGCAACTCTATATGTAATAAAATTTTCAATTACTCTTAACTATTTCTTTTCGTACTTTAAAGTAATTACATTTTTAACGATCACATTTTTAACACCAGGGATGGAAAAAGGGAAAAAGAGAGAGAGAGAGAGAGAAGGAGAATAAAAATTATGATAGTATAGAAAATTGATAAAATAAAAGACCTTCTGAGAAAGTAAAGTCGTTAAAAGTTTATCTTAAGGATTATATTGTGGCCATTATGGTGAAATTGATTAATTAATTGAAGTACTCCGAATAATATAGAGGTTCGTGGTCGTTGAATCTATTTGGTTACCAGAACAATAAAATTATTACTATAAAAGATTCTTGCCCAGTGAAAGGTGCACAGATCGACCTGTATCTTGGACATTGAGCTCACGCCAGTTGCTTCGTTGGGTTGTACGTTGATTTATAAAGGTTGGTGGATTTTTTTATATCGAATAGTGAGAGTAACAAGCGTGCATTCAGTTTTCTTTAATAGTACACCTTGTTCTTCGTAAGGTGGCGCTCTTGTTGCCTTGTCTCTCTGTTATTCTTATAGATTCACCTCTCTCACACCCTACGCGAGCGGATACCCGCGTTAGTCGATCGCGGGTGCGTATTAGGTAGGATTAAGATAATAATTATTATAATTTTATTAAATTAAATAAAAATTTAAGTTATTTTATTGGTTAATGAATCAAATCTACTTTTGATTTTTTTTGTTAATAATAGAAAATCTTAAAAACATTTTCCTTCATGTACCTGATCATTAATCCGTTCTTTTTTTTTCCTAGATTACCGATAATTTATCATAATATATTATCATGTATATAATTTCCAGGGTAAACAAAGGTAGGTCTAAGGAACAAATATTTGCAAAGAGAGTACCCCGTTACAGAAATGGCGCCCAACGTGCTTTAGACATTTTAGAGGAAATTTTATTTTTTTTAATAATATCTTTTCTCTCACTCATACAGTAATTTTCTCAAAGCACTTGGCGAATTTAAATACGCCAACTTTGAAGCCACTTTGAATAAAAATAGTTTTAATTTTTTTTGCGTGTGTTTTGTTGTTGATATTTTAACAGAGCCTTAAGCAAAGATCATAGTAATCTTCGAGATGAAATATTGCATCAAGTAGAAGATAGTGAAATACAAAAATTAAAGAAGAACAATATAAATTTATTTACTGACAATAAAGTATTTTATAAATGACAATATAACGAATTACATGAAAAAAATTTATGCATATCTAAACATCTTGATGACAACAAGATGTTTAATCAAGACATCGGCTTTGATTCATTATTTAACTAGACTTACCGATAAAAGCTTTCAAGCAATTATGAATTGAAATAGGTAGTAGATTATAACATATATTTAGGTTTTTTTGATAAAATAAAGTAATTACGTTGGTAAAAATATATTAAATTACACAGGTTTGCAAAATAAAAAAAGTTGATGCGTATTTGACCAGAACATATAACTTTTATATATTTCGATACGCTGATCACGAATCCGAGCTCCGTTGATCTCCATCACGTCAAGTTTATGGTCATTTGAAGGCCAATTGTGTTTAATACATCGGAATTTCAAATTTGACTACGGATTTCGAAAAGCGGTAAATTTTACGTTTTAGAATACGTATTCTTTGTTTTTTCCAACATCAGTTTTGAATGATACCTGGAGCCCAAACAAATGACAGATAGACATAATTTGCTTTTGATTTACATGAACTCGTTTTTGACACGTCCTTTGGGCTTCTATCGTATATTATTATGTTTCTTTGGATCGTAAATGCAAATCTGGAATAGTCTTGACCCCATCGAGTTCGGGTCAAGGTCATTTCAAGGTTAATACGTTCATTTTGCAAAAAAAAGCAAATATATAACCGTAGCCTTTCAACATTGATTGATTTACCCCTCGAGCCCTGCAAGTCTGCGTGACTGTAACCTTCGACCTCCATATTCTAATTTCCTCAATCTTTGAATACTTCATCTATATTGCCTTTTAACCAATCCTCATAGCCCTAATTTTCTTAATTCCCCAGCACTTAACTCTGAGGCATCTTAGATCCAATTCCTATTACCACAATTTTCTTATCAACCGAGTCCTATAAACTATAATCGTGCAGCAGCGATTCCATCCAACAGTCCTTTTCAGGATAGTTAAAAGTTCAGTGTAGTAACGATATCTCCACTGCTTATTCAGTTATTTAGTGTACAATAGAACTTATTTATGATCTGCAAAAATTGATAAATGCTCAAAAAATGTCTGTGTTCTGAGTAGCAAATATAATGTCAATATTAACTTAATTTTTTTCTCTGAAAAACTTCGAAAGATCTACGGCGAGTGTTCGAAAGATCTACGACAAGTGAAATCACTGATATGGATTTGAACCGACCCTGGGTTTCGAAACGGATCTGTCGACTTTGCGATTCATGCCTAAGATCTTGGAAGCGTGGAGAGTCACAAATGATTTTCTCATCGCCTATGATTTGGTGTGCACCTCAAAATCATGATAATGATTGCTATTTTCGTATAAACGCCAAGTTTGGATTTAATAGAAGAAACAGTCGATTTTTGCTTTACACAACTTCTTCGTCTGTCACAACATCAATCTTAGTATGCGATACCAGTCATGATGAAGATCAAGCAATGGCAATCATGTATGTGATGAAAACATTACAGAATCTTTGAGTCATAGAGTCCAACAAAATGACAAAGGAGATGAAGAAGAAGGTATCGCAGAACATGATGAAATGAATGACCGTAAAAGTTACGATGAAGATGACGAAGAAATTGATTGTGTGTTAGTACAACGGGTAACTGTATAGCCCGTTCAATGTTTGATCAGAGTCAACACAAAGATTTCGGGTTATCTAAAGCGCAATCGGAACTTTTGGTATTACGGCTTAAAGAAAAAGGATGTTTCCACAAAAAAACAAAAGTAACATACTACAGAAACAGAAATGAGCCTTTTCGAAAATATTTTGTTCAAGATGATTGTTTGGTATATTATAATGATATAAATGGGCTGTTTAGCGAATTTGGAGTTGAACATGATCCGAAATAATGACAGTTATTTATTGATTTTTCGAAGAAAGGGTTAAATCTGTGTTACTAATCAATGGGAATAAACTAGCTTCTGTTCCATTGGCCCACTCTACGACAACGAATGAAAATTACGTGCATATAGAATATTTAATGGATAAAATTAATTACGGATTGTATAAATGAAAAATTTGCATAGATTTAGAAGTTGTCATAATCGTTTTTGGTCAACAATCTGGTTTTATGAAATACCCATGCTTTCTATGTGAAAGGGATAGCAGAGCTCGTGAACAGCATTATGTTGTAAAGCAGTGGCCAGCAATGAATAGTTTTCTTATACGAGACCAAAATCTCAAATACAATAATTTAGTTGATCCTGATAATATAATACTGCCTCCTCTTCATATAAAATTAGGCTTGATTAAAGAGCTAGTGAAAGCTTTAAAGAAAACAGATAGTGTAGCCTTTCAATATCTCTTCGTGAAGTTTCCAAAGTTATGCGAAGCAAAAATCAATGAGGGAATTTTTTATAGACTCAAATAAGAGAACTTATAAAAGATTTCGAATTCCCAAATCGAATGTTGAGGAATGAAGATAAATGACAGGCTTGACAGAGCTTTGTTGATGTTTGCACGAAATTTATAGGTAACAAGAGAGATCCAAATTATGAAGAAATACTTAGCGACTTGGTCGTAAACTATAAAGCTGTTCAATGTCTCATGAGTCGGAAGCTCTACTTTTTAGATTCTCATTTGGACTAATTCCCAGAAAATCTAGGAGATTATAGTGAAGAACAAGGTGAAAGATTTCATAAAGAGATTAAAGAGATGGAAAGGCATTACAAGGATTTTAGATTGTCAATATGATGTCAGATTAATGATGGAACCTTAAAAGGGATACTTAGTTAAGCACAAAAGAAGCTCTGAAAGAACCATTCCATGAAATATGCAAACCTAGCAAGAAAGCGGATTTACATTATATTATAGTTTATTTTGCATATTGTTCTGTAAAAGATACTATATCTGAATATTATTTTAACTATTTCAATTACCATAAACTTTTTAAAGACGGGCCCGTAAGTAGATGTCAGAATAATTTTCAAATTATATTGTCATAGTAATGTCTTCCCAAGTTACAAACAAGTAGAGCACACTTTTAATAATCAACTTTTTTATTGAATAATAATAATTATTCTGCGTTACTGTATAAGGAAATGTATAAGGCAAATAGGACTTCAACACAGCTTCCAAGAGCAATATCGATAAGATAAATCGATTTTTCCAAATCTATAGTTCGATATTCTCACAAGAGAGTAAAATATGTGAATTGAACAGCGGTCTAGAAGCCATCTCAAAAATTGGCCGCAGCTCGGACACATGCCTGATTTATAGTTCTCAGTGTCCAATCTTGACTGCAGGTAGAAAACTAAGGCATCAAAAGGCGGTCGTTATCCGTAGTATTGGAACTAGATAATATTGACATTTCGTTGTCTGCTTCAGTAAGACAGAACTATATGCCAGTTCCAGGCATATAAGATTTGAAACTTTCTATTATAATGTAAACGTGTCACATACTGCCCACCTCGAACAAATAATTTTGTTCGATACGCAAAAATAAACGACGAACTTGTATTTCATGAACAACTTTTAGTTTGAATGTAATGCAAATAGACTAGCTGATGTACTGTCATAATATGGAAAATTAATTTGTCCCATCATGAAATGGTCGCTTGTATTCAGAAGTATCAGTACGTAAGGTACTACTCTCGTAAGTTGATGATTACCAGGCTGTAATACGTTCTAATGGCCATTTTGATGGAGGAAGCAA
This sequence comes from Sycobia sp. Sy_11, assembly GCA_018907035.1. Lineage (NCBI taxonomy): Eukaryota > Metazoa > Arthropoda > Insecta > Hymenoptera > Epichrysomallidae > Sycobia > Sycobia sp. Sy_11. The sequence continues at coordinate 324,017 of JACCIC010000304.1, forward strand.
GTTCCCTTTGAATAGAGCCAAATTACCAATGTAAAAGTTATAATTGTGCTTAAGCCACTTGGTTCTCTATTATAACTTTTACTATCTCTGCCAAAAATGATTTCTGATCAGCTACATCAATCTCCATTTGGAACAGAGAGTTTGAGATTCATCAATTTCAACAAATGTCCGCAAATCGAGTCTGGATACGTCCGGATAGGCATCGTTCGAGCCCCATAGAAAATAATGCGGTGTTAGTGCGAGGGATTGTCTCGCACTAGAACGCGCGAGATCGCGAAGTGAGAGCTAAGTACACGAGACAAGTACACGGCGACATTCACAGACATCCACTGTCACTCGCACCGGCGAATTGCCAATGGTGAGTATGTTATATATACCGTAGGTAATGTAATAAATATATTACCGAAGTAATACGCCTGTGTCCTCCCACTCCCGATCCAGAACCCTGGGCTCCGCTGAAGCGTCCGGCGTCAAAATTGTCCCTTCTCATCGGAAGCTGCATCGTCGGCGTAAAAATCAATCCTTGGAGCCTTAGAGGCAATGACTCTCGGCCCATATTGTATCCACGAATAATGAAAACGCCACACATATCTTGATGTGCATTGTTATGACGTCGAAACTAAAGCCGAAGCGTCCCAATGGAAGAGGCCGGAAGAACCAATACCGAAAAAATCAAACCAAGCTCGATCAAATATGCAAGTTATGCTCACTGTCTTTTTTGATTACCGTGGCATAGTATATAGTCTACAGAGACAAATGGTGGTTTCATGCTTGGACGGTAATATGCGATGTCCAGAAGTTTTGAGAATAATAATATCATCCGGACAACATATATACGACGAGTTTCGATGCGTCGCTATTTACCGTATGGCCGAGAAATCCGACTTTATTCTTTTGAAAGCTACGCTTTTGCAAATTTAAACAAAGGTTCTAGTCTAGTCAACACTTCCTCAGATCGTGCTTATTTTCTTTCTCGTTTCATGAACCCATAAGGAGATCATTTAAAAAGGCGGAAGCGCATTTTAAATCTCTCGGCACACTATTGATGTAGCATTGAGAAAGTTGACTTGCATTACATAATCAGAAAGTCATTACATTATACTTGAACACATCGAAAGAGGTTACGACAGCAGTTTTCTCCTGAACCTCGTCCATAAGAAAAAATTAGTGATAAGCCGCAAAAAGTTCAAATTTAGAAAATATGGATTTCCTTGTAAGCAAGTTAGGAAAATGAATTTGCGCGAATGCATAACGATTCGCGAATATTACACTGTTAAGTCGACGATAAATACCGCAAATGCGCCAATGAAGGTTCTTCTTAGTTACTAGCATGGGGCTTATCCATCGACTTTTGCAGAGCTTCACTGACCTATATTAATAAATATTTTTATCGGTCTTTATGATATAATATATCAGCTAAAATAATGACAGCCAGACTGTCCTTGTTTATATTCACCCACGAAGAATCTGAAATAGAATTTATTACTAAAATAAATTATATTAAAAATTAAAAATTATAAATAAAAATAAAATAAAATTAATAATAAAATAAAATAAAAATAAAATAATGAATAATATAAAATCATGAAAACAATATTCTGTGTTAGTAAAGGACAACCTAACTTCCCCTACTACCTTAAATTTAGATTCACCTTCGCTACGGTTCATTGTCAGGATCAGTTAAATTACAAGTACAATTTTTAATTTTAGCTTCATTTTGCACGGGGTTATACGTGGCTTCAAGACCTAGCTCAATCAATATCCTTGCAATTTTGCACTACTTTGTATACCTTGTCCGCGTATTCGCCGGCTAACTCGTTGGCGACGATCGTTGCCTGCATGCGTATTTTCTGGGAGACACGCGTCCGCAAAAATCTAAAAAAACGATCTTGGGTTGTATACGATGACCTACGAGGTTTCCTATTACCCATAATTGTTTCACGAAAAAGTTTTTCTATTTTCTACTCGAAATTCATGAATTACCGCGTTATGATCTCGTCCTTATATGCTCCGTAATGGTATTGGAATGGACGATCCTGAAGGTGTTTGAACAATATCTCGGGACCTAAATGCTTTATGAGCGAATTACTTTACTTACTTTCTCCGCATGGGTATTGATCTGAAGGATGTGCAACATGCGCTGAAAGGACTGTAAGCAGCCTTCACAGTTCGAAGTTTTTATTTCAGAGTAATCTAACTTAGCATAGTCTATTATTCGGTTGAACAAAATTTGGGATACATAGTTGGTTCTGCAGCATAACCCGATTATCCTCGTTGTAGATCGATTCGCGTTCGGCATTCTCTTCGTTTGCTGGGCCGTTATTGTCCTTGAAAGCGATAGTTTGAATACGTTCGTTTAAGTTCTCGATGTTCCCACATACCAAAAAGCATTTTCGTGCTCGAGAGTCCCAAATCTCGATACATTAACTAACAGATATCTCAATTTCTTTGTAACTGTCTATATCTCATCATTACTATTACAAAAAAAATCAACTCAAGTGGATATAGATTTTGTATCGGTCGTGTAATTTGGCCTATTACTGTAGTCAGTCATGCAATGCATATATGACATTCTTTTCTCGTGAAAAGTTCTTGAATTTTCATTAAAGGCCAATGTATGCATTTTGCATTGTCGCTACTTTGGATTCATTAAAAAATTTGACTTTTATTTTCTGATGCATTAATGCAGCTAGACACGCAGTTCTAAAGCTTTTACGTAACTTCTCTCACATTTATTGTCTATATCTAAAACATCTACTTTATTCTAATCGATCTAAGTCTATCATACCAATCTCTTTCATTCGTTCAAAAATATAAATGGACATATCGGTATCATCTCCTCGAAACTATCGTGAACAAAAGTAATAGGTCGGAAATTGGGAACAGCGTCACAATTGATATAACTTTTATAGTGCCGGGATTTGACAAATTTTAAAATCTCAATTTTTCTATAAAAAAGTGAGTTCATTCCATACATAAAAAACTAAACTAAGGTCAAGTCTTTGGCCGGTCGGAGCATGACAACTATTATTGTAACATCCGGCCCTCTCCGATATCTTTATTATAACACTCGTAATCAATGTATTTAAAACCTATTTGTAACACAAAATATATCCTATACGTATATATATATATATATATATATATATATATATATATATATATATGCAACGACTCATGATAATGCACCTACAGACAAACACTTACCGATCCAACGATCGACATAGGATAATACACCCACCGACAGACACAATACCTCACCGACACTCTACACACGGTAACCGACCTACTGTACGCCAATTACCACAAGGCGACAGCTTACCTATAGACGAATAAAATATTCTTGACTTACCTTCTAGATGTACGAATCCCTATTAACAATTGTCTATAATTTATATAAACACGAAGGAACATATATAAAAACGATACAGAAGTGCGAATTAAATAAATTGTAAGAGGCGAAGCTCCTCAACACGCCTAGACACAAATAACCTACGAGAAAGGAGGATTTATTCATAGATAAATGTATTTGTAGTAAGAGACGTACGCAGTAAAACTTCCTACGTCAACGTTCGTACAAGTAAATAAATAATTATTGTATCATCGCTAACTTTTACGTCCAAAAACGCCTCGAAAAATCGTTAGAATTAAGCGAAACTTCGCATATAGATAAACCATAGCTTTCGCAACGATTATGCCTAATGAACTTTATTTGTACTAATTAATTATAAGCCGTAAAATCAAATTGCATGTATAACTTTTATGTTCACGAACGACTTCATAAAATTATAAGTCCAATTTACATTGCGAAGTATAACTATATATACACGACGATAAGAAGATCTCAGGTAGCACAGCCAGACGCTGACAAGGCTGTCGCGTAAGGCAACTTTTGCAACCGACGAACTGCTCTTAGCACTTAGCAACAGAGTTTACGCCCAGTTTTTAGCCAATCATAATTTTGTACGTGGCCGCAGCGGCGGCACGAGGGAACTTGTTTCTCACCATTTTATAAACCGGCACGAGCACGCGCCAGACAGTTCCAAGGCAGCCACGAGACTTTAAACACGTACCTATCGAGAGAATAATCGGACTTAACGTTAATTTTTATTTCCAAGTCAACTTGGAGTACGCGTCGCGCTTATACACGAATTCAATTACAACATCCGCATGAATAGATCGCGACAAGTCTTCGCGCATATACAAGTATATTTTACGATCGATTAAAAGAGTTTTCGTTGGTTCACCTTCTCGCGACTTCAAATCGTTGCAACATAGTTCAGCCACGGAGTCGGAACTCTCGCCCTATAATTAGGTGCGATCGCGAGAAAAGAAACCAAATTTACGTTTATAATTTCGACTCAAGATTAATACGGTTATCGTCTCTCGACTTCCAATTGCTGCAACACGGTTCAGCCACGAAGCCGCGACTCGTACGCCGTCAATCTAAAGTAACATTAAGCAAATAATAATTATATTTAAATTTCGACCGAAACTTACAGCACCAAAGTGGACGTAACAATTCTGTGTCGTGATTGTGACATTTGTAAGAAAATATAAATAAATAAGTGATTTCAATTATAAGGATACACAGCTGTTGTTTTTAGTTCATTTATTGAAGAATATACATAAATCATACATATTTCCTGCCACCCTTTTCCTCGAACCAACATCGAGAGCCAGCTGCAATAAGTAGTGTAGCACTACGGTAGGGCAGCCCGCAACAATCAATGATCAAACGAGCCTAGCGCTCCTTTCGGGAACCCTCGCCAACGCTGCCAACCTAGAAAGACAAGGTAAGTCTTTAGGGAAAATAAGTTACACCATAAATACGCCGGTGTAAAGTTTTAACAAACTGACCCGGACGTAACAATTGGTGACAGTGCGGTGTGATTTGTTTTTCCCCACCAAAAAAAATTTTTATAAAAATTCAAATAAATACTTCAAAATTATATATATATTTATTTATATATAATTTATAATCATAATACATATTTTCAAATTTATATACATATATGTATTTCATGGTAGATATTTCAAATGCACGCTTTATCTTAGTCAAATCAAACACTTGTGAATATTGAATAAATTTGCCTTTTTTTTCTCTTCCTCTTGAAACAGAAGATTTATAGTACTTAAATCAAAGCATCTTTGAATTTTAGTTAAACCTTTTATTTTTTTTTTTTAACTTTTGCCTTTCTTCTATATTACTTTTTTTTCTATTTCGATAAAGCATAAACAAAATTCCGATATAAACTTAGTTCATTCAAACGTGCTCTGCTTTGGGCCGAATTTCCGATCATATAAATCGTTTCAATTCTGATATAAACCTAATTAAACCAAAGTAATCTGTCTTGAATTCAATGTTCTCATATTAGTATTGTTTAAAGTCTGATATAAATTGCATTACTTTCCTTCGGTAAAACGAACGTTTTTCTCTTTGTTCAATAAATAATTTTTTTTATACATATACGCCTGTACACATATTCCTGGATTAAAGTTTTTTTCTCTCTCTTTTCAACTAATCAAATATTTTTTTCATTTTTGAATTATTATTATAAATATATGACATTTATTAATATTTATTAAAAAATTTTTTTTTTATATAATTGTGATACGTATAAATTTATATACATATAGAAACCATCATAATTCCTTTCTTCCTATTTCTTCCGTATTCTGGTTAAAAAGTAAATTCGAATAATTATCGGAAATAATTAAATAAATTATAAACGCGTTAAAATAAATTTCTCACGAAGAATTGTGTCACCGCACCTTAAATAGTCAGCACAAAGTTTGTAACACAAATCCACGTACATCCGCAGGCATCTTTACGCGAACTCGCAGTCTCTGTCTGTACACGCATTGAAGTCACCAGCTCGGAATATTATCTTTTTCTCGGGTTGCTGTATAAAGCCGCACCTGCAAGATCTTGATCTTGCAAGTAGCTTGCAGTCGGGTCGTCTATCAGTTCGTGAAAGAAACAAGCTATCTCCGTGCGAAGTTTTATAATATCCGACGAGAAATATATATATATATATATATATATATATACGCGTAAGCATACATATATATATATATACATATAGATATATATGTACGCGCGGTCATACGCACGCAATTTGAAATAAAATTTAACTTAAATTGCACATTTTAACGGAAAAGGAAGAACTACACAGCAGTTAAATATAAAATAAATTCAACTAAATCGAATTGTTATAAGAAATCCAAATAGTTGCGCGTAAATTTAAACCGAATGAAATACCGATAATTTTTTTTTTTTCGTGTCTTTCTCTCTCGGGATAGAGTATATTTGAAATCAATAAGACAAAAATAGTTTAATATAAATCGAACATAATAGACGAAGGAGATAAAACCTCATAAGAGAATCACAAGCCGAAATAAGTTTGAAATAAATTGATTTAACCATTTTTTTTCTTTGAGTGGAATCAATATTTTTTTTTTTTTTTTTGGCAAACAACGATCGAGTAGAATATCAATATTTTTCTTTTCCTCTTTTTAAAATAAATCGCGAAATACGTCCTTTTTGTTTATTCTTTTTTTTGTTTTTCTATTTTTCCCCTCGGGAAACGAATTGAATTCAACTCACAATTTCGATAATTTTCGTTTTTTTTTGTTGTTGACTAGATTTTGATCTTTTCTTTTTCCTTTTTCCCTCGTTGTTCCAATTTCATGTCTTTTGTTTCAGGATATGTAAATATATATACACATAAATCTCCCAAATTCTAATAAACGTTATAAAACAAATTACGTAAATATATTGGTAGGTATATATATATACTACACATATTACATATACGAATAGGCACCTTTCGCCCCGAATGATCCCGCTTTTAACAGATGCAGATTTAGACCGGTTCTCGGTCCTCCGACTAGAGAGACTATAGAGAAATTTAGGCTTTCTCTTGTCGAACGAACAAAAAAAGCAGAATCAGATAAACCGTCTGACAGAGAGAATAAAAACTTTAGAGAACCAAAACAACCTATTGAACCATAAACTTGACGACATATTTAAAATTTTAAGCGAAGAGCAAGAACGCCTATTGGAAGAACGAAACAACGACCTAAATATTATTGAATTATTGTCGCGAAAGGCAGAAGAGGATAAAGGTTTGAGATCTGCCGTCGCCACCGCCACCAACTTTGGGGGCGCTGGAAGGAAGATCGACAGACAAAGCCGACGAAACAAAAAAAAATTACAAGAAGCGTTTCAGCGCCTATCAATCAGTAATGGATCGAATTTTTTTTTTCTTTCCCTCTTTCTCTTTTTTCCCTTTTAGCTAACAGAGGTCAAATTCGTGAACCAGGAATCACGAGCGCAGCACTTCACAGAAAACATACATCTTTTCCCCTCAATATATACATATTTTTTTTTTCTTTTTCTTTCCTTTTCGCCCTGATCGAAAATTAGCGTAATTTGTGCTCTAGCCCAAAGGTAAGTCGCCGACACGAATACACCATTTGCGCAGAAAAGTAAACATTCTTTTTTTTCTTTCTCTCCCCCTGTTGTTTGTTTGTTTATTTCCGCCTCCAAGCCCATCCCGGCTACAGGTAGCTAACTGATAAACAAATTCACTGTCGGTAATAGACCGACATATATTACACTAGCCGTCGATAAATTATCAACGAGCAGAGACAAGTGTCGGTAAATCACCGACCAACCAAACGACCGTCGATACTTAACGAACGTAACAACCGCCGATAACACATCGACGAAACAACCAAACGCGGAAACACTAAAAAGGGAATCAAACCGATACAAAAGGAGAAACAATGTCGCAGTCACGCACACCATACACTACCGAAGAGTTAGAGGAATTAATGCGAGACATCGCAGAGCGAGAGGAGAGGGTAAAGGATAGACAGGAAGAAATTCTGGAAGCAAATCGTAGAGCCGATATGCTCCAAAAAAAACTAGTAGACGAGAGATCGCGAAGACTGGAGGCAGAAGGTACGTTAGAACATCTGCGAGAGTCGACATTAAATTGCACAACTGACACAGTGATAGAACACGGGCAGCCCGTAGACCCGCGACAGACTCCGAGGATAAAAAGTGTCGTGCGAATAAATAATACAAGGAGGATCCCCAACATACGCTGGGACCTCCGCAATTACGACTCGCCCCCGAACGAAAATTTAAGAAACGCACCGGCAACGACGTCGTCTCAGCCGCCGTTGTCGCAAGACCACGGAACGAACGTTTCGACATCGGTCTATGTAAAGGAGGCCCTGTCCAACGTGCCACGCTTCGACGGTACCAACTTGACGAGTTTCTTGAAGGCTTGCAGGAGAGCAGTGGGCTCTGTCCCCGCACACCTGGAGCCGCACATAGTAACTCTACTAAAGAATAAGTTCTCGAATCACGCGTATTCAGCGGTTGAAGGCATACCGTTTCACAGCCTCAGAGATCTCTCTGACCGCCTCCAGCGAATTTTCGCGCCCACTGAGACACTGAACAACCTCCGCGGTCAACTTGGTGCGGCGAAAATTTACCGCAATGAAACGATGTTGACCTTCGTCAACCGAATTTTAGATATACGAAACGCAATGATGGACCGAAAAAGATTCAATAAGGGCGAAGAATTAACACAGCAAGAATTTGAAGAAATAGAAAACGACGTATTAGAAGGATGCATAGACGGCGTAGGCCCGGACGTTAGAGAACGTATGCGGCACGCATACGATAGCTCGCTCAGCAACGTAATCGACGAGGCGATCGCGGTGGAGAAACAGATGGAAAGAGATCGTCTGAAGCACGGAACGCCAAGTAGTCGCACTCCATACGACAATAGGCCTGAGCGCGAGGGAACGCTCAACCGTGACCGGTATCGCGATAGGTTCGATCGAAGGGAACCTAGGCGGTATTATGACAACTGAAATTATAGAGATTATCCTAGGCACGATCGCCAGGAAAATAGATTTACGAGAGATCGTGACGTAACGCACGGGCAAAATAGAATAAACAATCTTACGTCACCAAGCCGTGCGCCCCCACCGAATCAACACAGCCACTATTGGGCGCACAGATCTGGCACGACACGAGGTCCCAACGTGCCCAGATGCAATTATTGCAAAAGGGACGGACACCACCTTGAAAATTGTTTCGCGAGGAGGTGGCGTAACGAAAAGCGAGACCAGGAGCACCAAGGGAGAGACCAACAGGGAAACGGACGGATCGGCCAAGGAACGGGTGCGCCAGGGCCGAGCAACGCAACGAAGCGCCCTGTGAATACGCTAACAACAAAAGGCGAGTCTTCGTTTTAAGCGAGAAAGGGAGAAAAATCCCGATCGTGTGTCTGACGTCCGAACACTTTGAACACGCACAGGTTGTCGCTATGGTGGATTCGGGAGCCGAACCGAATTTGATTAAACACACGGCAGTAAAAGGTGACGTATTGGCGTACGGGTTCGACAATCCGCCAATATTGATAGGACTAACCGGAACAGATGAGGAAGCTCTGGGCCTGTGCCAAATCGATTTGTACGGCACAGACGTCGAATTTATAATCATAAAAGACGATCTGCCTCTGAAAGACCCAGTCCTCCTAGGATCAGATTTTTTCAACCAAGTGGAGGCTAATATTAACTACGAAGAACAAGCACTCACGTTTGGAAACGTATGCTTGCAATTTTTGCGGAAAGAAAACATTTTTTGTGGACGGATACTATCTCCTGAGAAGGGTCGAAGAAACGACGCACACCCTGCGGTTAAAATAGACGAGTTAAAAATCGACTTAAAAGCGCTAACTTAAACAATAATGAAATAATGTCTAATGAAATCGAACGAAATGAACATGCCCCAAAGCCTCTGAACAAGGGAATGTCACATGCGCAACGGCCTTTGAACAAGGGAATGTCACATGCGCAACGGCCTTTGAACAAGGGAATGTCACATGCGCAACGGCCTCTGAGTCACTCGCCGAACTCGAGAAAGTAGATGGAAAGTACCATGCCCCAAAGCCTCTGAACGAAATAACGTCATGCGCAACGGCATCTGAGTCGATTCCATCAAGCAACAAAAATAATATTAAAATGCAATTAGCGCTCGGTGAGGAGAAGGATACCAAAACAATCACCTCGATAGGAACAGAGGAAACAAAAAATTTATTAACCGCACCGAAGGAAGGTACATCGAACCACACTATTGATACTGAAGATCAGTCAAAAAAGGAGAATAGATTCATTGATTTCGTAGCAAACAATGAAAACGAAGAGATATTGAAAATATACTTCACAAAGGAAAGAAATGACGCCCGCGAAACAAGCAATACATTTCAAGAAGCAGAAATCACACACGAGGATACAAAAGAGCGAGACGCCTCTCACAGAACGGTAAGGAACGTCAGCGTCAATGCTGCCAAAGATAACGACCACGACGTGATAGAAGCTTACGTTCAGTCCGCGTAGGAAAACCTAGGAGAGCACGAGAGAGCTGAGATAACCCGTGTCACAAAAGACGAGGCGATGAATAAAAAAGACAAAAGGGAAAAGCACAAAAATAAAAGGGTACATACATTGTATACTACGGAGAGCCGCGTCGACAAAATATTGGGAGAAATAGAGTCAGATGATTTAGACGAGAATTTGTAAGGAAGACTAGAGAAATTGATCAGGCAAACGACAGGTATATACCATGTGGAACCTGAGCCTCTTCAAGGAACGCATTTGCTGACACATAAAATAGAAACGTACGACGACATTACGGTCAATGTACGCCAATACCCCATCCCCCAAAAATTACAAGAGGTCGTTAGGGAGACCATGAACAAACTGCTGCAAGACGGCATAACAGAACCAAGTGATTCCCCTTATAACAGCCCTCTCTGGGTGGTCCCGAAGCGTGAGACCAAGGAAGGACAGACGCAATGGCGAGTCGTTGTTGATTTCAGAAAACTGAACGAGAAAACGAAGCCATTCCCTTTTCCCATATCTAATATTACGCATCTCTTAGAACAACTCGGCGACGCCAAATTCTACTCAGTGATGGACCTAGCCTCTGGATTCTATCAAACCCCGCTTGACGAAGGAGACAAAGAGAAGACGGCTTTCAGCATGCCGTTTGGACATTTTCACTTGTGGAATGCCCCATCTACGTTCCAAATGCTAATAAATAAAGTCGTCAAGCAAAAGAATGGCACCTTTGCTTACATCGACAATCTAATCATTGCAGCAAAAACGACGAGAAATATTTAGAATTAGCTAAAAGACTAAAGGACACTAATCTAAAATTAAATCCGCCAAAATGCCATTTCTACAAGACAAAGATAAATTTCCTAGGGCATGTTATTTCTCCGTTTGGCACACAGCCTGACCCCAAGAAGCTGTCGGCAGTCAAAGATTTCCCCATCCCCAAGAACCCCAAGAATATCCGGCAATTTCTGGGACTTTGTAATTATTATAGGAAATTCATACCCGACTGTGCAAGGATTTCGAAACCATTGACGAGCCTGCTCAAGGACAACACCCCGTTCTTATGGACGGAAAAACAAGACGAAGCCTTCAACAAACTAAAATCGTGTTTAACCAAAGAACCGGTCCTGAAACATCCAGATTTCGAACGAGAATTTTACGTTACCACCGACGCCTCCAATTACGCGGTAGGCGGAGTTCTCTCTCAAAAGGTGGACTCCGATGATCACCCAGTCGCCTATGCTAGCCGACTTCTGTGTCAAGCAGAAGTCAACTATAGCACGATAAAGCAAGAACTTTTGACAATGCTGTATTGCGCTGAGCAATTCAAATATTGCATCTATGGTAGTAAATTTACGTTCGTGACGGACCATAAACCACTGATGTGGTTACATAAAATGAAGGACTCCACGTCTAGGCTAAAGAGATGGTACTTCAAACTCACGGATGTATACAGCTTCGACGTGAACTATGCACCGGGTAAGACAAATTATGTTGCCGACGCCTTCTCCCGGAACCCTCCCGGACCAAAAGAAACCAATGAAATGAAAGAATTTTGCGTACATACAACCAAGAAGAGAAGCCGAGAAGATACAGCCTCGACTTCTTCATCAGAAATTTTCATGCCGTCAAGAAAGAAGAAGAACTAGTCGCCGCAAGACTCATCCAAATCCAACGATCCGATTACAAGCTATTGCCAGGCAGCTGATAAAGATGCGCCACAGAACACAGAGCAAGAAGACGAGCGACGGACACCATCTCCGCCTCCTGCAGTCCTCGGACTATCTAATGCTTCCTTTCCCCTCTCCGACTACTAACAAATGGCATGCTCATCCCCTCCTCTGGGAGATTCTCCTATCCGAAGCATTGACGATCCATCCACGCAAATTCGTTCCCACATCCAAAGCACCATCACCGACCCAAACATCTCGTATTCGTTCGAACCGTCAACGGAGGTTTTTGATCCTCCCGGGGTAGAATATGAAATCAATAGATCGGTAAACCAGGAAAGAAACCGCGTCGCGACCAACATCATAGAGTCACGCGATCTGTTCCTAATGAATAATGACAATGTCGCATACTTTGTCACGAAAAGAAACGAACCGGTTTGCTCAGGTGCAAATGCGCTCCTCGTGGAGAATCTGTTGGTTCCTATTACGGACTCCATGCTAGGCCGGGTTAAACTGACCCAAAATGAGAAAACTAAAAATAAGGCATTCATGGCCATGATCGTAAAAGAAAACATGCACATACGCACAGATATTAAAATATTAACCGAATGTATAGAATCACTAAGGAATATTTGCGAGACCCTGAACTTGAGGTCATTTAGAATATCAAAGACCGTGGACATGGACGATATAGCTTGGGAAACAGTAGTGAAACTCTTGAAAAGATATTTTGATGATAGTACGACCAAAATTATTATTTGTAAAAACCTAATTGCAATTCCAGACGAACGGTCACGCCCAGCTATAATAGTCGATACCCACGAGTCCCCCATCAATGGTCACAAAGGCGTCACTAAAACCTATAACCGTATCCGGCAAAACTATTACTGGCCAAAAATGAAAGAACAAATTCAGGAGGTAATCAGTAAGTGCAAAACGTGTCAATTGAATAAGTTGGTAAGGCGCAAGGTCAGACAACCGATGGTACTAACAGATACTCCGGGGTCGAGTTTTGATAAATTATCTATGGACATAGTCGGACCTCTGGAGAAGACGCGGAATGATAATATATATATCCTGACGATGCAGGACCTTTTGACAAAATTCTCCATTTTGGTCCCGTTAAAATCAGTAAATTCTTCGGACATAGCCGAAATGTTTCTAAAACGTTGTGTATACGTCCACGGCTCTCCAAAGTCGTTCTAACGGATCAGGGATCCAATTTTACTAGCGCACTGATGAAGAACGTCGCCAAACTTTGCCGAATCAAAACCTGTACAACCACCGCTTTTCACCCACAATCGAACGGCTCAATTGAACGTATGCACCATTCTTTAAAGGAATATCTAAAAATGTACATTAAAAAAATTAATGAGTGGGACGATTGGTTGGAATGCGCTGCGTTCTCCTATAACACTAGTGTACCCGACGGTACGCAGCTTACGCCCTATGAGTGTATTTACGGTAAGATAGCTAGAGCAACTTCGACCAACGCGTGTATAGACGAAGGGAATGACGCCACGTACGTTGAATACGTCGGTAAGTTACGAGAAAGAATTCGCGATATTCAAACCCTAGCACAAGAGCATCTGAAAAACGCGAAACAACGGTCGAAGGAGTATTACGACACGCGATTCAATCCGTGCTCATTCAATGTCGGAGATTGCGTAATGCTAATTTTAGAACCTCGCAAAACTAAATTTGTACCGGAGTACACCGGCCCCCATAAAATTTTGGAAATTCTGGAAAACAATAACGTTAAAATTTCATACAAAAATTCATCCCGAGTAGTCCATAGTAATAAGCTAAGGAAAACACGCTTAAACGATGAGGAATGAAGCTTGCTAATATGTAAAACTAATAACGATATTTTGTATAACTTTTATTTTATCTTTTCTCTAGAACTTGTCATTCTTTGTACCCAAGTATATAAAAACATTTTGTACACAGAATCACGCAATGGGTGCTCTGAAAGTGCAGACGCTCACCGTATCCCTATTTATCTTACACATTAGCGAAAGCGGGGCAATGCCCGCATACGACTGCAGAACATCGAGATCCAACGTCACGACGATCTCGTTGAATGAAGTCGGCACGTGCGATGTCGAATCGATCGACTCCGCAGTTGAAGAAATATACATAGAACTTTTACAGGAGACGGAATACTCCGACACAATGGTGAAGTTATGCAAGGTAAAAGTGGAACAGGACATTATATACTGTGGTATGCACTCGCACAATAGCCGCGTTAAGGACGGCAGCGAGACTTTTATGATATCGGTAAATCGTGAAATGTGCGACGAACTCATAAATTTCGGACAATTTAAATACGGAAACGCGTTGATCACGTATCTTAAACCGAACATTACGAACCGTAGAACAGTGACCGCCGCGGGCATACTCAAAGACGACGGCTCGTGCGTGGGCGCAGTGTTCGTAAACGGTAAGAATGAGTATAAAGATGTTTTGGTGACCGCGAAACTTGAAGTGCGTGTATCAGAGGTAACAGTGCCTTTTAGAGACGACAAAAATGAAATAATTTTACCTTCGGGAACCCGATGTAAATACACAGACTCGAAATGTATGGACTCAAACGAGGCCCAGGCCTATTGGTTTTTTAATAAAAAACAACAGTGAAATTTTGACAGGTATGCCGTCCTATATGAGGGAGCAGGAGTCAAGGTCAGCGACCGCTCTCACCGGACACCGCCGGTCTACTTCGGAAACTCATCAGAGGGCATACGATTCGGACTCGCTACAAGTGGCGACGTCTATTTCTGCGGATTCCAGTTAAAGGAAACGGAGCAGCCAAAATTATTTATACGAGAAAACACCGAGAAAAGAATCTTTTCCACAAGGAAAGAGCTCAAGCCACAAGATATCCTAATAAATGCTTATTTTAACACTAAAATTTCTTACCTGTCCAGACACATTAAAACGCAATTTAACACTCTCTATAAAGATATTCTGATCCACAGATGCAATCTCGAACGACAGACAATATTAAACTCAATGCACCTGGCAACCACGGACCCGGATGTATTCGCTATGCTCATCATGAAGGGCAGCGGATATACAGCCTACAGAGCAGGAGAAGTAGCACATCTGATCGAGTGCAAGCAAGTACAATGTACAAGCAGACAAGTCGATGGTTGTTTCCACGATCTCCCAGCGACTTGCAACAACGAATCAGTCTTCATAAAGGCAAACACGTACGTCATATCAACGTACGGCCGAAGGAAGGATTGCAGCGACGTCTTACCAACGATGTTCGAAGTAAATGGCAAATGGCGCCAATTTATGCCACGAGCAGCAAGGGCACTCCCACCTCAAACACTGCACCCCATGACCAGACTAACATGAAGGTACGAAGATATCGACGATACCTCGAATGGCGGAATATACACAAAGGAAGAGCTTGAAGAATTCCGGGAACACATAATTTTCCCGTCGAACAAACCGGCCATTCTGGAGAACATCGCACGGAAAATACAGGGAGAAGACGCGTATCAGAGCCAGTCGAACTACAAAAATTTGATAAATATGAGAGACCTGGAAGAAATGACGGAAACAAAATTGAATAAACTATAGAAAGACTTCCTACAATTTGGCAACGTGTCAGCAGGTATCCTAATGATATTTATAATTTTCCAAATTTTAGCATCGGTCGTAAACATGGCCATTCACGGCTATGCGTTGTACGGCATATACGGACTCAGCATGAAGCTGCTGGGAGCAAGCTTTATCTCCGTCACAAACCTGCTGCTATACGCGAGCAAGCCAACGCCCACACCTGCAGACGTCGAAGCACCGACGAACGACGATGAACAACCGAAGCCACTCAGCATAACGCCCATTTGCAGGCCCCGACCGGACAGATCTGCATGGTCTTAAAAGACAATGCCAACAAAGCCGCGCCGATCACTTCACGACTTACGAGAAGAACTACAACTACGAGCAGCGGACCGTCAGCGAGAAGAAGCAGGCGTATTGCCCCGTGCTTCCAATTAAGGGTGGGGATGTAACATCCGGCCCTCTCCGATATCTTTATTATAACACTCGTAATCAATGTATTTAAAACCTGTTTGTAACCAATATATATTCTCGCATGTACAAGTTAGAATTATAGGAAATATACTATGATAATATACGCTAATATAAATATAAATACAAATATACGTTACATATTATCGACACGAAAATGTACAAGTTAGGATTATAAGTTATTATTGCATTATATTATATATTATGGCAATACACCTACAGACAGAACACTTACCAATCCGACGACTCACGGTAATGCACCTACAGACAAACACTTACCGATCCAACGACTCATGATAATGCACCTATAGACAAACACTTACCGATCCGACGACTCATGATAATGTACCTACAGACAAACTACTTACCGATCCGACGATCGACATAGGATAATACACCCACCGACAGACACAATACCTCACCGACACTCTACACACGGTAACCGACCTACTTACGCCAATTACCACAAGGCGACAGCTTACCTATAGACGAATAAAATATTCTTGACTTACCATCTAGATGTACGAATCCCTATTAACAATTGTCTATAATTTATATAAACACGAAGGAACATATATAAAAACGATACAGAAGTGCGAATTAAATAAATTGTAAGAGGCGAAGCTCCTCAACACGCCTAGACACAAATAACCTACGAGAAAGGAGGATTTATTCATAGATAAATGTATTTGTAGTAAGAGACGTACGCAGTAAAACTTCCTCCGTCAACGTTCGTATAAGTAAATAAATAATTATTGTATCATCGCTAACTTTTACGTCCAAAGACGCCTCGAAAAATCGTTAGAATTAAGCGAAACTTCGCATATAGATAAACCATAGCTTTCGCAACGATTATGCCTAATGAACTTTATTTGTAACAATTAATTATAAGCCGTAAAATCAAATTGCATGTATAACTTTTATGTTCACGAACGACTTCATAAAATTATAAGTCCAATTTACATCATTGCGAAGTATAACTATATATACACGACGATAAGAAGATCTCAGGTAGCACAGCCAGACGCTGACTGGGCTTTCGCATAAGGCAACTTTTGCAACCGACGAACTGCTCTTAGCACTTAGCTCAGAGTTTACGCCGAGTTTTTAGCCAATCATAATTTTGTACGTGGCCGCAGCGGCGGCACGAGGGAACTTCTTTCTCACCCTTTTATAAACCGGCACGAGCACGCGCCAGACAGTTCCAAGGCAGCCAGGAGACTTTAAGCACGTACCTATCGAGAGAATAATCGGACTTAACGTTAATTTTTATTTCCAAGTCAACTTCGAGTACGCTTCGCGCTTATACACGAGTTCAATTACAACCTCCGCATAAATAGATCGCGACAAGTCTTCGCGCATATACAAGTATATTTTACGATCGATTAAAAGAGTTTTCGTTGGTTCACCTTCTCGCGACTTCAAATCGGTGCAACATAGTTCAGCCACGGAGTCGGAACTCTCGCCCTATAATGAGGTACGATCGCGAGAAAAGAAACCAAATTTACGTTTATAATTTCGACTCAAGATTAATACGGTTATCGTCTCTCGACTTCCAATTGCTGCAACACGGTTCAGCCACGAAGCCGCGACTCGTACGCCGTCAATCTAAAGTAACAATTAAGCGAATAATAATTATATTTAAATTTCGACCGAAACTTAGAGCACCAAAGTCGACGTAACAATTCTGTGTCGTGATTGTGACATTTGTAAGAAAATATAAATAAATAAGTGATTTCAATTATAAGGATACACAGGTGTTGTTTTTAGTTCATTTATTGAAGAATATATATAAATCATACATATTTCCTGCCACCCTATTCCTCGAACCAACATCGAGAGCCAGCTGCAATAAGTAGTGTAGCACTACGGTAGGGCAGCCCGCAACAATCAAGGATCAAACGAGCCTAGCGCTCCTTTCGGGAACCCTCGCCAACGCTGCCAACCTAGAAAGACAAGGTAAGTCTTTAGGGAAAATAAGTTACACCATAAATACGCCGGTGTAAAGTTTTAACAAACTGACCCGGACGTAACATTATCCCGGCCCGGTACTGTAATTCGCGAGGTCACTCTTTTCTTTTTGGTAAAAAACGTTTCGACGGTTCCATACTCTTCAAAAATATTTCCTTAGCGATTTTTGGGGTCACTGAATACGATTCTGCAATCAAAATTCAAAATGGTAAATTCAAGATGGCAACTAACTTAAACTAAAACTCATTTCTTTCATTGATTGTGCTGGAAATAGCCCCCACAAATAAACATATAATGCCTGTACACATCATCCCGATCCTCTAAAGGTTAATATTGTTAATGTATCGTCGTAGTTAAGACATGTTCTTTTAAGCATACGAGTAATTTCTTCAGTTTACCAATGTACTAAGTATACCATTTAAACTAAAAAAGAACCTCATCTAGCGATATGGCGTCCTAAAGCCATAAAAAATTAGCTAACATTAGAGACTAGTGAAAAACGACCTAACATTAGAGAAAAATTGACTTAATATTACAAATTTAATCATCTTTATATTTATTTAAATTTATTTAAATGTATTTATTTTGAAATAGATTTGTAAACAGCGCAAGTAAATATACATATCCATGCCTTATGTTTCCTCTTTGAATATCAGACCTGCAAAGTCCACTCCTATTATCACAAAAATCGCCGCATCTCTCACTCTATTAATACGCATTGATGAGGTATGCATAATGGCCAGCTTAATATTATGCCTGCTGCAACCTAACCGCAAAAACAAAAATCAGAGGACCAAAGTCGGGTACGTCTGCAGTCACTGTAGGTAATAAAAGGAACAAAAACGCCAATACCAGCAACAAAAAGTGCAAATTGGTTGCTCCTTGCAAAAGCCCAAGTTTGCAACGATTGAGCCGCCAGAAAAAGTGGTCTTCTTCAAACCAAAGGATATGGAAAAAATCTCTTCCATTGCAAACACTAAAAGTCCTTCAAAAATCTTTTAATCCAAGATAAGCTAAGGTTCAGATTAGGAAGCTCATCGTTTATGATTTCCCTAAAGAGATGTCACCCAAAGAGGTGACAACAGTCATCTGCGATCAAAATGATGGGCTATCTGAGTCAGCAGAAGAATTCTAAGAATACTTCGAGCCTCGTTTCAAAACGGGGTAGAGGAGCTTCTACAGCCAATAAATGACTGAAAACAACGCACTTACAAGAAAAGCTAAGCAATAATGAAAAGGTTTAGAACAAGACCGGCCGATAAAGCGAAAGCTAGGTACGGCGGAGAATGTGTATGTGTAACAAAACATAACTGTAAGTAAGCATGAGTATATAAGCTGCGAACTCTCTATGGCACAGAAACAGTACTCAGTATAATGGTTCGCGTCGGCATGTAGGTAGCAATTGAAAGCAACTATCGGCTCCAGTGAAGCGTGGGCAAATTCATCGTGTGTCTAAAGGACAACATGACTCAATAGTATGACAAGTTCCACTGCGTGTCGGGAAACGTGAATCGTGAACGTGATTCGAGTCAGCATGTTGCCAGATATCGACAAAGATCACCTTGTTGGTGTTAATTTCTTATGCTCCTTTAAAGCAGTTCGTTCTTGCAGATATATAGTAACGAGACTTCGACTAGCACAAATAGTTGCTCATACATATCCTGCCCGATATAAATAAATCCCTCGAATGCACAATCTGCATCAAGTGGCTTATCCATCAAAAACGTTATCACCAGGTCTCACAGAAAATCGAGGATCAGAATGATCAGGACTTCATTCTAATCATTATGTTTAAGAAAGCCAATAACGCCAATAGTGTCGTCTTTGTATTGGATTTACATAACTGAAGTTCTCACAAACAGATACTTATCCTCTGCTGTAATAATATTTCATATAAATGATAACAGTGGAGATATATCTGCACGCTCGATTTATGCAACTGCGTATCACCAAATGCCGCTACGATAAGCACCGAGGTGGATGAAGGGCAGGGTACTTCATACAAAACTATGAGCTTATTAATTTGCTTTTCTAGCATGCGAAATCGACCAAATATAGATGGAGTATCCTTACCAAATGAAAAAACGTTTTTCATGCCGACGGCACTTAGTTCTTACTCGGTCGAATGAATTAGATTAAATGGTATATAACGTCCTTAAACCATTTACAGAATTAAAGCAGCAGCCTTTATCTTATCGACTCCAACATTATGACTATTATTTTCGTAAATATTACTATTGGAATTAGAATTTAATTCAGTAATAATTTATCTATCATTTTTAAACAACATTAAAAATAAGTAACTAAGTCAATTAGTACTGTTGTGAAATTAAAATTTTTATATTTAATCTACTAATTATTGTTGATGTAGGTAATATTGTTAAAATAATTAAAACAAATAATATAAATAATACGACACTCTTTGAATAATTACTAGCAATCCAATGTATAAATATACTATTGATATAATCAGTATAATATCGTTAATATAATTAATATTTACTGTATATTGTTGATGGTGTTCATACAATTGGTATATATTTAACAAAAAAACTGACTCATTTTTTATTGCGTTCCGTGAAAGAAGTAAGAAAGGCATTTACATCGAATATTACGCATTACAAGGATAGACGTATAAAGTACATTAAAAACTTGTCTACTGTTCGGGTGAAGTAATACGTGAATTGCGTAAATTACATTATTCAAACCATTCTGGTTTTAGTAACAAAAGACTTGTACTGAAGTTTAAGTGTTAATATTAGTAAAGGGGCCTGGAGGTGAGCGTCTCAACGTCGCTTTATTGTAGTTCTCATACTTTAATAATCTTGAAATATTAAAATACTTGAATGAATCGACGAAACTTTAAAATATATTAATAACTCGAGAACAGTGTCATGCAAAAAACAGTACATTATGCAAAAAAGGTTGAAGAATCAACAAATATAGTTTCCAATATGAATCGCCAGTGACAATAATCTGAAATATTCTAAAAAAGAAACTAGTAATTAAAATAATAAAGTAAAAAAATTATACTGTAATTAAAAAATTGAACAATTTTTTACTGTAGGATATTGAATTCTTATAATCTGCAAAAGAACTTCTAAAAAAGGTATACATTCAAGCAATATACATGACTTTGTTCAAGAACATTTTTGTTCAAAAACAGCGTGCTTCCGCACCCAATTGCTCAGCCTGCGATCGCACATTTCTCGACATCATCAAGTAATACCTGTATTATATGTTGAGTTGTAAAACCGCTGTTTTAACCATCAAGTGCTGCTTTTGTATTTATACTTTTTTCGTATAATTCTCCGGTCTATACTTAACATACGTAGACCTTTGATCGTTCAGCCCGCCGCCGAGTTAATCTAAGACGATGCAAGTTTATCTTTAAATTACAATTCTCACTCTCACTCAACATGCGAGAGCTCGAATAAAAATGTTCTGCCCTTTTTTTCCCTCTGGATTGGGATTACGGTTTTCTGGAAGTAAATTAAATTTTTGAACAAATATAAATTTAAGTATAAATATCTTAACAATTAATTAATAAATAGAGCCTTCGGTCCATGGCTCTATTGGGTTTGGCCATATGCCTGTTGAGTTCGATCGCCTAGTCCCGCTGTAACAATTCTTGTATTAAATTAATTATTACAATGTTAATAAAATATATTTATTATAATTTCTTATAAGATCTATTATTTCGAAATTGTAAAGTTCATATTAATTTAAAAGACCCCATTGGGCTATAATTCTAAGTTAATATCGTGCGCGCCGAGTATGCTTTGAGATTTACTATCCCCATACCGATAGTGAATCTCCCTTATGTAGCCGGCACACTGAAATTTAGCAGCCACTTCGTGAAATTTAAATTGGCGAGAGAATACGCCCTAATTGTGGCTGATCTTCGCACACCACTCCATGCTGTTTCGATTTATTTTTGCGGCTCGCGAAATCCAGTGGCGTATATCTCTTAGGGCACCGCGCCACGTCACATCATGTGAAGTCTTTGCGGCTCCCAAAATCTGCGTCCGCTTCCTCTCACCGAGCCACGCCTATTCCAGCCGCGCGGTCTTCGCCGCTTGTTATTATGCATAAAATAATTAGATTATAATAGATTTAATAATAAATTTATAGAATTATTGAACGCCTTATTATTATTTTTTTATTTTTATGGGAGCTTTGCAAATCGATCTGTCTGTGTAAGAAACTCTGTAACATTTTCGGTACTTTTTGAATGTACATTTATTAACTTTGCATATTTTTTTTGAAATTTTGAATACTCAATTATAAATGAATTGAAAATTTTAAATTAAAGAAAAATAAAGAACTTTTAAAAAATCACTGAATTTTCAAGGGAATCTCACAATTCTTCTATTAAAAATGTTGAACATTGGATTCTACACATTTCGACCACCTTTCGGTGAAAGTATGGATAACAGTCCAAAAATACATTTCCTCTTTCGAGGAAAATGATTCGACTAGACATTTTCAACTTCTTCAAAATTACAAACACTGCTCTGGAGGTTAGTGTCCCATCGATGTGAAGTGAAATCGTAGCGAATCGTAGTGCTCACAGTCGTAGTGAAATGTAGAGATCTAGAGAATATAGCCGGTGGAATAACACTTCCCAATTACGAAACTTTCAATGTGCTTTCACTGGTTTATCGATAGAGCGGGCGCGTTTTAATGTTACAACATACTTTTGCCTATTTCAGCTGTTATTCGATTTATTCTTAGCAGCGATCATTATTCACTGTTTCAACAGATTTTAATAACTCGTAGTACTCTAGCATTTGTCTCTCATTCAGTTGGTGTCGCACAGATTTTCCATATTTTTGAATCTTTCCCGAAGTTCTTAAACATGGACAAATTGTTACTCGGCTAGAGAAGAGAAAGTATTTGTCTCAATTTTGGTATTTTGAATTGGGTAAGGTCTTCAACCAATGCGCCTACAATTCCTCGTCTTCAAATTTCTTCGCTAAATTAGGATCTTCATTGTCTATCAAATCGAAATCTCCACTTTAAAATTGGCACAACCATGTCTCACCTATTCTAACGACTGGAGCGTATTCATGATAAGTTTCTATAAGCAATTGGTCACTGCAACTGCATTTTTTGTTTACTATAATAAATATTTCATTGGTCATACAGTCTTTATGCAATAATATACTATACTAATATAATGGTTATTAGATTTTCCTGGTTATTTTACATCGATCCTAATACATCGATTTTGCATAGATGCTAATCAGCAATGGACTTCTACGACGTTTTTTTAAAGACAGCGTATATAAATGACTAGCGTTTGAGCATCTTAGGCCTGAGTCTGTCTGTGTGTGTAACCACCCCCGTAGAATCTGAAATGAAAATTACTGCTAAAAACAAAAATTAATTTAAATTAAAACATAAAAAATAAAATAATGTAATATATATTGTATGTTAATAAAGTACAAGCAATATTCATTAATAATGATTATCCAGTCGAATTGATGAAAAAATGACTGTAGAGAGAGAAAATCAGATATATAATAATAGTAGAGAATATAGTATGAAAGATAAATAGAATAATTATAAAATCGTAGTGATCCCATATGTGAAAGGTTTATCAAAACGAATAAGAAATACTTTCAACAATATAAGAAACTTATTTAACAATTGTAAAGATAAAAATGTTTGTAAGCAGTTACACTATGCAAAATAAATTTTAAAGAATAAGAAAGATACTACATTCGACAAATGGGTAGATGCTTACGATAAAGCGCCCGCTTCAAGAAATATAATAAAATACAAACATAAATTATATATATATATATATATATATATATATATATATATTGACGGATTCTACGTGGAAGTCGAGTATAATTAAAAATTAAAGGAACTCGCCGAGTTCCCTCATCACAGATTCTTCAATGTATTTAATGGACTCAAAACGTCGACCTTTGAAGATTTGTTTCAAATGGGATAATAAGAAAAAGTAAGAGGATGACATGCCCGGTGAATAGGACGATTGTGGTCACGTTGCAGTGCCTTTAGACGAAAAAACTGAGAGACACTCAACGTACGATGACAGGCAGCATTGTCGTGATGCATTGTGGTGATATCATATCGAAAGAACAACTTTCATCACCAGTAACAACTCGATCGAAAAAAGTAGGTTCACTTTCAATCTGCTCGAGATAATCTTGAGCGATGTTCATTCGGTGGGCTTTTTTCTCATCCGAAAGGTTCTTCGGAACCATCTTAGTGCACAACTTTTAGATGGCGAAATCTTCGGTTAAACTTTTTCTAACTGTTTCCCGATTCATATTGAACTTGTCAGCCAACATTCGAATGGTTATTTACCGGTCTTGACAAACAAGCGCGGACGCGCTACGCATTCGTGTTGGTTCGCACTTGAACTGACCTTCCGTTCCACGCCTCGTCCTTGACACTCTCACGGCTTTTTTCAAAATCGGCATACGACTGAAGCATCTAACAATAACTCAAGGCAGCACTATCATACACTTTAAGCACTTTTTCACAAGTTTCTGTCACGATTACACCGAGTTTCGCACAAAATTTCATCGCGCACCGTTGCTTTAAATTTTTCTATTCCATTTTCGTGATATGCACTACTTGCGCATTCTTACAAAACACTAAACAGTTGACGAAGAAATAATCGTATACGGATCGTGAATGTCTCAATCGCGAGAACAGGTTTGCAGTGTTATCATAGGCCGTAAAAACAAATCGGTCACATTACTCATATATATATATATATATATATATATATATATATATATATATATATATAGGTACATATCATATTTGTACCGCGAATACGTAGGTATTTGTGCCAAACTAAATTCAAGCATCAAAAATTGTGCGCGAGATAGTACTTTTTTATCGGGCGCTGAAATAGCACCTTTTTATACCGAACCGACAATATAAACATCAGTATAGTTTAACTTAGGAAGTGCCAATGGCATATCCGTTAAAGGAACACATTCAGACTTGATACATTTTTTCAATTTTGAAAATGTAAATATTTTCGAACAAACTATTTAAAGTAAATATAAAGGAGAATCAATGGAAAGAAATTATATTGTGAAAAATTGCAATAATGTAAATTGAATGTTAGATTCAAGTAAATTGGACAACACTTATGATTCTTTATTAATATGAAATTATATATTAAAATAAAATTTTGTTCTATATTTAAATCAAAAGAGGTGATAGTTTTATAAATATTTTAGAAATTAATTAAGGGATGGAGATGGGTAATATATGGTAGCATACTGGGTTTTTCTTTGAGTTCTTAATTTTTTTGTAATTTTTAGCGGAATTTAATTTTTAAATTTATTTTTTAATATTAATTTGTATTTTAGATTCTATGGGGATAATTATAAACAATGATAATTTAACTATCATTATATTAGTACAGTCCAATTATTCTATAAATACTATAATACCGATAAAAATACTTATTAATTACATTCACAATAGTCTACATAAAACGAATTCATAACTTTTTTCTGTTCATAATATCAGAAAAACAACGAATGTCACATATGCGATTCACTTAGAACGAAACCCAATATATTCACTGAGTTAAACAAGTATGAGGCTATTAGTTTGGCCGAATGTGAGCTGTGTATTTTTTAAGATTAATGTAAATCGAAAAGGTGACATATATATCAAATAATAGAAATGTAGTCATATGACTAATTCAATTGATATAAATTATTCTATGAATAATTGAAAACTCTCTGAAATCTAATCCGAATCCAGTAGAAACGTAGAGATCGTCACTAAAATTGTTACACGAAATAAAGTAACTTCAAATACCCAAGAATTGTCATGTGTAGACATGACACGCTCGCCGGACGAATATTTATGTGCACATGGTTGCCAAAAATTTCCCAATATGAAATTTCCAAGGTAACAAATACACCATCCGCAACAGAACACAATATTAGTATATATCAATATATTATATAGGAATATAAATAACATATATGAAGTAATATTTTTATTATGATGATTTTAAAAT
The DNA here is from genome assembly GCA_018907035.1 of Sycobia sp. Sy_11. Lineage (NCBI taxonomy): Eukaryota > Metazoa > Arthropoda > Insecta > Hymenoptera > Epichrysomallidae > Sycobia > Sycobia sp. Sy_11. Next base: position 350,168 of record JACCIC010000304.1, read on the forward strand.
AACAGCGCATGAGATATCATTGATATTTAATTAATTGAAATATTATTAATGTAAATACCTATTATTAAGAGGCATGCTTAATATAAATAAATGAATATGTATCTGTGTACTAATAATATGTATAATCATTAGAATTATATTTTTAAATCTACACTATACGTCCACGACAGGGGGTTTAACATTTATACGCAATACTCACTATGAGTAAAGTCGCTATGACAAGTATTTTCTTCGAGATGAGGGGAAGTTTTCATTTTTGTTTATTATTATTAATAGAGATATCTTATGAATGTGCTGATCTTCATCTTCGGTTGGTGTTACTGTGCATACTTGTAAACATGCATTTAAGATGTCCGTATCACGTTGCTTCAGCTATGTGCATATGATTTTTCTTTTCTCTTATTTTTCTCGACCGAAGAATACGCATATTAGATAGCAGAATGTTCGCAAACAGCGACATGTCATTTTCTCACATTTACTTATTTTAAATTAAGTTACCGTGCACAACTCAAGGCTGCGGGTACTTAGCACCACTTGTGCTCGCGGGCTCCATGTATGGGCGCAATTTGTAACCTATATATTTGGTTACAACTATTTACATCGCCATCCGTCGGCTGTAGCTGAAAGAAACGGAGAAGGGCGAGGGAATAAACATATATATATATATATATATATATATATATATATATATATATATATATAGCGGCAAAACAAGGTATATAATTTATATTTATTTATATATAAATTATATTTTGTTTCCAATGGAAATATCGCTACGGAATCGATGAAAATGTTTCAGAAGTATGTTGAGGAGTTTGCTTTATCGCGAACGTAAGTATTTGATTGGCACAAAGCATTCAGTGAAGATCGCGAAGTCGTCGAAAACTTGCCTCAAGCAAGTTTCCCATCCAACGAAAATCAAGGTGATGCTCATTCTCTATTACCAGGAGGTGGTTCACCGTGAAATCGTTCCAGGTGGTCAAATGGTCAATAAGGAGTACTATGGTTTTGCGGCGTCTACATGAAGCAATTCGTCGTCAACGACCAATCACAATTCGTGGTTTTTTCACTACGATAATGCGCCGGCACATTCCAGCATGATTGCGTCTGATTTTTTCGCGAAACATGAACTGAAAGTCATCGCTCAGCCACCACATTCGCCAGATTTGGTTGCCTGTGACGTTATCCACTTTCGCAAACACGTGTGTTCTGACGTTGTCCTGGCGGAACACTACACACTTCCTGTTGGCCAATTGTAGACGCTTCGGGTCGATAGCCTGCTTCAAGTGGTTCACTTGTTCACAGTAGATGGTAGAATTAAGCGTCTGGCCATATGGGAGGAGCTCATAGTGCATGATTTGCTTCCAATTCCACCAAACGCACAGCAAAACCTTCCTGGCCGTCAATCCCGGCTTGGCCACTATTTGGTACGGTCCACCGGCCTAGGACCACGACCGTTTGCGCTTGATATTGTCGTATGTCATCCATTTTTCGTCGCCAGTTACCATCCGCTTCAAAAATGAGTTCGTTCCGTTTCAGCAGCACATCGCAGGCGTTGATTCGGTCCAGAAGGTTTTTGTGCGTCAAATCATGCGGCACCCAAACATGAAGCTTTTTTGTATCCAGCTTTGTGCAGATGATTTAAAATGGTTTGGTGACTAACTTCCATCTCCTGGGCGAGGTCACAAGATGCCACCGGTCTAACTCGATCAATTCCATGATTTGATTAGTATTTAAAATAGTCGAATTTAGGCGTCAGTGAACTCCATGTTTACATATCACAATTGGGAACGCAGTATCCAAACTAATGATGCATAGCGTCGTTTTGTACGTTATGTCAAGACCTTTCAAATTATGTTTCATATTGCCAGATACGAGTTCTGCAGCGCTTTGTGCATAGCCGTGAAATTCATGAAACAAAAAGGCGGAAGGGAGATATTTGGCAATCTAATATATATATATATATGTATGTATGTATGTATATTGTAACGGGGTGGGCTCGATTAGGCGAACTCCAGTTCGAATATCGACGCACGGCCGCTCCCGTACGGGCGGCGCGCAACCCACGTTGCTCCTTCTTCTCGCCGTCCGGGGAATAAGCGCCCGTCGGCGGTGGAGTCTTGGCGCTCTACGACGCGCCCACCCGTTACAAAAATCGACTCTCGAATACGCGAGCCTACTCACGTGTCTCGTGCACGATGCTTTGGCAGCGAGCACCACGTCCGCAGCCAAGGCTGCTCCTTCTCCAAGGTGGTCCGCAGCCAGCTCAGATCGCACGGCGGAAGGACTTCGCCGTGCCCGCGGAGGTGGGTGGATCCTAGACGCAATATTAACGCGATACGGGAAAAACAGGGAAGGTGGAGATAGACAACGAGGGAGAACAAAGAAATAAACGCGAACGTGCTTTTAAGTTATAAAGTTTATTTCCAGCGCAATAAACTACCGGATCACAAATTAAGAAACGCAAGACTCGCGCGCTTGCAGTAACGACCGCGAAATCCCGCAGCCACAATACGCGCGTACGCTCTCTTAATTTCGCTCTATCTCACACACACGCTCTCGTTTGCTCGCCGGCAGGGTGCCTCGCCAGGGCGCTCTCGCGTGGATTAACCTTTACGTACCCACGGTGGAGCGTCCCCCAAGAGTACAGACGTAGGCGCAAGGCGGCACGCACAAACACATGCAACGCGTGCTAGTGCAACTCCCGCGCGGCAGGGAATTGCAGGGCCTCCTTCACGATCTCGGCGACACCAGCTGTCGTCGGCCCCCGCAGGCACTCCGCTCGATCTCGCGCACTCCTCTCCTTCGTGGACTCGAGATGCGCCGCTGTAGACGGCGCGGAACCTGTCGCGAAGCTTCCTCCTCCGAGAACCGTCCGGACCGCGTATATAAGCCTCGTCTTTATTCTTTTTACGCGACTCGAGCGCACGTGTATCTCTTATTTTTGCAATAGATAAACTGCCTGTTCCCCCCGCCTCTCCGCGACGAATCTTGGCTCTCCCCTCTCCCAGCTCTGCTCTCCTCCGCCGGTCGGCCAGCCGGCCACCGCGTTGAGGTCGTACGGTGATTACGGTGATTACATCGATGCGCACGCCGCGGCTAGCGAGTCGCATGTCGAATGCGGCCTCGTAACAATATATATATATATATATATATATATATATATATATATATATATATATATGCCTGTGTTTGGCTTGTTAGTATATACTAGATACTGATATTTATCTGCTAGCATTATAACAGAAATTAAATTACAATGAATCTAGGACAAAAAAATTCAAAATCTTTGAATGCTGTTAAGCATTATGATATTACTAGAACATTATCAGGATATTATGCAATGGCTGCAGGACTCATGTCTGTTTACATCTACAAAAATGGCTTTTAGAGTGAATATCGTTCGATGGATGGATTATACAGCCTTGGAGCGGTCACATCGATAACAAATATCATGAAACATACCAAAATTATTTCCGAGAAATGACGTTGCGTTACACGTGTGAGATATTTTGATATATTTATAGCAAATTAAATTGTTATGCTAAACAAACTGGTAACTTACTGAAAAAGCAGGACAGACAGGTATATTTGACTGATATTGAATATTCTTTCAACAATTTCATAAAATCTGGAATTGTAACGAATATCGAACATCGAGATATTAATATATTTTGAGATAATTCATTTAAATTCATTGAGAGGTCGATAGAAATATCATATAAAATATAATATATACAAAATACAAGACCATACACCAATTAAAATTAGTACGGTGATCCGTCCTCAGTACATTATATCTAGAAACTAAGAGCAGATAGTAGAAATAAAGTATTTTATTACAAAAAATGCTCAAATATTTGAGACCATTAATTTAAAAGACATAAATTAAAATACATTTTAAACTAAAATACATACAAAAGACATAAAAGACATAAATTAAAGACATGCTAAATTAATAAATATTTTTTTCGATCATACAATCCTCATAATATATTATATTAACCAAAATAATGACAGACAGACTGATCTTGTTAATTATCACCCCGAAGAATCTTAAATAAAACTTATTACTAAATTTAATTAGATTAAAAATTAAAATAATAACAAAATTAAATAATATAAGATAAAATAAAATAATATAAAATAAAATAATATATCAGGTATGTGAATAAGTCTTTCCCGTTTTTTTTCAAATTTTGAGCCTTTATTGTGAAAAAATGGTTACAAATGAATTATTGAAAGTATTGGCCATCGCTAGCTACAACTTTTTCCCATCTTTCTGGCAACATACGAATCCCGTTGCGAAAAAATTCGACCGGTTTGGCCTCCATCCAGTCATCCACCCATTTTTTGGCTTCCTCGTAGGAATGGAAGTGCTGGTCAGCCAGGCCATGCGTCATCGATCTGAAGAGATGGTAATCAGACGGAGCAACGTCTGGACTATACGGCGGGTGGGGTAGGACTTCCCATTTGAGCGTTTCTAAGTATGTTTTCACCGGCGGTGCAACATGTGGGCGAGCATTGTCATGTTGCAAAATAACTTTGTCGTGCCTGTCGGAGTATTGTGGCCGTTTTTCTCGCAGTGCGCGGCTCAAACGCATCAATTGTCGTCGATAGACCTCGCCTGTGATCCTTTCATTCGGTTTCAGAAGCTCATAGTAAACCACACCTAGCTGGTCCCACCATATACAAAGCATGAGCTTGATGCCATGAATATTTGGCTTGGCCGTCGATGATGGTGCATGGCCGGGTAGTCCCCATGATTTTCTTCGCTTCGGATTATCGTAACGTATCCACTTTTCATCGCCAGTCACGATACGATGCAGAAAACCCTTTCTTTTATGTAGCTGAAGCAGCTGTTCGCAAGTGAAAAAACGCCGTTCGACGTCTCTCAGCTTCAGTTCGTACGGCACCCAATTTCCTTGCTTTTGGATCATTCCCATGGCTTTCAAACGCTTGGAAATGGTTGTTCGGCCAACTCCCAATACTTCAGCAAGTTCTTCTTGCGTTTGACAAGAATCTTCATCAAGCAAAGGCGCCAATTCTCGATCTTCAAAGATTTGCGGCCGCCCGGAATGCTCCTTGTCTTCCACGTCGAAATCACCGCTTTTGAAGCGTCGAAACCATCCGCGAACACTTGAATCATCGACACAACCTTCTCCATAAGCCTCCTGAAGCAATCGATGCGTCTCGGCAGCAGATTTCTTCAAATTGAACCAATAAAGTGAAACTTCCCGCAAATGACGTCGACTCGGCTCAAATTTCGACATTTTCACGATATCAAAAATTTATGATGCGAAAAAATTTTAACTAATGTGTTAGTATGGAATTGTTGACATATGAATAAGCTTTGATTATGACATATGTAACCATTGAATACTCGCACAGTATTGGTGGCGCCATCTCTTACAAAAAACGGGAAAGACTTATTCACACTCCTAATAAAATAAAATAATATAAAATAAAATAATATAAAATAAGATAAATAACAATAAAATAAGAAAAATAAACTATATTTTATGTTAGTAAAGGAGAATCTGACTCCCCCCACCACCTTATTTTCTCCTTTGGTGCTCGACGTTTCGAACCACTACGGTTCAACCTCAGGAACTCTACTGTTAGGTAACACATGTCAAAGAGCACGTCTGGTGTGATATAGATGAGTTTAAAGAGAGATTGTGTTAAGAAGTTGCATTCTATCATACATTTGGCAGTTACTATATACAAATTTAGGGATATAAAGATAGATCATACATGGCACTACCTGCAATAAAGTGCAAAAAAGAATGATGATCAATTTCGAATGGGCTTTAGGTTCGCTTTCTATCCGACTAAAGTAAATGCCAATCACCTCTAAACAGTTTGAGCATGTTTACAATTTTAAAGATATTAATTTTCCAGTAAAGCCGACAGATATATTTCAATTTGAAAAATATAATTAAAATATTTAATTTAGCTTCTATATTTTAAAAAAGAAAAAAATGTATTTTAGGCTATATAACATTTATAGAGAAGAAAAATAATGTGAAGTTACTGGTTATACACGATCATGTTCATAAAGAACGTATAAATAGAAGCAGAAATGATGACGATCTTTCAGCTCGTTATCACTATGTTTGTTCGCAATTCGACAAACATAATGTCTACATTATTTTCTATCTGAAAAAAACATTAAAACTATATAGCATAGATTGCTACGAAAGAGTCAATTAAGTAAAAGTACTAATGTAGAAGAATAGTATAATACTTTTGAGATTAAAAGTTTTCATTTAAGGAGCACGTGCCATTTGTTATATGTGTATAGATTTTGAATGTGTATTAGAAAACATAGAAAATCATACGTATGCAAAAAAACAATGGAATGCATTTGGTATTGAAATTTCTACAAAATATAGTTATGATCATACACAGTCTGAAATAAAATGTACAGACAAGTAGATAAAGAAATAGTGCCACCATCTGCTGTATGATACATGCAGAAATGACAAGCATTTATTAAAAAATAGCGTAAATATACTAGAATCCAAAGGCAATGAATCAATTTGCAGATATTGGCACCTTACACTATGAAAAAGCAAAAAAGTTTTGGATATTTGTATATTTGTAAAAAAGATTTTAATTGTGCAGTTAAGAACAGAGTTAAAGCAACAGTTTTAAAATTAAGTAAGTACATTTTAGTTTTATATTAACAATTTATAAAATTTAAATAATCATTACGGATATCGAAATCCTGAAAATAATTTATAGAATTTAAATTATAATGTTTCAAAAATTATATCTGCTACATTCCATATGATTCGAGTGATATGCTCGCATTATTTGCTCGTGATATCAAAAAAGGTATCAGAAATGGTATTAGCCAATACTTAAACCAATATGCAAAGCAAATAATAAATATATGTGAAAAGATTTGATGAAATCAAGGAAAATAAATTTTGATATAAATAATCTTTATGATTGGGCTATTACATAATACTATCTGCATTACGTAGTGGTCAAATGATAGTATAAATTATCAAACCACAATTTATTAATACAGTAGAAGACCCTCCTAAAGGGTTCTTTCCAGCGTAGGATTTAAAATCCGAAAAATATACATGATTTACATAAAGATCTATCATTGTGTTTCGAACATATTGCACCACCAGAAAGTAAATGAAAAAATTATTAAGAATTAACCACGTTAGAAAATAAAAAATACTATATCCTTCACTATTGAGCCTTGCAAAATGCGCTTTAATATGACTTACGATTAAAGAAAGTTTACAGAGTATTAATGTTTGTAATTCTAATTTTCAACTAGCTAATACCTAATAAAAAATTCAAAATAATAAAAATAAACCATATTCTATGTTAACAAAGGAAAACCTGATTTCCTCCTCTACTGCATTTACCAGGTTATAAATACTCCGGTTCTGAAACAAAATTAAGAACACATGTATGTCATGCGATGATCCCGATATAAATTTCCTTGATTCTATGATAAAGAAAATACCATAGCATATTCCAGCTTTGTTAACATTATGCAAACTACGCGCGCTAAATATTAAATTCTTTGGAAAGAGCAAGATTGCGCCTTAAATTGAAGGGTGCAAATATCGTCGAAACGGCTACTGCACTTGTAATGAAATAATGTAACGAAACATAAAGTTAAATTCAAGAGTTCATGTTTAGTTTCTAAAATTAGTTTTCTCTGCACTAAAGGACGCTCGTAATACTGTGAAAAACCAAAGCAGTAAAAGCAATGTGATAAGATTTTTCCAGCTCCTGAAAAACTTGATGGTGTTTACCATTTCTTATACTTTTCTTTGCAAGTTTGACTACAATCAGCTGGATGTACTTGCTGGAATAGCAACATTTATTAACGATACAAATACTGCAATGTAAAAATTTCCATGTGTCGAGGTGTATTTATGCGAAATTCACTGCCAAATAAATGGTCTTCATTAAAACTATGTATAATTACAACGGATATCAGAATTTGGATACTTATAACTGTGATGATTTATATCTGCAATTTCTCTGTACGCATCTTTGAAATAGATAATCTCGGATATCTGGTAAAGCAACTCATACTTTGCTTAGCCATGATGTATCATAGAGACCATTGATTGATCACAACTTATTAGTGAACGATTTGCCAAAATTAAATTTTTAAGTTTTTTTTCTTCTTTTAATTAGACCGTGACCGCGTACGATTTTACAAATAATTCTGTTCCTCGTTAATACGGCTTCAGGAAGAGCCATTTACGTAAAGCAATAGATTCCATCGTCTTCTTATGTCGCTTACTTTCTTAACAATATTTACTGCATTAGCTATTACAGCATCACCTTCCACTCTAGCATCAGTTACGATTTATCATTAATGTATCGCTGCGCAACCAGAATCAAGCCTTACTAGGATACAAGAGGGGTTTTTGATAAGACCGCTGGTCTTTAATGGAGGCCCACACAAATAGGCTCCAGCTTCACTAGGATTTGTAGAGCATAAAGCCTGTTGGTCTTTAACAGACCGCATCTATACTATTCGAGATGTTCGGACGGAGTTAGAAATACTAGACCTCTCGAGTCATAGCAGCGCTAGGGAGGTTTTTTCGGCCGGATGGCCGACAAAACTAATTTTGTCACGAAAACTCGCCCATTATATATGTAAAATTAGTCGAACGGATGTTTACGCCACCGTTCAACAACTTTCGCATCGAGCTACTATCAGTAAAGTAAAAGTGTGGCAACGATGTTACTTTGGCTATGATTACGATATTAAAACAAGGACGAGTACCATCGAATCTACAAACCGTTCAAGGAAAAGCATTTTATAATATACATTTTAAAAATGCCATGAAAGTGTATATACAGCAGATTTACCGGAAACTTTCAATTGAAAAAAAGATCGAACAATATGAATTGAGCCTGAATATGTAAACCAAGAAAACGAAAGGTAGGTAAAGAAGCATTTTTAAACTGACATGTTGCCAAGGAAATAACGGAAATACAAAATTGGAGATCATGTACGAACAAGTAAAATAAAACCTATTTTTGACAAAGGCTACACACCAAAATGAGAATGAGAACATCAAACGTAAATGAGAACACTATTACATGACAATTATAATAATTATTTGTGTAATTAAATTATACTTGTGTTATTTTTTTAACAAATACATAAAGAAAGAGATCACACTATGCATTTTATTATTACGTAAGAAACAAAAGTATTAAACTTAAAATTGCTACCACCCTGATACACTATAAATAAACAAAGATTATTTATTTCGTTAAAAAAATTCTGTATTTTTTAATATGGCCGATGATATCTTTTATGGTAAAAATATTTGAAAGTTGTCTTCCAGCTCGACAACAACTTTAGTGCCATATCTTGTAGAGACTTGCTGAAGACCAGTCACGTAATGAAAAAAATTATTTTAAAAAAAACTAACTACAAATTTTAACTTATTCATTAGGTTAGTATTGTTTTCATTGGAGAAGGTTAAATATTCTCAATCTAAAATCAATTCCACATCGACCTCTGACTATTTATATAGCTGATTCCCCATCAGAATTCTTATCCCTTTCATTGGTTTTTTATCTCTAATATCTTGTTCTGCATATATTTATCCACTGTTACTCGAATCTCATGCGTGACTTTATTCTGTCCCATCTTCTTCCTTAATAACCACGCCTACTTCTGGTTTTTTTCCATTGATCACATTCTATCCACTCTCAATATACTCTTCCTCTGCTACTTGCTAACTTATCTTTCTCATTGTTTTTCTCTCTCTCTCTTTCTCTACCTGATGTGCGACTTGCGACATTTGCATTTGTAGAATGTTATAGTAACCCCAAAGTAAAGTAACTGCAGTATTAGGCAATAAGTAACTTTTATGATCAAATGGACTTGGGGCAACTTTTTCTGTTTTTGCATTAAATCTCCTGACAGAAAAGTGTATAATAAACTGTTTCCATTGATTAAATCTTATTCTGTTTTAATCATTATATTTTCTTTAGTATACGTAAAATAAGTTTAATCAGCTACTCATTCAGGTAGAACTGATCTTGTACCATATATCATCCGAGTACATGTTGTATTAATAAAATATAATAATATATTATGCAACACGTTCGATCATGTATCTATTGCAGATGAGCGTACGTTTGCTCTTATAAAAGAAGAGTGTGGGAAATTTTACTCGATTCACATAATTTTGACAATTGTGTCGAACAAACCCTGGTAGCAATCTAAAAAATTTTAATGGGCTGAAAAGTAGTTACTAGATATTAAAAATAGAATCATCATCGTCACTAGGAACAAGGTAAATCTTAAAATATAAAGTGTGAACGTTGTCAATAAAATTTAAAAAAAAACGTAATTTAAAAAGAAACTAGATTTAACAACAAACTAAAAAGTAGGTAGAAACTAGGGTTTTTGAACATTGTTTCTGATTATTAAATGAACAATTTATTTAACAATTAATATTTATATAATATTATATCCTTATGTTGTTACTGAAGTAAAAGAAAAATTATAAGATAGGGAAACTAACAATTTTATAGAATTACAAAGAATAATAAACTGTTTTTCATTCGATTTTGTCATCTTAAAAATTATATGTAATAAATTCGTTTTGAAAATGTTTTAGATTTTTAAATTATATTTTTAAATTATATTTTTAAAATTAAAAATTGTACTTATGTCGACTGTTCTGAATTCAATTAATAAATATTTTTATCGATCTTACAGTCTTTATAATATCATATATTAGCTAAGGATGAACCATAGCGGTTTGAAACGTTGGGCAAGAAGGTGATCATAAATTTAAGGTGGTGGGGGCAGACAGGTTATCCTTTCCTAACATAAAAAATAAAAATAAAAACAAAAATACAATAATAAGTAAAATAAAAAATAAAAAATAATGAAAGTACTTATTCTATATTTTATTATTAATTTTATTTTATTTTTATTTTTAATTTTATAATATAATTTATTGTATATTATATTATAAGTTTTATTTCAGATTCTACGGGGGTGGTCATAAACAAAGACAGTCTGACGTCATTATTTTAGTTAATATATGATATTATAAAGACTGTAAGACCGATAAAGATATTTATTAATTTAGATATATAAGGTATATAGAGCGAGCGTACGTATAAGTTACTTACGAAATGAACTTTACAAAAATTTACGAAATAAAAATAATAAACGTTTATAATTAATTCCATAATATAATAATTAAAATCAATGAATTTATGTAAGAAAGCATAATAACGAAATTCATCTTTTAGTTAGGCTATATGTTATACCTCGCTTAACCGTGATTTAAGATAAATTGTAATCATAACCAAAAATAGATTGATACGAAACTAACTATTATGGGCCTTCAATACCTAAAAAATAGTTTGAAAAAATGTAACTGTAAATCGGCCGGAATGAACGTAAAAAACGTTACATGTTTTCCTATTTACCTTCATTTGAAAATTCCTTATTTATACCTTAAAAATAGAATGTTAGCAGGGTAATTGCACACTGTATTTTTTCATATAAGTACTGGATATACATGATAAAAAGAGTATTATAATAGAATAAGACTGGAAATGCACACCATTATCAAATTTAGCACACTGAACTCTAGCGTATAATAGGGTATATATCTAAGACATATCCGAAATTGGGTTGGAAATAATTCTTAACTTTTCCAAGCTTGAAACCATTTTTCTAATACATTCTTCCCTACCCGAGATGTGTTTCTTTTTTTTTTAATAAAATTTGATCATTTTAAATCCTTTTAAAAAATATGACAGGATGGCTTTCAAGTATTAAAAATTTATCTAGACACCTTTCTCAAAGTGAAATTTTTTATCACCCTGTACATTGCGCTAGCTATCTTAAAAGCTGTGTGAAATTAAATCACACAGTTCAGACATTGTCGATATATGGCAACATCGTTACTACGTAGGAGACTGAAATTTGGGCTAAAAGAGTTTATAAACATATGCTCCGTGAGATAAAAGAGATGTACATATGGTGCAAGCAAAACGGTCGGAGGAAAATTTGAATATAATATCCAGATATACACTTTGCTTATTTAATTATATTCTGGTAAATCTTGAAATAGATACATGTATTCTATTACAAGTCACTGGAACTACCGAAGTCATCAATACCGAACAATATTGAATCAGTGATATTATTAAAAAAACTTCTTGTAAAAACTCTAGCACATGAATCTGAAAATTGAATCTTTTACTAAATCATAAAGAGTTTTTGAGTAAAAGTCACTCATAATAAAGTTCCTTTTATCTTGTTCCTTTTTGTACATATACGTGTAGTTATTTTCATTTCTTTCCAATCAATGTATGAGCACAATAAATTTGTCACTAATTAAAATCATCAAATTAACTAAAGTTAGCGGCTTTAACGTATATAACATTAATAGTAATAAATCTTTTATAACCAAAAGCTTAACGCTTGCTCCAGCCAAATGTATCAGTAAAGATTAAATAAATTTTTATGTAACTATTTGTGAGTTGCGGATTTAATGCATGATGTTTCATTGTGTTTATGCGTTGTACGTTACCCCAAGTGAGACATGGACTATAAGTTTACTTTGAAGCAAGGATTTTCCATCTTTATATTCATTAGCATTAGCTTTTTCGAATATTTTTAAGATTCGTTTCTCCTATATATTCAAATATTTCTAAATATAGTAGATTATTACATTAAATCTAATGAAATCCTAATGTATACAACTGCTCTTGACTGAGAAAATTCACAAGAAATAAGCAGCAATCAATATTCGTTGAATTTGATCATAGTTCGTGAACTTTTAGATAAAATTCTATACGATGAATATTTACTATCGTAAAGTTGGGTAGTAGGATTAATATTTTTTAAAAATTTCGTGAAGGCAATAATTTTTTTGACTTTCTGATGGTTTAGAATAAGTACTTTTATATTATCAAAGTTATAACCGATCTGTCTTAACAAGTTCGAAATGACGAAGTTCAAATAATTGATTTTTTATTCAGATAATTGACCTTAAACAAAACTAAGAAAAAGGATAAGAACGATGTTTTGGCTGATGAATTTTACTGTTCATATAGCAACATCCTTACGTATAATAAAGTAAACATTCATATATTCTGTTATAAAGTTAAAATATAATAATTCTACTGTGACACACCATAGATCGGGAGTTTATAATTGCAGAGACAGCGTCGTATATTATAAATCTTTGGTTATGGTATAATTATATATCTGTAATATTATATTTAAGATATTTGAAAAGGAATTTGTGAGAAATATTACACATATATTTCTAAAGTTGGTTTCGCTAGCATTTCAGTTATAATGTTTCTGTAACAGTACATTTGAAATATTACAAAAATATTATGGATATATCATGAAAACTAATATAACATAAATATTGAAAATTCCATCTTTCAGATATATTACATTTGAAATATTACTAATATAGTACTACTCTGTGAAGTCGCTATTGAGACTGTTACAATTTCAAATAACAAATCCCTTACAATGTATAAGAGCAAATAGAACATCATTATAGGTACCACTTTTCTTTTGCGTTTCCGCATAAGATCAAAGCGTCGATTGGCTTGTACATGTTATATTTATTTTGTCAGTATTATAACAGTAGGTTTTCATGTGTTCGCTATTTCATGACTCCGATTCAACATGCCACGACTCCTGATCGCTCAGTACGCCACCAGGTTCTTTTCTCAAAACAGTTCGTCAGTTCTATGATTTTTTATTATATCAGCTCCGCCTCAACACGCCTCCGCTCCTGCCCATTCAACTGATGACCAAGTTCGCTGATGTAATATCAGTTATTTAATTTAAATTTGTCAACGCGAAACCAAAATTTACCACACTACACAATTCATTAATAATTTAATAAGTAAAAAAGACTATTTTTGATTTTTTCACTGAAGTCGCCAGAAGAATGAATAATAGATTTGGCATCCCTTTGAAATATCTCTTTCCTGAGAATAAGTCTGTCTGTATAAGAATCGTACTGCGACATTAATGAAAAAAGAAACGAGAGAATATAATTTATTAAAAAATATATATAAAGTTTAATAAATTTACAAAAAAAACTATTTAAAAAAGTTCGCCATTCATTTGACGTTACGACGATGAGCCTCTTGGTCACATACTTTTTCTGAAATTTAGAGAAAGAAAAATATGTGACATCAGAGTCTACAACTTCAACGCCTACTTGAACCTTATTAACCCGCAAATGTACCTTTTTAAGTACATGCGCTTTTTCGAGCTTGCGGGTTAACCTCAATTGCTCAGGAAAACTCGCGAGGATTTACTCCACTCACGTAAAGGAAAAGAGATAGATTCATAGTTTTAGTTTTTTCCTAACTCTATTTTTACTCCGGTTACAGGCCAAGGATAGTTTTTGATTCAAGTTATTTTCTCTAGATGTTCGAAGTAGTTTTTAGTATATAGATTGAACTCGTAGATGTAATGTTATTATCCATTTTTGTTCGTTTATTATGCGTATTTTAGTTCACTAAGATTTTAGGCACTAACTAAGAATGAGCGCCAAGCCAGGAAATGCTAATCAATCTAAAAATCAATATAATACAAGAAATCAAGATAAAGAAATAAAACCAAATATGTTGCTCTGTACCAGATCCCCGTAAGCAGGTGATTGTGAATGAGTTATAAACGTATCGTATACGTGATGTTATTGAATTTTAATCTTAATATTTTGTAATAAATAATTTGATAATAAATTTAAATATTGATTAAAAACTTTGCTGAACGATGAATCCCTTGTTTGGGTCGGGTGTATTATAATCTTTTGCCTACAATGACGTATTCGATCGTTTGCTTTCGATAAATGGCCAATTATTTACATTTCGAGGTGAGAATTAGAATATTGCGCATTTAAATTGTTTGTGGGTTATATAGCTAAATTGTCGATATATATATATATATATATATATATATATATATATATATATATATATATATGTATATATTGATGTAGTCATATTTGGATAAATTTTGTTAGAGGCCGACGACGGTACAAACGAACTAAGAGATGACTAAACAACAGAGCGAAATAGGGAAGTTGAGACTGACGCCGTGTGTGAGTTACTATTGTGCCTACTTCTAAGAGAGATTAAGCTCGAGTACCGACCGAATGACTACTAATAGTTACGTTGGTCGTGGGTTGTGTGAGTGCTCTTCGTGGTGCCACGGGCTGGTACGTTTACCTGACTTTAATCCGACCTTCCACGCTGGTGCCTTCTAGGGCCTTCTCGGCTTCTTACCCCTTCTCACACGTGGTATTATACCATCCCGGGCAAACTTGCCCGTCTCTTCGTGAGACTTTGGAATTGCCAACTCGTTGTTTTCTCTCTCTCTCTCTCTCTCTCTCTCTCTCTCTCTCTCTCTCTTTCTCTTTACTCCCGTCTCGGCAGCACTCAGCCAGTATCAAAATGAAACGGTTTTTGTACCGCACCTGCCTCTATCGGGCTTCTTTTCGGTGGGAATAAACGACCACCGCGGGCTAATTTTAATTACGAGTGATTTATTTGACTTTCTTTCTAATCACTTCCGCTTCCTCCGTAAAGTGCTGACCAAGTGGTTTAATTCTAATTGAAAGTAATTCCCAGTTGTTTAATTGAAATCTTTAATTCTGTAAAATACCGATAAAGTTCATTGAGAAAAAGAAGGAAGGAATAAAACCAAATATTTTGCTCTGCACCAAATCCCCGTAAGCAGATGATTGTGAATAAGTTATAAACGTATCGTATACGTGATGTAATTGAATTTTAATCTTAACATTTCGTAATAAATAATTTGATAATAAATTTAAATATTGATTGAATAACTTTGCTGAACGATTGAATAACGTGCTCCGAAGGCAATTATGCGTACTACAGCCTTTGGACGACCTATAGCATGGTTATACATTGGTATTAGGTTTCAGGTTTTTCAAATAATTATTGCGTCAAGATTAAATCATTAGATTAGTAGATGCTCAAAAGAAAGCTGTTTCATTATACGTCAATTCAAAAAAAGTTTTATGTAAAAAATTTTATTACACTAAAGCTATTAAGCAGCGTTTTTTACTGATGACTTTCATGACTAGTTTCGTGTTCGGACTGTAAAAGACAATGCCCAGGTGAGTTGGAACAACTTCTACGGATAGTTTCTTGTTCGGACGGTGGAATACGATGTTCAGGTGTATCGCGACAACTTCTATGGGGAGTTTCGTAATCGGACGGTAGAACACGAGTCTAGATGTCTTAATTCAAAAGCAGATGTTATATGTATAAAGATATTTGATATTAAATAAAAACTTATAGAATAGTAAAATATTCTTCAATAATACATAAAATTGTTTTTATCTCATTAAAATTGTTTGATCTCATTGCCCATTTCAAAATTATTTTTAAATGATATTTTCATTTTCAAATTAGAAATATTTAGAAATAATAAAACTATAATTTTTTTTCAGAATCGCACATTTATGTGTAATTGACTGAGAAAAATAATTAGGAAAACAGTTCGTTTATATAAATAAATAAAATACGTTGATTATATTGATAAATGTATTACATTAAAATGAAGTTTCAAATGATAAGGAATTCGAATATACCTACTTGCCTTATTTTATACTATTGTAGAAGGTAATTTTAAAAAGATATATATTACTAGTATTTTTATGATTGAAGTATGTAATATTAATAAATGTTGTATAAAAGCACGAATTATAAGTATATTAATGTATAAAATAAAAATGCATTAAAAAAATAAAAGAAATTATTTTTACATAATAATTTAAGTAGAGGAATTTAAAAAATAATAAAATTCTTACAAATCTTTTTACGTATTTTATATATCAAGAATGATTTGTATTGCTCTTTATAAATTTTAAAAGATTATTATTTACCTGATTTTAATTAAAGACCCATTTCCTATCATCGCTACTATATTAGAATGCAAAAAATTTCTTCTATTATTTCAATATATTTTTATGTGATTCATTAATGTTTTTTTGAGCTTTTAAATAACACTTACCAATATTTAATATTAACTCATATAAATATTAGTAATATGTTTTAGTTCAAAAGTTGGTATATCAATATTTAGATTTATTATCAAAATATTTATTACAGATTGATAATATGGAAATTCAAATACTTAAAGCATACCATTCGTTTACAACTAATTCGCATTTAAACGGACGCGATCAACTATTTTTTGTTGCAATTTGTAAAAACTTGCAGTTCCAAAACTGTCATGATATTTATATGGAATGTATATGACAATCCATTGTAGCATTGCCATATGTTCGTAATGGCATCTTACTATCGATTTTTCCGAAGTAACTTGTATGCTATGTACGCATTCCTTCTTTTACTATTTCACATACTGGCAATTTCAACGATTCTTGTTAATATAATTATATTTTCTTTATTTAAACATAGAGGACTACGATTTGAGCTGTTTTATCACTCGTAAAAGACCCACGAAAATTGTATCTCATATCATAGATTTATCACGGGTAATGTGCCAAACAATGGTTGAGCCAGTATATTCAATTTCAAATTGGATAAGAGTTATATCACACATTATATATTCTTGACTATTCACGTTATATATTCTTACGATGCTTGGTGACATGTAAATACAGAATATATATGATACCTATACGTATAAAGGTGATATTTGGAAAATATAATACATATTTATGTGATGACTATCATGTTTATATTAGTTTGTCAAATATCTTCCTTCCGCCTTTTTGTCTTATGAATTTCGCGGCTATGTACAAAGTACTACAGAGCTCGTATTTGGCAATACTATACATCATTTGAAAGGTCTTAACAGAACGTACAAAACGACGCTATGCATGATTAGGTTGGATATTGCATTCAAAAGTTATAGACGTGCAAACATGGAGTTCAATAACGCCAAAAATCGCGCTATTTTAAAGTATTCTTTCCTCAACGGCAAATCCGCTAGAGAAACGTTCCGTAAGATTAATAGTGTTTTGGGGGATGGCAAACGATCGAATGCGTCATTGCAGGCAAAAGATTATAATACACACGACCGAAACAAGAGATTCATCGTTCAGCAAAGTTATTTAATCAATATTTAAATTTATTATCAAATTATTTATTACAAAATATTAAGATTAAAATTCAATTACATCACGTATACGATACGTTTATAATTTATTCACAATCACCTGCTTACGGGGATTTGGTGCAGAGCAAAATATTTGGTTTTATTTCTTTATCTTGATTGCTTGTATTATATTGATTTTTAGATTGATTAGCATTTCCTGGCTTGGCGCTGATTCTTAGTTAGTGCCTAAAATCCTAGTGAACTAAAATACGCATATTGTACAAATTAAAGAAAATTAACTGTTTAAAAATTGATGTTGCATTAAACAAAAATTTAGACCAAAATGCATTGTTTTGAAAATATATATTATAAAGTTTTAAATATTATATTTTTATATAATGGTCTGGTTGAGCAACACTTACTTCTTACAAGGAATTGAAGAAATGGATTGATTCGTGAATCGCCTCAAAAGACGAGCGATTTTTTAGACGAGGTATCCACTTGTTGCTCGAAAGATGGTCAAAAGTAGTAGAAAGTGATGGGCAATATTTTGAATGACATTATTTGTTCCTTTTTTTACAATAAAATCGTATTTCTTTATGAAAAAACTTATTTGTACACCTAATATAATAAGTACGAGGGTGGGTTGATAAGTTTCCGGCCTGACAAAGAAAAACAACGTTTTTAAGAATTGTTTTTATTTCTCAACATAATGTCCTCCAAGGCTGATACATTTCTCATAGCGGTGTTTTAGTCCAGTAATGCCATCTCTATAGACTGATTCGTCAAGCTCCCCAAAAATACCCATTTACAGCTTCGATTACTTCTTCATTGTCCCAAAATCTCTTATCACTAAGCCATTTTTTGAGGTTAGGAAACAAATAATAGTCACTCGGAACTAGGTCTTGAGAGTAGGGAGGGTGCGGCATCAAGTCAAACTTCAGATCGTTGATTTTAGCCATCGCAATAATTGACGTGTGCGCTGGTGCGCTATCGAGATAAAACAAGATTTTTTTCTTCGCCAGATGAGGTCGTTTATTTTCACTTCGTGGCTCAAACGTTGCAATAAGTCTGCGTAGTATTAACAAGTAACAGTTTTACCCTTTTCAAGGTAATCAATGTATTTAATACCTCTTGCATCCCAAAAAACAGTAGCCATAACCTTGTTCGCTGAAAAAATTGTTTTTGCCTTCTTTGGAGTTGGTTTCCCTTGTCCAATCCACTGTTTAGACTGTTGTTTGGTTTCAGGAGTGTAATGGTGAACCCAAGATTCGTCAACGGCTACGAATTGACGCAAAAATTCGCTTGGATTACGCTTATACAACGCCAAATTGGCGGTAGAAATGTTCTTTTGAATCCATTTTTGGTCGACTGTTAGCAAACGTGGCACCCATCTTGCACAGATCTTTTCCATATACAAATGTTGGTGCAAAATATTTTGTACACGTTCATATGACATCGTACAGGTGTCAGCTATCTCACGTACTTTTAATCTGCGGTCTTTTAGCACTATTTGTTGGATTTTTTTGACCATATCTGGAGTTGTGACTCTCAATGAGGCTACCTAAGCGAAGCGCATCAGAGGTGCTCACAGGACCCTTTTTAAACTCGGAAACCCACTGCTTAATCGTTGAATATGATGGGGAGGATGTCCCCAGTGTTGAGTTCATCTCTTCTTTAATTTCCTTTGTCGTTAATCACTTCAAATAAAAGTATTTCATGACAGCACGATTTCCCAGCTTTTCCATTTTTAGGAAAAACACAGAGGCGTCTTGTTCAACGTGCTCTCAAACATAAACTAACACGGCCATCGGATTGAAACTATAGCTACAAGCTATCTAAGGATGGTACTATAGAACACCATCTCAAGGTACGCCTAGTAGCGTCATCTCTTGGTCAGGCCGGAATCTTATCAATCCACTCTCGTAACTCTTTGAGGATTTTTTTTATTTGAATGTAATACTGAAAGAATAGCATATTTAGAACATTTATTGTCAGTGTTTTGAACATTGACACAAGCTCTTTTTGATGCTATGAACCTTGGGAGAGTAATATATGATCTTTTTCATGTTTATACATAAACTTATAATACTTTTCAATGTCCATCCAGAATCTTTTTCCTGAAATTCCTCTAGATCTGTAAAAAGGGGCTACTTAATATGTTCTTCAAAGCATTTTTCTAAATCAGTAGAGATGCATATTGTATCACTCACATTTGTGAAGTAGTTTGTTCGTTGTTTCCTCTTCATTTTTCTGCATGAAAAAGTCTGACATAAAATCAGAAGTCACTTTTATTGCACTATATTCTTGTAAGCAAGCCTGAACTTTATTCTCAAAGAGCTTTTATGCATCGTCCAAGAAACTTAGATTGTTCACATGACTTAAATTAACAATAACACCACTTATTCTATTTTTAAAAGTTTGATATCGACGGCGTCACCGCTCGCCCTTGTTAAGGTCGCTGCTGCAGTCGGCAGCGGTGTTGTTGAACGCGTCGCCCTTGACACGTTCTCCTCTTCAGAAAACTTCAAAGATTTAGAATACTCTTCCTTCGTGTTAGGACGATGGCGTGGCGCCTTCTCCACAATGGAAACCCGCTTCCCGTTGCCGTTGTCGTTGCTATTACCGTATCTGCTGGAGTTCACGGCTACCTTCATCGTTCTTTCAATTTAAAAATTTTTTGAACTAGAATGGTGAGAGTAGACCGTAATGGAAAAGGTGACTGTGTTTCAGTTTTATATAGTTTTTTACTACTGCCCTTTCCACTACCGTGCAAGAGAAAACTTGCCTATTGGTCAAAAAAGATTAAAAACTGCCTTCATTTAGTTTATGATGTGTGGGTAAGTCCACCAATTTTCTTTTTTGTCATAAATAACTTTTCCTCATTGGTGGAGAAACTCTATTTTCTCATCCCTTCTTTCTATTACCCACTCACTCCTATGATGAAAGAACATTAAACATTAAATTCCTACTTCTCAGCGTCGATGAAACATATATTATTCCTCATTGGTAGAAAGTTCATTCCCTTCACTTCTTTTTTCAAACGCAACGATATTATATTCGGCTAAAATTGAAAGGATACAAAGTGTGAGACTGACAATGAAAAATAACTTGCTTTCCGTATACAGTAGAGCGGCATGTGATTAGTATAACACTATACATTCACAAACATCAACGGTAAGCGGATTATACTAGTTGATCAGTCCACCTTGTCAATATAGCAAGAGGTGCATTTGATTTTCACTACACAGACTCGCCTTTATATGCTCCTTTCAAAAAGTATAGCTTTTGAAAGTAGAATGTCCATATACTGATTTTCCATAGTCACTCCCCTTTCCAAACGCAACGATATTATACTCGGCGGAAATTGAAAGTATGCAAGGCGTGGGACCGGTGAAAAAACATAGCTCGCTTTCAGTATACAGTATAGGACACGAATTTACTATAACACTAGACAGTCAGAACTATTAACGGTAAGCGGATTATACTAATTGATTTTAGCCAGCTCAGCTGCGCCAGTGTTCGTCTTTATTCGAACTCTATCTTATGCTTTTTCCGAGAAGTGAACCTCTTTCAAAATAAAACACTTATATTCAGATTTCCATAGTCACTCTATTTTCTAATCGTAATAAATTATACTCAGTCTAAATTGCAAAGATGCAAGGCATGAGTCTAATAAAGAAAAATAACTCGCTTTCCGTATATAGTAGTGGGATATGCATAAGTAGTGATAACAATAGAAATTCATAATCATCAACGGTGTTTTCCTCTGCTCACACACATATAAAATTTTCATCATGTCGAAACATCATTCTACTTAAACATAGTAAAAGGAAAAAAAAGGCTCCTCTTTTCCTTCCTCTCTTATGCAGCAGGCATTATACGGAAAGAGAAAGATATATACTTTTCTCTCTTTAACACACACATATAGTGAATGGAAACGATGAAAAGAATCGTGCTTATCGGCAATAAACAACTAAAGTCTACTCACGTGTCAAATGTGTTATGCCCCCAGGCACGACTTAGATGGAGGCTCAGCACACTTTTTAAGTGGGGGAGATGACCTAGAATGCCTATGCGCTAGAATGCTTATAGACTATCTACTATATCATATCATATCATATCATTATATCATACTAATTTATAAAGACAAAGCGTGTTTTTGTTTGTATACGATAACCGAAAAAACTATTGAACCGATTGTTCTGAAATTTGACATATAGATTCTATATTATCTTGGGAAAGCCATGGCTATGTTTTTTTATTGAAAATCATTTTACTTTCATCAATAAACTAAGTTAATGGTTTTAATAACCAGTTTCACCAGCGGCCACTTGGTGGCGTCTTGAATCACGAGCATCAATTCAATGTAGTCCGCTTAACGTATTAATACCAGGCCAGCTCAAACGAATGTTGATATCCAACTTTGGGATTCATATCCTAAAGAAGGTGTGACGTTAGTCGGTATTACCCTTTTTGTTCTTCAGAATAATCTGACATTACTCTTACACCTTATGGATCTTATTTTTGTAAATTTTATTTTCTCTTACATGGGGAAATCTGTCTGTCTGTCTGTCTGTCTGTCTATCTGTCTGTCTGAGATCTCTCTCTCTCTCTCTCTCTCTCTCTCTCTCTCTCTCTCTCTCTCTCTCTCTCTCTCTCTCTGTCTGTCTTTCTTTCTCCTTCTCTAATAAAATGGTTCTGTATACCAAATCATACTCAATATAGTTTGTGACGACAAATTATATTTTTGTTTTTATACATAGTAACTTCAGAATTGTGACAAGAGACTGTTTTTTTAGTTTGAACAAAAGAAATGATTGCTAAATAGGGTTCTTTACCAACAACCGCGAAACTATGTATATTAATATATAAAACATAAAATCATAAGATATATAAAAATATATATAAAAAAAATATAATATATAAAAAGGCAATATCCATCATCGGCTTACAAAATATGCTATTCACATACCAACATTTTGATCGAATTTAGTTGGCACCACTACTAAAATATTCACGGTATTTAATTGAAAATATACACATTTTAAATATGATTTCTTTAAATTTTGAATCGATTGTATTGGCGTCTACGGGCGGTTGATTACGACATCCCGTTGCCTCAAAACGATTTCTGTAGACAGTTGTGTGTTCGGATAATAGAATACGATGTCCAGGTATCTCTGGGTGATTTCTACGGGGATTATTGTATTTAGTTGATAGAAAACAAGGTTCAGGTATGAGAAAATCAACTTCTATGGGAAGATTCGTGTTGGAGCGGTAAATACGATATCTAGGTCTTTCTAAACGACTTCTACGGGGAGTATTGTGTTTAGTCATTAGGAAGCGATGTCTAGCTTTCTCGAGACGACTTCTACTGGGACTATCGTGTTTAGTTGGTAGGAAACGATTTTGAGGTATGTCGGGACAATTTCTACAGGAAGTTTCATGTTTAGATGATAGAATGCGATGTCCAGATGATTTGGAACGACTTCCACAGGGAGTATCGTGTACAGTTGGTGCGCAACAATGTCCATGTATGTCAGTGCGACTCCTATGAAGAAATTCGTATTCTATACTTCGAACACGCCCACTCTCAATAAGAGCCGTCCCGAGAAATATTCTATCGCCCAAAGATGATATTCTCCATACTCTCGAGACACTTGGACATCTTTTTCTACCGCTCGAACTGGAAAGTACAATTTTCTCTATCGAAGCAGTATTTAATATGCATATATATATATATATATATATATATATATATATATATATATTATAAAATGGTTGGCAAAATATCAACTTTTTGAAGTGGAGGCTACATTGAAGCACCTTTTTATACAGAAAAGACAACAGGTAAATTACGGTCAATTATGTATAGACATAGATTTGTACAATTTTCTCCATCGAAACCGTATTTAATATGCATATATATTATATATATATATATATATATATATATATATATATATATATATATATATATATATATATATATTGTATAAAATGGTCGGCAAAATATCAACTTTTTGAAGTGGACGCTACATTGAAGCTGCATAGAGAAGCGACGATAGGTAAATTACCGTCAATTATTTATAGTAATATAGATTTTTATATAAAAAGTATGTTTTACTTAGATATTATTGAATTGTTTACGAAATCGGTTAAACTATTATCTCGGGCGAAGCCGAGACGGGAGATACTAGTATTGTAGAAAACGGTCGGCCAAATCTCAGCTTTTTTAAGTGGACGCTACTTTACAGTATCTTTTTATACAGAAGCGACGATAGGCAAATGAGGATAAATTATTTATAGACGTTGTATATATAGAGTACTTTTTACTTAGATATTATTGAACTGTTTAAGAAAGCGGTTAAATTATTATCTCGGCAAAGCCAAGACCGGGGATGTTACTTTTTTTATAAATACATATATCAAAGGAGAATCAATTTATTTATTTCTATAAAATATTCTTAAATTGATTAAATAATTTTCAATTGGTATTATTTTTCTTTCAAAGAAATGTAATTTTAATTTAATTTTACTGCTATATAATCACAAATTAATACAATATTATAAAATTTAGTTTAAATTTAATATTAATATAAATTTAATAATAATTAGTAATGGTAATAATAATAATGTAGTAAATAATAGTAATATATTTATTTGTATAGGATTTGTATACGATACGCGTATCAGATTTCATTCAAAACTCCGTACGCATACACGGGTAACAAAATGGGAGGTTTCCGAGCTCTTATAAGATTAACATGTCACAATCCTGTTTGATTTAAGAATTACTTACCGGATTCTTTACAGAATCGAATTGAAATTGCTGCACAAGTAGATATATTTTTATAGTCTTTACTTTAACACTTCTTATGCTTACTTTGATGTATTTCGGTAATTTTCAATTTTTTATTTCAATGAAATTTTTAAAGAACCCCGAAATTTTAATAATTTGAGCAATACTTTCGAGTACTTCTGGACTTCTCACGGCTGCTACTTTTTAGCTCCCCCCTCTGTCATTAGAAACGAATTATATACTTAAGTTACCAATACTCACTAATTATAACAAGTTTTACTCACAGTGTTAATAAAAACTAACATTCGATACAAATAAGGAAAGCGAGTGATCACTGCACAAGGTTTTTATCACCCTCGTTTGACTTGTCCTGATATCCTACTCGTGCAAGAAACAGATGAATGTTATTCTTTTACCATTTACTTTGCTCATAAGAAATATATTTTTTCTAAGAATCTAATTCTAAAGAAATCCCTTTAAAAACTTGGAAATCGGTTCTTAACACATATATGAAATCACCCTTCAAGAGGCATTATACAATTATGAAATGAATTCTGTATTTTGTAAATAGTTGGTACATAGTTACGTAACAATTATATTATTTTTTATCTTTTTTTATTTCATTAGAATTTGAATATAAATATATCTAAAACATACAGTGTTCTTTAAAACACTGTTTTCATTTCCATAACAATATCAGGATATTGATTTTGCTTATTAGAACTATAATTACTGATTTTAATGATAAATGAATAGTTTTATTTGGATTTAATATATTTTTATTTACAATTTGAATCCACGAGTGAAGAAGTTAGCTGTCAACTACAAGTATATTCCCATTTTTTTACAGTATCAACGTCCAACTATAACTTACAAAAATATATAAAAAAAACAACTTTTAATAAAAGTAAAATAGTTAGGCGAGTTAGATGTGTCTTAGCATAGTAAAAATTGTAAATACATCTTCTCATGTATTTTATAAAAAATTTATATAAAATATTATTCTCAATTCAGTAATATATTAAAACAAAAATACATATGATAACGTCTTAAAACAATGGATCATTAAAACAAATGGCTAAGTACATTTTATATGCATTCTTATATATAATTAGCATGTATAGATTACACAAATATATCTAAAACTAAAAAACAATAATAAATAAATAGTTCTAATGGAAACGCAGCTTAATAAAGTAATGAGATCATTTACCAATAGCCGAGTTTATTTTCATATCATTTTTATGAGTCCACATGTGAACTCATAAAAAAAGTTAATTATCTTGAATCGTCGATGTTTTTAGGTGAAATTTCTTCTGCTATTTTTTCTGATAATTCATTACATAATAAATAATAAATAAAATGAACTTGCCAGACCCGATCCCAAACAGCTTATGCTATTTTTTAATAATTAATTGTTTGAAAACATTCTACAGTCTATACCGTAATCTCAATAAACGAAGCTTTATTGGTCAATGACTTTCAATTTTGTAACTGCATAGGTCTTGAATAGACAAAAATATAAAGACATATCATTTATAATTTATTATGAGTGAATTATAGATAATAATTACATATAACAAAATATTATTTATTTATTTCATATATATAAATATATATAAGATTATATGTATATATATACTATAATAGAGTTCAGCACTGTTTTGTTCCGAAGAATTCCGAAGAAGATTCCGAAAAATTCGGTTGACAGAAATACAACTGGACCATTCACAAACTTCAATTTAGACAGTAATGTCCAGTACTTAACGATAATAAACAATCAGATGCCCTTATTGCCTGATTCTAAGCTACTATATATATAATAGTTTTAATATCCTAAATGAAAAATTCTAGAACTTTTAGAAATAATTTTTAAATTATATATACGTGAAAATCTGACTTTTACACAAATTGAAAATAGTAATCATTTGATTGATTAATTAGTATATATATATATATATATATATATATATATATATATATATATATATATATATATATATGCTTTAATCCTGTGTATATAATTTTATTATATTTCTTTCTGTAGACAAGGCTTTAAAACATAATTTTGTTATTATCAGTGTTTTGGCATTCGTTCGGTTCGTGCAAGAAGTTATGTTACAATTTATGTACTCCTCAAGATATATTTATTTTCTTTACATATTCTCTCTGAAGATTTGATTTATCTATTCCAAATGAATTCTAATTAAAATATGCAATTATGAAAAGTAATCAATTTTCATTATGATTATGTACTTTTACCTTAGAGTTTATATATTCAAGTTATTTAAAAGTATATTATTAGAGACTTAGAGTAGATATATTAAGTATTTGGAAGCATAAATAAAGGGATGTTAAATAACATAAAAAAATATATATGATTATGTTTCCCTTTATCACAATCAGTAGGACATTTGACTATATAAGTGAACTAATTTATAATTTAATTATAGAATATTTTTTGTGTTAATATATTAAAATTAAAATTAAAAATTATAGTTATGTCGACTGTTCTGAATTAAATTAATAAATATTTTTATCGGTCTTACAGTCTTTATAATATCATATATTTGTTAATATAATGACAGTCAGACTGTCCTTGTTTATGATCACCCCCGTAGCATCTGAAATAAAACTTATTACTACAATAAATTATATCAGAAAATTAAAAATAAAAATTAAATAAAATTAATAATAAAATAAATACAAAAATAAAAATACAATAATAAGTAAAATAAAAATAAAAAAATAAAAAAAATAAATAAAAAAATAATAAAAGTACTTATTCTGTTAGTAAAGAACAATCTGACTGTCCCCACCACCTTAAATTTAGGATCACCTTCTTGTCCGACGTTTCGAACCGCTACGGTTGATCCTCAGGAACTAAACTAATATATTAAAATCATGTCTATTTAACAGTAATTTTAATTAAATAAAAGTTCTATACTTTATAAGTGTTTTTTGGTTTCTATTTGAAAATAATTTGTAAACTTATTGTTTATTTTTTGTATTATTCAAAATTTATTATACTATACTATATATTAAAGCATCTTGCTATACTATACATATGTCTTACTGCTGAATATTAAAAACTGCTTTTTATCCAGATATACCGGCGGGAAACGATTCTTTAGGTCATAAATAGTAGATATGTTTGGAAAATTATCTATAAAGAAATGATAAATAATTTTTTGCATTGATTGAAAATTCAAAATCTCAATTCTGAAATAAATGGTGTAGCGGCCGCGCCATGCCGGCGATTCTCAAACTCGCCTTCGTGGCGCTACCGCGCTACTTGATTTTCAAATATGCTGATAATATTGAATCATGTTAATTTTGATTTTTCAAAATAAAAATATTGAACTTTCTAATGAAGTGTTAATAAAGACAAATGCTAATAAATCATTAATGCTTATTATTAAATTCATAATTATTTGTCAAATAAATTTCTTTATTTTAATTTCACTGCCTCTGCTTTATTTCGTGCATACTATCTAGAAGACACTCCGAACGTGTTTACAGATATCTGTAATATGTAATTGTATATTTTTGTGAGTCCCCCAGGGTAGGACATGGTATGTAAAGGCTAATTGAATATCAAAACAACGTACCAAAAAAATCATGACAAATATAGACTCAAAGAGAGAATATAACATATTATTAAGCACATAGTAAGCGTATTATCAGAAAAACAAAGGAAAATAATGCAAATATCAAATCTCCGCCGTTTTCAAGGTTCATTAAATGTAAGTGTATACGTTTAAGTGTATATATATATATATATATATATATATATATATATATATATATATATATAAATCTTCTGTTGTGTTTTTTTCTTGTTGAACACATTTAACTTTATTTAAAAATGTTGAAAAACATACCTTAGATTCGAACGAAGAATCTTCAAGCTTTTCCAAATTATACAAACAAAAATTTGAATTTATAGAACTTTCAGAGTTAACTTTTAAATGCATGGCGTAGGGAAAAAATAACTTTACATTTTACGTCTAGTGGAATGAAACATAAAATATAAATATAAAAATTCAATTTCCAAGCTGTTTGAACTAAGAAAGAGATGGCATCCTTGCTTCAAAATTGTTATCCCACAATTGTATCGTATATGTGTGTATAGTACTGAGAAAAAAATCTTTACATTATTATTATACCGCTGTTAATTCAACAGTCGATAAACATAAAAAAAGTTTAGCATAATTATATAGAAGTCGATACCATTTGTTTTAAATTCCAATATTCGGTAAAACAAAAAAAAGATAGTATACATTGATATACAAAGCTAACTTACACTGAAGTAAATAATTGACAGAACACTTAGAATTGTAAGGAATTATCCTTTTTAAGGAATTGAACATTTTTTTCTCAGTTAACAAACAAGACAATTATGCGTATATGTGTTTAATAATGTCTGTATTTTGAATGGACTGACCTGATGTAGCTAGGGCGATAGCCATCATAAGAGTCCAGTCACCTCTCATGTTCTCGATGGGCTCGATAAGGAACGAGCCAACTTCTGTCTAACTCTCAACCGTCTAAGTTTTTACTTCGTCACTTACTCTCTTAATTTGGACACTTTTACTCTCCGTTTTCCTGGTTCCTCAGCGTCTAAACTTGAGACTAACCCACTTGAAAGTTTTAAATGTCAGTGACCCTGTTGCTCGCCGACGTATCGTCATTTCGAAACTCCTTGCCACTATTTCTGTCGTCTCCGCAGAACGCATTACTCTTCTTTACTTATGCACAGAATTTTATGTGAGGATCTCCTTTCTGCATATTAATGATAAATGATTACTCCATAAGGATGTAACTTTATAATACTCATGACCTGAACACTCTAGATTCAACATTTTTAAATGCTCGAGTTACTTCAACTCAAGATTTTGGGATTGCCTCGATGCAATTGTTAATAAAAAAACACTTCACAGCAGAAATACTATAATCATCTTAGGATTCTAACGATCTCTGTTACACTGACTACAATCTCAACTTGTAAAGAAAAGCAAACGAGCAAAAATAACTGCATTCGACATTTTTATGTACAAAGTCGAACGGTCCGCTATTATATAAATCGATCGAGCTTACGTATGCTCTAAAAGCTGATGCTGCGCACTTGCTTTTGTCTCGGCTGTCAGTCCGTTTTCTGTCTTTCCTTTTTTCACTCAAGATAAATAATTTTTAGTCCAAATTTGCATGCCTTACTCGGAGGGCACAGTTTATGTGTTATTAAATTAATCGCAGCCTTCGCGAAACGCTAAATTAACCGCCTCTTATAGTCTTACTACTTATATCGATATGTCTACTGAGATCATCATATCGAATGTAATCACAGAATTTATATATATGCTTAATTTCTATCTTTTTCCGATTGCACATTCGTGAATTGGGGTGATGCAATGCGCGTCTTACTGTCCGTCAAAGAATAACTCAGACTAGAAAAACCAATGATAAAACGGAGGAAAATACGATATAAATTCGTTTATCGAGCAAAAGAACAAAAGACACTTTGAACGAGTAGTTCGAAAAAGGAAACAATATTTGCAGCGAACTAAATCGAACTGAACTACCTCTGCATATCTCTGTCATGTATGCTACTTCGATTTCACCCCCGACACAAACCTCTCTAGTCGTTAGAAAACAGAATACGGCTGGGCGAATATAGTAGTAAAGAGTATGAATACGCAGGCGCGCATAGACAGTTAAAGATATAACGATGAGGTCTGTCTCGCTAATTTTCTTTATATAGTATGAAAACTAGCAACTTCTTTTCTTTTTTGATTGCTCCTTGGAAACTATAAGTTTTCAGACGTACTGTGAATTATTGTTTATTTATCTTTACTACTTTTTTTTTTAACAATATTTAAAATAATTCAACAATTTGTCAGAAATTACAGGTACGCTTTAAAATTGTACATTGATTGAAAAACTAAACAAAATAGTACGCGACTTTCTGGATAATAAAAAATTGAAACTTGACACTTATTTTTTTCTTTAGCCGTTCTTAGCATATATTAATACAATTATTCATTTACAAAAGTATCATTTAAGAAAATAAAATTTATATAGGATATATTTATATTTATATATATATATATATATATATATATATATATATATATATATATATATCCCTGATGGGTGGATACATAATATGGATCCCCGATGGGTGGCTCATTTATTATAAAATTACGAACACGTTTTTTACAGCTCTCTCGTAAAAGTATTTATTTGGGAATCTCTCAGATTAAATCAAAATTGGTTTTTATTACTTTAAATTTTCTTACAAAATAGCGGATAAATTGTATAAAATAGTTAGGCGAGTTTGATGTATCCTGGCATAGTAAGAATTTTAAATACATCTTCTCATGTATTTTATAAAAAATTTGTATAAAATATTTTTCTAAATTGAGTAATATATTAAGATCAAAATACATGCAATAACGTCTTAAAACAATGGATCATTAAAACAAATGGCTAAGTGAATTTTATATGCATCCCTATATATAACAGCATATATAGTTTACACAAATATATCTAAAACTCTAAAAAATAAAAATAATTCAATAGTTTTAACGATAATGTAGCTTAATAAAGTAATCAGATCATTTATCAATAGCCCAGTTTATTTTCACATCATTTGATCCACGTGTGGACTCATAAAAAATTAATTTAAGTTAATTATCTTGACTCCTCGATGTTTTAAGGGAACATTCACCTGCTATTTTTTCTGATATTCATTATTATTTAAAAAAGTAGGAATGAACGTATCAGGCCCGTTCCAACAAAGCCTATGCTGTTTTTTGAATAATTAATTTTTCATGAAAAATGTTTACAGTCTATACCGTAATCTCAATAAATGAAGCTTTATTGGTCAATAACTTTCAACTTTATAACTATATACGTCTTGAATAGACAAAAATATAAATACATATAAATTATAATTTTTTATGAATGAATTATAGATACCAATTGTGTATAACAAGATATTATTTTTTTAATTGAACATATTATATAATATTTTTTTGAAAGATTGTGATTTAAAAGTATGTCCTGATTCTAAACTTCTATATAATAATTTTTAAAACATATATAAGCGAAAATCTGACTTTAACACAGATACGCAGATACATTCACAAAAGAAGAAAATATTCATTTAATTCCCAATATGTGTGTTTTGATTTTTAGAAAATATAAGCTTTATTTTAGTAACTACTTACTTGGTTCAAGTTCAAGCGATTGTTCTGTACCAAGTAAATATTCACTTTAACCAAGTAATCGCATAAACTTGAACCAAATAAGTAGTTACTAAAATAAAGCTTATATTATCTAAACAGCAGAACACAAATATTGGGAATTAAATAAATATTTTCTTATCTTAAGAAAATATATACTTAAACCAATAAATTAAAATCTAATATCAGGAAAATAAATTCTTTAATTAACTAATTATCTAGTAGATTTTAGTCCAGATTTTTTAGAAAATGTGTGGCTGAGATTGTAAATTAAATAAATATTTTCTTATCTAAAGAAAATATTTTCTTGAACCAATCATTTCAAATGTAAAATCAGGAAAATAAATTCTTCGATTAATTAAATATCTTCTAGATTTTTGTCAAGATTTTCTAGAATATGGGTGGCTGAGATTGTAAATTAAATAACTATTTTTTTATCTAAACAAAATATATTGTATATTGTTAAGTTTTGTAATCAATGTCTCGATATCAGGAATTGAGTTCTTGACAGAAATTACTTAATAAGCAATAAATTTCTTGCAGTCTAAAAATATTCGATATAATTAGTAAATATTGATTAAATTATAATTAATAAAATTCCCTGCGTCAAAATATTAAATAAATATTTTTTATACTTAGAAATAAGTTATATTTTATATTTATATTTGATCTTTTATATTATATTTAATATTTTCCATTATAAACTAAACAGTAGTAAATTTGTTTTTCACAGTAATGAAAGCAAGGTTATTCTTTTCATAATTTTTTAACCCAATATCTCAATGTAAGGAATTAAGATTTTGAAAGTAGTCATTAATTATCCAATTAATCGTTGAACTAAAAAAACAGTAGAGAAATATTAGTAAATATTGATTAAAATATAGTCAATAAATTTTTAAGTGACTGTATATAAAATTTAGATTATGAAATTAGTTGCTTCAAATAAGAAAACTAGCATCTAAAAAATTCCTTTATGAAGAACTTGTTCGCTTTAATTCACATGATATAAGATTGATATTTTACTATATAAGCTAAAAAATAGGAAATTTGTTTTCTAGGGTGATAAATAATCTCTAGATTTAAGAAAATAATTTTTGTATGAAATTCAGCAATAATAAAACATATGAGGTAATTAATTAATTTAGCTAGGTAATTAATTTCTTACTTTTTAGCTAATTTTGAGAAATCCAAAACTCATTCGGTTTAGTTGAACGAATGTTGGTATTAATGTTAGGTATCTAGCTTATGCCGTTTTTATTCAAATCAATAAGTTCTCGATGAAAGGATTTTTTAGATTCTGATTTTCCTGTTTTAAGCAACTTATTTGGCAATCTAAGAAAATATTTGATTTAATTTTAATTTAAGATATAATTCTTTATACGATACAAGGCACATAAATATTTACTTGATATTAGCAAATATTTTATCAGTGACATAGAATAATACAAAAAATAATTATTTTTCTGCTTCATATACCTAAGAAAAATACATTTAAGAAAATATTATCTAGATATGGGAAATCACGTATTAAAACGAAATCAATAGGTATATGAATTGTTATAATATAAGTATATATTAAAATGCATATACTATTAATCGGAATCCATAAATTAATTTCGTGATGTATAACTGTTGGAGTTATACAAAAATAATATCCATGCAGTTGATACAGTATTTTCCCTATTCGGACAAGAGGGACAATATGCTATAGGTCGTATGACTATTTCTGACCTGCAGTTTATTGCACCCCCATCCCCTTACAACCGTTCTAAGAAGAAGAAATCCTGCCTAGGACTCCTTAGTTCCAGTCAAGCCGTCGACACAAAAGCTACGCTGTCTCTTTAATATTATATATACATATTCTTTATTTGTCATTTCATATAAGTCTGTTCTTTTTCTCTGTATTAACACTTTCCGACTATATAAATAAATAAATAAATATATAAAAATAATTGCTTCTGAAAAGTTATTTTTTAACAATAACTATAAGAGATCTAAAATTGAAATATAAGATTTTTACAACTTTACACAGTGTACTGCAATAGCGTAATGAATAAGGCGTTAGCTTGCGAATCCAACGGTCTGCGGGTAGACTCCCGGTTAGGTCGAAGTTTTTTTAAGCAAAATAAATTAATTTTTAGACTTTAATCAAATAATATAATGTTAATTTAAAATTAAAAGTCATTAAATCAATGTAATAAAACTAAATTAACGTAAGAATTGTAAAAGAATTCACAAACTTATTCCCTTAGATTAAACTTTTGATTTTTAAAGTCAAAAAAATAACGTTTTGAATCATGAAACTATGCACTACCTTTAAAAATTTAACATGCTTGAATTTCATGTTTCTAGAAAATAAATACGTATTTCAAGTAAATATTGTTTTACAGATAGGAATCAAATTCTTCATTTTAAATTAAATTTCTTGAGTGAAGTATTGAAATTCTTAATCCAAGTATATACGAGGGTGGTTTGATAAGTGACTTTAATGAAAAAACAATGAAAAAACAATTTATTTCAAGAGTTTTTTTTATTTTTCAATATAGTCCCCTCCCAACTGGATAAATTTATTCCAGCGGTATTCAATCCTTTTTAAACCTTCCAAAAAGTAACTTTTGTCGAAATCCTCAAAATAATCATTTGTCGCAATCTAATCTCTTCATTCGATGAAAATCTTTTACCACCAAGCCAAGTTTTCATGTTTAATGAAAACTGCTGATCCTAGAGAGGGACGCGAAGGGATTCCTACGTGTCCAGGGTCCGGAAGACCCAACTCCGTAATAATACAAATAATAATAATAATATTTCAATACTTTGGATCAAGTAACTCAGTAAATAGTACATCGATTTACTTGAATAAAGAAATTATTTTTTTCAGTGCATAAATTGAAAATAGTAATCATTTGATTGATTAATCAGTATATATATATATATATATATATATATATATATATATATATATTTATATATTGTAACGGTGGCAAGCCCTGGACGTACGGCAGCACGCTCTCGGTAGACATGGCAGGCGGTGTTTCCGCTCGTCGATAGCCCCGGGATGGGGCGGTCACTCGGCTCAAGCAGGGGCCGGATGACAGGCTCGTTAGCTCAAGCCCTGCAACTACGTGCGCGGGACGATCTTCGCGAATCTCAACCTGGAGGGCGGCAAAGAGCGCGAACAGAATAAACGAAATCCCGAAAAAGAACCTCGAGAATCGAGGGACAGTGGAACTCGACGAAAGTCGTCTCTCGTTCAAAAATTTAGTTACGCTTAGCACGGCAGTCCTCCCTCTACTCCAAAAACTTCATCCGTGATGATCATTCTGCACTCCCCGCTCTCATGTTCTCTCTCACTTACCTCCTAGCTAGTGAATCAGTGCATCGGCCTGTCACAAACTACATGCTAACTATTTACATATGAACAACAGATATTATATACACATATTTATTCAGGCTACAACGGAAGAGAGAGCATAGGGACGTTGGATAGCAAGCGTAAGTGGCACTTGCGATCCCCGTCACAAGCCACTCCCTCCAGACGTGGTAGCCAGAGCGTGGCAGCTCGATACAACATCTCTCTCTTATATTGACCATTCTGTCAGGATAGGAACTACACAATACATAACTGTGGAAGGTCTTAATCAGGAGAGGACGGAAAATAGAGCCGCTACGCGATAGATATCGATACACTCTACCTAGCGAGTGAATGGATTCATGAAGACGAGTAATTACTCGTGTCCTTGGGTAGGTCGTGGAAACGGACCCATCACGTCCGTACTACTGCCAAGGGCCGGTGATTGTTCGATGGCCCATCAGGCCAGCTGGTGCAGCCGGCTGTACCTTACATTGGTGGCACACGGTGAAGTCACGGATAAATTGTGTCACATCTTTATGCTCCGATCAGCAAATGCAAAACCTGATCGATTTGAATTTGGCAGAAATCAACAGGCATGAACCGCTCACATGTAGCACAGTCAACGAATCGCCGATTCAGGCGATGAGCGTAGCTACGTCTTCGGACTCGTGTGTCATTAATGACATCATACATTAAGCGCAAATCGCATCTCATATTTCAGATGCAGCAGCCAAGCCTCAGGCTACTAACCTCAGAGATGGTCTGTCAATTAATCCTGCATTAGACAGTGTTACGTCCGGGTCAATTATTAATATTTTACACCGGCGTATTTTGGTGAGATTTGCTTTTTCCCCAACGACTTACCTCGTTCATTAGCTTGGCAGCTCTGGCGAGAGCTTCCGAAAAGGAACGTCGAGCTCGTTTGATCCTTGAAGTTCTCGCTGAGTTGAAACGTGTGACGACTTTGGCAGCAGGAAAATACGAAAGTCGAAATAACGAGACACTAGAAAATAATAAAGTAATAAAATCGAAGGTGTTGAGAAATAAAATACTGACACGATGTATTTATAACACTTTCATAACTTATTTATTTGACAAACATTCGATCAAAGAAGATATAAGTAATTACAATGGTTTAAGTTTCATGTACCAACTCCGGTTCCGTTTAATATATGGAAAAAATGATATACGACCGAACTATTTGCCTGAACTGTGTTGCAGGAACTCTAAGTCGGTGTACGCGCGCGTCGACGCTTCTTGCTTGCTGGTTACCTGGAAACTCTCGTGCGCGCTGCACTCTCGCTCAAATAAAGCTAAAGGTAAGTTGTTCCCCGAGCCGCCGCTACGGCCAATTGCAATATTCTGACAGGCTGCGGAGCAGCGCACGTGGCTTGTTGCTAACTGCTCGATGTAGTTCTGCGGTCGCATCAGTATTACTGCGCGCCAGCTGCGTCAGCGTCTGGAGTGGTCACCGGAGATCTTCTTATCGTCGTGTATATATACTTCGCCATGTACTTCGCATATAAGAGTTTAACAAAAAGTTATTATAAGTTATAATCGAACTTTTACATTACTTTTACGGATTATATTTAAAAGGTACAATAATGTTTTATAAGAAGAAAATGTTGCGAATGATACAATTTATAACTGTATGAAATATCGCTTAAATCCGACAAGTTACATGATTCGATATTTGTTTAAATATTTATAATATTCGTTAGTATTATAATAATGAATAAACAAGTGATTGTAAAACACAAAGAGTGTTGTTTTAATTGCTTTATTGAAATAACGAACAATTATACATATATTATATATAAAATATACACATTCCTGCCATCCTTTCCTGCACCATCATCGAGAGCCAGCAGTAAGCAGTATAGTTAGGAGGTTTTATGTTAGGTAGGACAGACCGAAAATTCAAGAATCAAACGAGCCTAGCGCTTCTTTCGGAAGAGCTCTCACCACAGCTGCCAAGCTAGAGAAGACAAGGTAAGTCTTTAAAGAAAAACAAATCCCACCATAAATAAAAATACGCCGGTGTAAAGTTTCAATAACTGACCTGGACGTAACAATTGGTGACAGTGCGGTGTGATTTGTTTTTCTCCATCAAAAAAATCTCTATTTTATTTAATCAAGAACATTTTTTGAATTTTTTTTTTCTAAATTTTCAAATCAGATTTGTTTTTTTCCTTTGAGAATGAGATTTGTTATTTTTCCTTTAATGGAAAGTATTTTATCTAGTTAAAAGCATTTTCTGAATTTTAAATAAAATTTATTTTCCTTCGACTAAAATTATTTCACCTAGTTAAAGTTTTTCAAATTTCAAGTAAAATTTGTTCTTTTTTTCCTTTTCCAAACAAATATTTTTATCTTATTGAAAGCATAAAATTTCAAATAAATACTTCAAAGTTATACTTCAAGGCATATTTATATTTCAAAGTAAATATTTCAAATATACATTTTATCTTAGTAAAAGCATACATTTTTGAATTTTGAATAAGATTTATTTTTTTCCTCTCCTGTAACAAAAGGTTTATTGTATCTAAATAAAAAGCATCTTTGAATTTTATATAAGATTTGTCTTTCTTCTATATTACCTTTTTTACTTATTTCGATAAAGCATAGCAAAAAAAATTTCTGATATAAACTTAGTTCATTCCAATGTGCTCTGTTTTAGACCGAATTTCTGATCATATAAATCATTTCAATTCTGATATAAATCTACTTAAATCAAAAGTGATCTGTCTTGAATTCAATGTTCTCATATTAATATTATCTAAGATCTGATATAAATTGTATTACTTTCCTTTGATGAAACGAACGTTTTTCTCTTTGTTCAATAAATAATATTTTTCTTTATTATTTTTTTTTTATTATTATTTAAGCAATCAAGTCTTTATATAAAAGACTTATACAGCTGATAACAAAGACTTATACAGCTGATAACTAGCTACATACATACGTCATACATTTACCGATATACAAAATATGGTGTTTTACATTTTTTAAATTAATTATTTACATTTTTCGAAGAATGCGCAGATACATTGACACGCTGCGCTATTAGGTTCCATTAAAAGACTTTCAATGTTAAGGGGAAGATAAAGTTTAAGTTTGCTCAAATTTGTAACCAATTTCAGCCTTTCAGCATCATATAGGCTGCTCTGCCAGAGGATATGATTAAGATCTTGAATTTCATTATTGCATGTGCATCTCGCGTTATCTATTATATCTACTCTAACTAGAGATGCTGACAGGTTGTAATGGTCTGGCCTGCATCTGTTGATTGTTACAATTTGTTGTCGCGCGATGTTAGATCTTTTGTACCAGGGTTCATTGCTGTTCATTGAAATCACCAGCTCGAAATATTAGCTCTTTCTCGGGTTGCTGCATAAAGCCGCAACTGCAGGATCAAGTAACTTGCAGGCTGTTCATTTATCAGTTCGTGAAAGAAACGAACTATCTCCGTGTGAAGTTTTATAATATCTGACGAGAAATATATATATATATATACACGTACATATATATATATATATATATATATATATATATATATATATATATATATATATATATACGCGCAGTTATATGCACGCAATTTTATAAAGTAACCTTTTGAATTGTACCTTTTGTAAAGTAACCCTTTGAATTTAATGAAACGAATTAAAATTTAATTTAGATTGCACATTTTAACGAAAGAGAAGAACCACACAGCAGTTAAATATAAAATAAATTCAACTAAATCGAATGTTATAATAAACCTAAATAGTTTACGCGTAAATTTAAACCGAATGAAATATCAATGAAATCCCTTTTTTTTCTCTCTCGGAATAGAGTATAGTTAAAATCAACAAGACAAAAATAGATTAATATAAATTGAATCTAATAGACGAAGGAAATAAAGTTTTTATAAGAAAATCACAAACCGAAATAGGTTTGAAATAAATTATTATAATGTAACCATTTTTTAATCGAATCAAGAGAATTTAAAGTAAACAACGATCGAGTAGAATATCAATATTTTTTTTTCCTTTTTCTCTCTCCCTCTCATTTTCTTTAAACTAAACCGCTAAATACGTCCTTTTCGGTTTTTTCTGGTTTTTCCCTCGGAAAACGAATTTAATTCAATTTATAATTTCCATAATTTTCATTTTTTTTTTATGAATAAATTTTGATCTCTCTTTCCTTTTGTTTCTTTGTTGTTCCAATTTTACTTTTTTTCAGGATATATATATATATAAATCTCCCGAATTCCAATAAACGTAATAAAACAAATTACATATATATATCGATATGTATATGTACACATATATATATATATATATATATATATATATATATATATATACTACATATACGAATAGGCACCTTTCGCCACGAATGATCCCGCTCCTAACAGAGGCAAATTTAGGCAGGTTCTTGACCCTCCGACTGGAGAGACTCGAAAGAAATCTAAGTTTTTTCTTGTCAAACGATCAAGCAAAGCAGATTCAGGTAAATCGTCTGACAGAGAGAGTAAAAACTTTAGAGAACGAAAATGACGAATTGAAACATAAATTAGACGAGTTATTTAACATTTTACGCGAAGAGCAAGAGCGCTTATTGGAAGAACAAGGTAACGAACAACAAATTGTCGAATTATTGTCACGAAAGGCAGAAGAGGATAAAATTTTGAGATCTGCCGTCGTCACCGTAATTAAAACAACTTTAGGGGTATTAGAAGGAAGGTTGACGGAGAAAACTGACGAAATAAACGAATTGCAGAGAGCGTTTGAGTACCTATCGATCAAGAATTAATTAAATTTTTTTCCTCCCCCTTTTACTCTTTTTCTTTTTGCTAGCAACGGTCAATTCATAAACCAGGAATCACAAGCGAAATATTTCACGTAAAATATATGACTTTTTCCCCCTCAACATATATATATAAATTTTTTTGTGCCCGTATCGAAAATCAGTATAATTTGTGCTCTAGCCTAAAGAGCAGTCACAGACACGAGTGCACCTTTTGCGCATAAGTGTACACGTTTTTTTTGTTTGTTTGTTTGTTTCTGCTTCCGAGCCTATCCCTACTATCGTTAACTAACCGATAAACAAATTCACTGTCGGAAAATAGACCGACGTATATCACACTAGCCATCGATAAAGTATCGACGAGCAAAGACAACCGTCGGTAAACCACCGACCAACCAAACGACCGTCGGTATTTAACCAATAAGTGCAACAACCATCGATAGTACACCGAAGAAACAGCCAAGCTCAGAAACGCTAAAGCAGAATCAAACAGATACAAAAAAGAGAAATAATGTCGCAAAACCGCACACCGTACACGACAGATGAGTTGGAGGAAATAATGCGACAAATCACAGAGCGAGAAGAAGGGATAAAAGAAAGAGTAGGAGAAATCCTAGAGGCTAATCGTAGAGCTGATATGTTCCAAAGACAATTGATAGATGAGAGATCGCGAAGATTAGAGGTAGAAGGGACACTGGTACATCTGCGAGATTCGACCTTGAATTGCACAACTGATACAGTGATAGAACGCGTGCAGAGGCCCATAGACCAGCCACAGACTCCAAGGTATGTCATACAGGTAAATAACACACCGAGGATCCCCAGCATACAACGGGACCTCAGCAATTACGATACGCCCCCGTACGAGATCTTGGGAAACGCACCGGCAGCAACGTTGTCTCAACCACTGATATCACAGAATTCCAGAACGAATATTTCGACATCGGTATATATAAAAGAGGCTCTGACCAACGTGCCACGTTTCGACGGCACGAACTTGACAGTTTTCCTAAAGGCTTGCAGGACAGCAGTGGGCTCTGTGCCTCCACATCTAGAACCCCATATAGTAACCCTATTAAAGAATAAGTTTTCGAACCATACATATTCGGCGGTTGAAAGCATACAGTTTCACAGTCTCCGAGATCTCTCTGACCGCCTCTAGCAGATATTCGCGCCCACCGAGATGCTGAACAATCTCCGCGGTCAACTCGGTGCAGCAAAAATCCACCATAACGAAACGATGCTGACCTTCGTCAATCGAATTTTGGACATATGAGATGCGATGCTGGACCGGAAAAGGTTCAATAAGGGTGAAGAGTTAACGCAACAAGAATTCGAAGAAATAGAGAGTGACGTGCTGGAAGGATTCTTAGATGGCATAGGGCCGGACGTTAGAGAACGAATGCAGTACGTATACGACAGCCCGCTTAGCGCCGTAATCGACGAGGCGATCGCAGTGGAGAAGCAGATGGAAAGAGATCGTTCGAAGCATGGAACGCCAAGCATCCGCACCCTATACAACAATAGGCCTGAGCGCGAGGGTACGCTCAACCGTGACCGGTATCGCGATAGGTTCGATCGAAGAGAACCTAGGCGACACCATGATAATTGGAATTACAGGGAGCATCCTAGACACGATCGCCAAGAAAATAGATTTACAAGATATCGTGACGTGACGTACGGACAAAACAGAGTAAATAATCTTACGTCACAGAATCGTGCGCCCCCACCGAATAGACACAGTTACGGACCAGCACACAAACCCGGCACAACGCAAGGTCGCAACGCACCCAGATGCAATTATTGCAAGAAGGACGGGCACCTTATCGAACATTGTTTCGCGAGGAGGTGGCGTAATGAAAAGCGAGACCACGAAAACCAAGGAAGAAGTCAGCAGGGAAACGGACGGATCGGCCAAAGAACAGGTGCGCCAGGGCCGAGCAACACAAGGAAGCGCCCTGTGAACACATTGATAACAAAAGACGAGTCTTCGTCTTAGGCGATCAAAGGAGAAAAATCCCGACCGTGTGTCTAACATCTGAATACTTTAAAGACACACAGGTCGCCACCATGGTAGATTCGGGAGCCGAACCGAAACTGATTAAACACTTGGCAATAAAAGGCGACGTATTGGCGTACGGTTTCGACAACCGACCGATATTGATAGCGCTAACTGGAGCAGGCGAGGAAGCTCTGGGCCTGTGTGAAATCGATCTGTACAGCATAAGTGTCGAATTCATCATCATAAAGGACAACTTACCTCTGAATAACCCAGTCCACCTAGGATCAGATTTATTCGATCAAGTAGAAGCGAATATTAGCTATGAAGAGCAGGCGCTCAAGTTTGCGAACGTATGCTTGCCATTTTTGCGGGAAGACGATATTTATTGTGGACAGACAATGGATCCTTAGAGTGTCCAAAGGAAGGACGCACACCAGGCGGTTAAGATAAACGAAGTAAAAACTGATGAAGGTATCAAGAATAAAATAGTTAAGAGCACTAATTTAAACGATAAAGAAGTGATGTTTAAAGGAATCGAGCGAAGTGAACATGCCCCAAAGCCTCTGAACAAGGAAGTGTTATGTGCAACGGCCTCTGAGTCGATCCCATCGAACAATAATAATAATAAAATAGAATTAGCGCTCAGTGAGGAAAAGGATACCAAGGCAATCACCTCGATAGAAACAGAGGAACTAAAAAAATTATTAACCGCACCAAAGAAATCTATACCGAGCCGCACCGTTGATATCGAAGAGCA
The DNA here is from genome assembly GCA_018907035.1 of Sycobia sp. Sy_11. Lineage (NCBI taxonomy): Eukaryota > Metazoa > Arthropoda > Insecta > Hymenoptera > Epichrysomallidae > Sycobia > Sycobia sp. Sy_11. The sequence continues at coordinate 393,246 of JACCIC010000304.1, forward strand.
ACTGCAAAGGGAGAATAGATTTATTAATTTCGTAATCAACAGTGAAGACGCGGAAATATTGAAAATGCACTTGATAAAGGAAGGACCTAGAGAGACTAGAGAAGTCCGAGAAACAGCCGACATTATAAAGAAAGGCAACGATTCCCGCGAACCAACTGATACATTTAAAGAAACAGAAACCATATACGAAAATATAAAAGGGCGCGACTCCTCAGTAAGGTAAATTACGCCACCGTCGAGGATGCCTATGATAAGGAACACGAGGCGATGGAAGCCTACGTGCAGTTCGTGTCAAAAAGCTTGGGGGAGTCTGAGGGAATTGAGGTAATCCGTATCAAAGAACGCGACGCGAAGAACAAAAAGGACAAAAGGGAGAAGCACAAGAATAAAAAGATACATACACTGCACACTACGAAGAGCCGCGTCAAAAAAATACTGGGAGAAATAGAATCAGGCCATTTAGATGAGAATTTGCAAGGAAGATTAGAGAAGCTGATCAGGCAAACGACAGGGATATACCGCGTGGAACCCGAGCCTCTTCAAGGAACAGACTTGCTGACGTATAAAATAGAAACCTACGACGACATTCCGGTCAATGTGCGTCAATACCCCATCCCTCAAAAGTTACAGGAAATCGTTAGGGAGACTATGAACAAACTGCTGCAAGACGGCATAATAGAAACAAGTGATTCACCGTATAATCGCCCTCTCTGGGTGGTGCCGAAGGGTGAGACCAAGGAAGGTCAAAAGCAATGGCGAGTCGTGTCCAATACCGAATATCACACACCTCCTAGAACAACTCGGCGACGCCAAATTTTACTCAGCGATGGACTTGGCCTCTGGATTCTATCAAATCCCGCTCGATGAGGGAGACAAAGAGAAGACGGTTTTCAGCACGCAGTTTGGGCATTTTCACTTTGTGCGAATGACGTTCGGGTGAGAAATGCTCCATTAACATTTCAAATGTTAATAAACAAAGTTGACAAACAAAAGAATGGCACTTTCGCTTACATCGATGATCTAATTATTGCGCCAAAAACTCTGGAAGAACACGATGAGAAGCCAAAAGGCTGAAAGACACTAACCTAAAATTAAATCCACCGAAATGCCATTTCTATAAGAAAAGAATAAATTTCCTAGGGCATGTTATTCCCCATTGGCACACAACCGGACCCTAAGAAGCTGTCGGCAGTCAAAGATTTCCCAATTCCCAAGAACCCAAAAAATATCAGGCAATTTCTGGGACTTTGTAATTACTATAGAAAATTCATACCCGATTGTGCGAGGACTTCGAAAACTTTGACGACCTTGCTCAAAGACAACACCCCGTTCTTATGGACGGAAGGACAAGACCAAACCTTCAATAAACTAAAATCATGTTTAATCAAAGAACCGGTTCTGAAACATCCAGAATTCGAACGAGAATTTTACGTTACCACCGACGCCTCCATTTACGCGGTAGGCGGAGTTCTCGCTCAAAAGGTCGACTCCGACGATCACCCAGTCGCCTATGCTAGCGGACTTCTGTGTTAAGAGAAGCCAACTATAGCACGATAGAGAAAGAACTTCTGGCAATGCTGTATTGCGCAGAACAATTCAAGTATTGCATCTACGGTAGAAAATTTACGTTCGTGACGGACCATAAACCACTGATGTGGTTACATAAGATGAAAGACCCCACCTCCCGAATTAAAAGAAACCGACGAAACGGAAGAATTTTGTGTAAATACAATTAAGAAGCGAAGCCGAAGAGAAACAGCCTCGACTTCCTCATCAGAAATTTTCACGCCCTCAGCCTATAGAACTAATCGCCGCAAGACACCAAAAATTTCGGACTGTCCCGAAAAATCCGAAAAATTCACTGCAAACGACTACTAAGCAACAGATAAAGATGCGTCAGATAACCGAGATCAAGAGGACGAACGACGGACACCTTCTCCGCCTCCTGCAGTCCTCGGACTCACGAATGCTTCCTTTTCTCTCTCGGATTATCAACAAACTGCATGCTCAACCCTCCTCTGGGAGATTTTCCTATCCGAAGCCTTGATAATTCATCCACGCAAATTCAAGCGAATATAACGCCAGACCTTGATTCCAACGTCCAAAACACTATCACCGAACCAAACAACTCGTACTCGTTCGAAACGTCAACGGAGGTTTTTGTTCCTCCCGGGGTAGAGTACGAAATCAATAGACCGATAAACGAGGAAAGAAACCACGTCACGCTCAGCATCATAGAGTCACGCGATCTGTTCTTAATGAACAACGACAATGTCGCATACTTTGTCACAAAAAGAAACGAACCGGTTTGCTCAGGTGCGAATGCACTCCTCGTTGAGAATCTGTTGGTTCCTATCACAGACGTTATGCTAGGCCGGGTTAAAGTAACCCAAAATGAGAAAACTAAAAATAAAGCCTTCATGGCCATAGTCGTAAAAGAAAATATGCATATACGCACAGACATTGAGATATTATCGAATGCATAGAATCACTAAGGAATGTTTGCGAGACCCTGAACTTGTCTTTTAGGATATCAAAGACCGTGGACATGGACGATATAGCTTGGGACACGGTAGTCAAACTCTTGAAAAGATACTTTGATGATAGTATGACTAAAATAATTATTTGCAAAAACTTGATCGGAATTCCAGATGATCGGTCACGCCCAGCTATAATAGTTGATACCCAGGAGTCCCCCATCAACGGCCACAAGGGTATCACTAAAACCTATAACCGCATCCGTCAAAATCACTACTGGCCGAAAATGAAAGAACAAATTCAGGAAATAATCAGTGTGTCAATTGAATAAGTTGGTAAGGCGTAAGATCAAACAACCGATGGTACTAACAGATACTCCGGGGGTGAGTTTTGATAAATTATCCTCGGACATAGTCGGAGCTCTGGAGAAGACGCGGAACGATAATATGTATATCCTGACGATGCAGCACCTTTTGACAAAATTCTCCATTTTAGTCCCGCTAAGATCAGTAAATTCCTCGGATATAGCCGAGATGTTTCTAAAACGTTGTGTGTACGTCCACGGCTCTCCAAAGGTCGTTCTAACGGATCAGGGATCCAATCTAGCGCACTGATGAAAAACGTCGCGAATCTTTGCAGAATCAAAACTTGTACAACCACTGCTTTTCACCCACAATCGAACGGCTCAATTGAACGTATGTTCGATAGTGTTACGTCCAGGTCAGTTATTGAAACTTTACACCGGCGTATTTATGGTGTAATTTGATTTTCCCTAAAGACTTACCTTGTCTTTTCTAGGTTGGCAGCGTCGGCGAGGGTTTCCGAAAGAAGCGCTAGGCTCGTTTGATCCTTAATTTTTGCGGACTGTCCTACTGCTATGCTATACTACTTACTGCTGGCTCTCGATGATGGTTCAAGAAAAGGGGTAACAGGAATATGTATATTTTATATATTCTATGTGTATAATTGTTCGTTATTTCAATAAATAATCTAAAACAACACCCTTTGTATTTTATAATTAAAATCACTTGTTTATTTGATTTTATATAAAGTCACAATAACAGTACAATCTGTACGTCGAACACTTTGGTGCGGTAGGCTTTGGCCGAAATTTAGATATAAAATTATTAGCTTCGCGTTCACTTTCAATGACGGCGTACGAATCGTGGCTTCGTGGCTGAAGCGTGTTGCAGCAATTGGAAGTCGCGGGACGATAGCCGAATTAAACTTGAATCGAAGTTATAAGTGCAAATTTGGTTTTCTCGCGATCACTCCTAATTATAGGGTGAGAGTTCCGACTCCGTGGCTGAACAGTGTTGTAACGATTTGAAGTCGCGAGAAGGTAAATAATGAAACCTTCTAATCGATTTTTAAATATACTTATAGACGCGTGAAGACTCGTTACGACTTATTTATTCGGAAGTTGTATTTAAACTCGTATATAAGCGCGATGCGTATTTAGTGTCTCGAAGTCGACTTGAAAGTAAAAATATAAAAATGCGTTAAGTCCGATAAGTATTTATTCTCTCGAAGGTACGTGCTTAAAGTCTCGTGGTTGCCTTGGAACTGCCTGGCGCGTGCTCGTGCCTGTTTATAAAAGGTAAAAAAGAAGTTCCCTCGTGCCGCCGCTGCGGCCACGTACAAAATTATGATTGGCTAAAGACTCGGCGTAAACTCTGTTGCTAAGTGGTAAGAGCAGTTCGTCGGTGGTAAAAGTCGTCTTACGCGACAGCCTAGTCAGCGTCTGGCTGTGCTACCGGAGATCTTCTTATCGGCGTGTATATATAGTTATACTTCGCCATGTAACTTGGACTTATAATTTTATGAAGTCGTTCGTGAACATAAAAGTTATATTCTCAATTCGGTTTTACGGCTTATAATTAATTAGTACAAATAAGGTTCATCAGGCATAATTGTTCCGAAAGCTATGGTTCATCTATATGCGAAGTTTCGCTTAATTCTAACAATTTTTCGAGGCGTCTTTGGACGTAAAAGTTAGCGACGATACGATAATTATTTATTTATGTGTATGAACGTTGACGGAGGAAGTTTTACTGCGTACCTTTCTTACTGCAAATACATTTATCTATGAATAATCTTCCTTTCTCGTAGGTTATTTGTGTCAAGGCGCGTTGAGGAGCTTCGCCCTCTTACAATTTATTTAATGCGCATTTCTGTATCGTTTTTACAAATGTTCTTTCGTGTTCATATAAATTTTAGATAATTGTTGATAGAGATTCGTACATCTAGAAGGTAAGTCAAGAATATCTTATTCATCTATAGGTAAGTTGTCGTCTTGTGGTAATTGGCGTGCAGTAGGTCGGTTACCGTGCGTAGAGTGTCGGTGAGGTAAATCATTCAACGGTATGTTTCCACTCGTAGGTTGTCGGTAAAGTATTATGTCTGTCGGTGTTTAGCGTGTGTAGACCGTCGGTCAGTTAGTATCTTGCTGGTGCATTATCCTATGTCGATTGTCGGATCGGTAAGTAGTTTGTCTGTAGGTGCATAATCATGAGTCGTCGGATCGGTTAGAAGTTTGTCTGTAGATGCATTATCAAGTGTTGATTGTCCGTATGGTCAAAAGGGCGTCGGCAGGTCTGCTACCGTGTCTGGTTTCGTGTCGATAGTACGTAACGTATATTTATATTTATATTTATATTAACGTATATTAGTATATTTCATATAATCCTAACTTGTACATGCAAGAGTATATTGGTTACAAATATCATGATAAAGATTTTGAATACATCGATTACGCGTGTTTTAATAAAGATATCGAAGAGGGCCGGATGTTACAATAGCTAGAGCACCTTCGACCAACGCGGGTATAGAGGAACGGAATGACGCCACGTACGTCGAATACGTCAGTAAGTTGCGAGAAAGAATTCGCGACATTCAAACCTTAGCACAAGAGCATCTGAAAAATGCGACAAAAACACGGTCGAACGAGTATTTACGACACGCGATTAAATCCGTGCTCATTCAATGTAGGAGATTGCGTCATGCTAATTTTAGAACCTCACAAAATTAAATTTGCACCCGAGTACACCGGCCCCCATAAAATTTTGGAAATTCTGGAAAACAATAATGTTAAAATTTCGTATAAGAATTTATCCCGAATAGTCCATAGGAACCAGCTAAGGAAAACACGCTTAAACGACGGCGAATGAAGCTTGCTAACCAATATAAACACGCAATGTGTGCTCTGAAAGTACAGACGCTCACCATATCGCTATTTGTTTTATACATTAGCGGAACCGGGGCAATGTTCGCATACGACTGCAGAACATCGAGGCCTAACGTCACGACGATCTCGTTGAATGAAGTCGGCACGTGCAACGTCGAATCAATCGACTCCGCAGTTGAAGATATATACATAGAACTTTTACAGGAGACGAAATACTCCGACACAATGGTGAAATTATGCAAGGTAAATGTGGAACAAGACATTATATATTGTGGTATGTACTCGCCCAATAGCCGTGTTAAGGACAGAAGCGAGACTTTTGTGATATCGGTAAATCGTGAAATGTGCGACGAACTCATAAATTTCGGACAATTTAAATAGGGAAACGCGTTGATCACGGACCTTAAACCGAACATTACGAACCGTAGAACAGTAACCGCCGCGGGCATTCTCAAGGACGATGGCTCGTGCGTGGGCGCAATGTTCGTAAACGGTAGAAATGAGTATAAAGATGTTTTTGTGACCGCGAAACTCGAAGTGCCTGTATCGGAAGTAACAGTGCCTTTTAGAGACGACAAAAATGAAATAATTTTGCCTTCGGGAACCCGATGTAAATACACAGACTCGAAATGTATGGACTCGAACGATGCCCAGGCCTATTGGGTTCTAAATCAAAAACAACAGTGCTACTTTGACAGATACGCTGTCCTATATGAGGGAGTAGGAGTCAGCAACCGCTCTCACCGGACACCGCCAGTCTACTTTGGCAACTCTTCAGACGGCATACGATTCGGACTCGCTACAAGTGGCGAAGTTTACTTCTGCGGATTCCAATTAAAAGAGACCGAACAGCCAAAATTATTTATATGCGAAAACGCCGAGAAAAGAATCTTTTCCACAAGAAAAGAGCTCAAGCCACAAGACATCTTGATAAATACTTATTTTAACACTAAAATTTCTTACCTGTCCAGACACATTAAAACACAATTTAATATTCTCTATAAAGATATTCTGACCCACAAATGCAATCTCGAACGACAGACAATACTAAACTCAATGCACCTGGCAACCACGGGTTCGGATGTATTCGCTATGCTCGTCATGAAGAGCAGAGGATATACAGATTACAGAGCAGGAGAAGTGACACACCTGGTCGAGTGTAAGGAAGTACAATGCACAATCAGACAAGTCGAATGTATGGATCGATAGGGGGGCCAACTGGTCCCTCTACGGCAGAGTGATTAAGAATTGTGCGAATGAGTATGGGCTCGACCCATTCGATCCCCTGAATGCCCGCGATAAAATAAGACTGGTAACGGAGAAGATGACTAGTGCTAACGACCATTCGATGAAACGTCCCCGCGAGAGGAAACGAAAGAACCTTTCGTGGTGGAACGTAGAGTTGACGGCCATTAAGTGCGAGGTTCACAAACTAAGGCGCAGGTACCAGAGAGCGAGTCGGAGAGCGAATCGAGATGCGCCTGTGAAAAGGAATGAGTGAAGGGACCGCGTATCGGCCTACAAACGCATGATGCGCTAGATCAAAGAGAATGACCGGCGCACATTCGTGCAGAGTGAATGTGATAATCTATGGGGTAGGGTCCATCGGATCCTCCACCGAGGCAATGACCGCGTCCTTGCTGCAATACGGATCGGACGTGAGTATACGAGTACATGGGAAGAAACGGTCGTGGTTCTCCTGGGGAAATTCTTCCCTCGGGATGACGCGGCCTGAGTGTATGGGCCTGCCCACGTGCAAGAACAGGATGAATATCGCGAGTTTGACTGGAATGAGTAGAGGGCTAGCATCAGCAAGTTGCGAATGAGGAAAGCGCCTGGCCTCGATGGCCTGACGAGCAGTATGATTCGCAGTGCATGGCGTGTGATTCCCTTCTATCTGAAGAGTGTGTACGACCGGTGCCTGAAGGAGGGTAGTTTCCCTGCTGTCTGAAAGGAAGCCAGAGTCGTCGCACTACTGAAGGAAAGGGTCAAGGACAGGACTGACCCTGGGTCCTACAGGTCTATCAGCCTGCTTAGTGGCCTGGGGAAAGTCCTAGAGCGAATATTGGTTGAAAGATTGCTTGTGCGTATGAATGATGAATGGAATGTATGTCAGTATGGATTCATGATTGAGAAGTATTGTAATGATGCGTGGGTGAGCCTTAGTATGCATGTTAGCTCCGTCTCCACGAAGTACACCATAGGTGTGTTTGTGGATTTCAGGGGGGCCTTTAACAATCTTAAATGGTACGTGGCTCTGACCTCCCTGGAAAAGAGTGGATGTAGCGGGAGTGAATTGAAGGTATGGATGAGTTACTTTAGCGAGCGCAGAGTATGCATGAGGAATGAAATGAATGTAAAATGGATGAATGTGGAACAAGGATGCCCACAGGGATCTGTCGCCGGATCCTTCGTATGGAACCTCTGTATGAATGACTTGCTGAATGAGCTCTGTGCTATGAATGAACGAGTGGTTGGGTATGCCGATGATTTGGTGATTATTGCGTGTGGTGATACAAGAGAGCAAATGGAGAAGAGGGACGCCGAATGTATGAGACTTGTGTATGCATAGGGTGAAAATGCGGATGTGTCTGTGTCTTCTGAGAAGACAGTATTCATGCTGCTGAAGGGAAGAATGACTGTGAACAGGCGCGTGAAAGTGGACTTGCATGGAAGGGCTGAGTATGTGAGGTATGTAAAGTATGTGAAATATTTGGGAGTATGGATGGAGGAGAGAATAGTTTTTGGTTTGCATGTGAATAGAATGAGATATAAGGTTGTGCGTGTGGTGAGCGATTTGAGAAGAGTGTTGCGGAAGGATTGGGGGATGGGGAGGAAGGTTGTGAAGTCAGGGAGTCTCTGCTGAGATACCAGAGACACTTGATGATTGCGTGTTTGCGTGTATGTAGAACGGTCTCTACGGTAGCCATGCAAGTACTCCTTGGGTGACTGCCGTAAGACCTGGAGTGCTTGAAGCGTGTGTATTTGCAAAAATATAAAAAGCGTATCGCGCTCAGTGAGAATGATGTATGTACGAATGGTGAAATTGAGGGAATGGGTTACAAGGATGTATGTAAGTTTGTGAACGAAAGAGTGATAAGAATTAAGTTAACATGTATCAATTTTCCATCATAAATGTCCTTTTTCCATGAAAAAAGTTCGGAAACTAAATTCGCCTCCTAATAGCTGTAATATATAGCTAAAAGTATAAATACAGCTTTTTTTATAAAACCTATAATAAAACATGAAACTAAATGAATATATACATATATTCATAATAGTTTTTTCTTCTGTATAAAAAAATAATACTTACAAAATTTAAAGCAGAGGATCACCTTTATTTGATTAAATTCGTATGATATTAAACATGCATACTTCGCCATCTCTTTCAATATGTAGCAACTATATTTTTGCTACAACTATAGTTATTTATTGAGTAAGGGGAAGAAAAGAAACAAAAATAGAAGAACAGAGATTTAGCTTTCCCCTCTCTCTACGCTCACTGCATATCCCCACTCTCTTTTATTCAAATATATGCATTTGAACGAGCAACCTCACAGGGTATCGCCACCTTCCGGCCAATTCTGACCCAAAGTCCCGCCGGTAATTTGACATGAATTTAGCGGAGTTTCCATTCCTTCTCTCTATCCTCCATAGTCAAAACCCATTTGCTTTTTCTGTTATCTGAAAATGTTGACATGTAGAGCGATAAAACAAATTTTATTTGATTCATTATTTTATTCTACAAGTTGGAAAACTCGAATTAGATGCTCATCCAGTGCGTAGAATTTACAATAAATGTTTTTTTTTGATGATCTGAAAAACACTAGTTTGCGTGCAGCAGACGATTCATAACACCAAACTTTTTGAATTGGTTTTTCCTAATTTATAAAGTTATATGAATTAATAAAGCAGTTTTTCCACTGATAGAATAATCTGAAAATTTTAAGGAAAATTTTTTCCCTCTAAATAATGCGAAATGATAGTAAAAACCGTCAAAGTAAATTTATTTCCGGTTTAGTAGTTCATCGCAGCGCTGCAAATAACGTAAGGAACACTGGGTTAATAATTTCTTTTAGCACGTGCGATTAAATGAATATGTGGAAATTTTTGACCTGTAACATTCGAGAATTCTTGGAACGTAGAAATTGTACAAAGTTTTATTCTCAGGCTTGTAAGAATAATTCTAGAAATGAAAATCGACGAAAAGCTGTTTTGGTGTACAGGAGAACATTTGTTTCACCTCATTTTTTAGCATTTCATCATTGTAGAAATACTACACATGTCGGTGTAAGAAATAAAGAAAATAGTAATAAGTACGATGCCAAGTACAATTGGACCGACGCTTTTAGCTGGGTAGGTTTTGAAGTCATTATTAACAAAATTCAAATCAGCAAGCTATTAATTAAACTCTAAACAATCAATAATTGTAAAATAAATCAATAGAAATACAGAATAATTATATATGTCGTTTGAGGATGAACATAATATTTGAATTTTTATTTTTAAGGAAAAACTTAAAGCTAAACATATAAATATTATAGATTTATTTTTGTTTTATAGATCTTTTTTATTTATTTTTCAGTCCAGTGTTTTTGCCATTGGTTATGTTTTATGCCAATCTTTATGTATACGCCGAAATTTATGCGAAATTGATAACATATCTTTCGAAAATTGTTGTTATAAGATACTTATTTCTTCACAAATTCAACTGTTTCACTTTCTTAATCGAATTTTTCTACCTAAAACTAAATATATTTTACCTAATAATAAAGAATATATCAATGTCAATGACAAAACTACAAGAAAATTACTTCATGATATAAGTACAAAAGACTTCTATGGGCCTATTAATGCTGAAGAGGTATATTTTTATTGAATGAATAATTTAATAAATATTTTTTTAGAAAATAAATAATTTGATTATGTTTTTAGACTTTTCAGAATACAGTTGATGAATTTTCCTATACCCATGAAAGAATTATGGGAGAATTAGAGTTGATTAATGGTATAAAAGCTATAGAAGAAAAACGCTTTGAAAATGCAATTGAACATTTTACCAATGGGTCAAATTTCTTATCAGCAGAAAGTATGTTTAACTTAGCAGTATGCTATGAATTAGGTTTAGGAACTTCTATAAATCATACAGAGGTTGGTTTACAAAAAGAGTGGGTCTCTACAGTCGATATCTCATACACAAAATCAGATTGGATTTTGTAAAGTTTAGTTAGTGAATATAGTATATAGATATTTAACAATTTTAAGTCAGGCTGGCCTGGATCTTCAGTTATTTTGTGGTTATTTCTTAAGGAGATTCTATTAGTTTTATTGTTGAGGATCGAAAATTTATAAATCTTAGCACATGATTTGATATGAGTATAAAAATCATTTCATTAAAATTTCAGAAAAGTTCATTGATAATTAAGGAAAATATGATTTGTTCTGAAATCATACTTTTCATATAGTCTTATGGAGTATTTCAGTTTTCTTAATTGTATTTATTACCATAAAATAATATATGGTAGAGAACTTGAGAAATATTGATGAATAAGAAAAAATTCTAGTGTCAAGTAAGGTTAGCAATGATTATGAGGCACTATGAAATATGAATTCGTATCATATTACAGATTATAATACAGGAAAACTCATGTTATTGCCAGATCAGCTAATAGAAAATATAAATACGACTGGAATTATTTAATGACTTGTTACAGATAGAACCTCCTTAATCTGTATGAATTTTTATATATGATATAATGTCCTATAGAAACGTTATTGTACACAATATCGACTGAGGAGACGCATTATATTTAAAATTCTAACAATAAATAAGTAGTATTATGTAAACTTGTAAATTTATTATAATTAAACAGTAGTTATTTATAAATATTTATATAGTGTTATAGATAAGTGTTCCCTAATGTAGTAATAGTCTGTAGATAAATTTGGAAGTGCTGATGCCCAATCTGTTCAATAGATGTTTTTCAAATAATTAAATTAATAAATATTTTTATCAGTTGTACAGTCTTTATAATATCATATATTAGTTAAAACAATGACAATCAGACTGTCCTTGTTTATGATCACCCTCGTAGAATCTGATATAAAACTTATTACTATAATAAATTATATCAGAAAATTAAAAATAAAAATAAAATAAAACATAATAAAAGTACTTATTCTATGTTAGTAAGGACAACCTGACTGCTTCCGCCACCTTAAATATAGGATCACCTTCTTGTCCGACGTTTCAAACCACTATGGTTCATCTTCAGTAACTAAACTAAATTGAAAAACCCAGCATGCTACTTTATGTACCCCATCCCCACTCTAAATTTATTAGTATAACATTTATAGGACCCCCCTTTTTTTCTTTAACATAAATGCGAATTACAAATTCTATATTAATAAGGAATGATAAGTGTTATCCAATGTACTCGACTCTAACATTCAATTTACATTATTGGGATTTTTCAAAATATGAATATTTTCAAGAGTTTCTCTTTTATATTTATTCTTAATACCATGTTCCAAAATATTTACATTTTCAAAGTTGAAACAATCTAACAAGTTTAAACTGTGTTCTTTTAGCCCGGATGTACCATTCATGCTTTGTAAGCTATATTGTTGCTCATACATTCTTTGTTTTAGGTACCTTCCCGTTTGTCCAATATAATATTTGTCACAATCTTTACAATTTATTTTATATATTACTCCTGTTTTCAAACATTTATCATCCTTATCTTTACAATTATTAAATAGCTTTCTAATATTATTATTGTTTCTGAAGTAATCTTGAATCTTATGTTTTTTAAATGCACTTCTAATTCTTTCAGATAATCCTCTTACATATGGTAATACCACGATATTATTATTATTATCCCTCTTTTCCATATTACGTTCTCTAGTGCAATTATAAATTTGATCCACTCTCTCTCTCTGCAATCATCTTATCCACAAAGTCTATTGGATAATCATTGTTAATGAATATCTCTTTAACTAATTTTAAATTATCTTTTCTAAAATCTCTGTGATAATTTGATTGCTAATTCCTTAGGATGAACCATAGCAGTTCGAAACGTCGGACACCAAAGATGATTCTAAATTTAAGGTGGTGGAGGCAGCCAGGTTGTCCTTTACTAATATAGAATATAGTTTTTATTATTTTTATTTTGTTTTATTTATTATTTTATTTTTATTTTTAATTTTCTGATATAATTTATTGTAGTAATAAGTTTTATTTCTGATTGTACGGGAGTGATCTTAAATAAGGAGAGTCTAACTGTCATTATTTTAGCTAATACATGATATTATAAAGACTGTAAGACCGATAAAAATATTTATTAATTTAATTCAGAACAGTCGTAACATAAGTACAATTTTTAATTTTAATTTTTCAAATAATATTTCAATAACTTAAAATATTTATTAATGGCAATTATCCTAAAGAAAGCAAAATAAACATTTCCATTACATTGACTTCATGAAGGAAGATGTGAAATTCGTTTTTAAAATTAAGCTTCACAATATTATTTTTTTTTCCATAACTGTTAGATTTAGCTTTAAATCATGAAAATACTTCCATTTCAAGCATGCACAATTAAATCTTTTTTTAATTTATTGGAATGGCATGTCATGGAAAATATCAAGCAAAAGTTTAAAAATGTATTATTAATACTTAATTTCTTATCTAGATCTTCAGTTATATACATATTTTTCAAAAAGTATGGAATATAATATTTATAGATATATTATCTGTATAATAACAGATAAAAGATAATTGAATTGTACTTTTGTCGACTGCCCATATACAAATTAATAAATATTTTTTTAATTGGTCTTACAGTCCAATCAATTCAATCCAAAAATAAAATAAAAATAAAAATAAAAAATAAAAATAAAAATAAAAATAAAAAATAAAAAAATAAAAAATAAAAATAAAAATAAAAAATAAAAAATAAAAAAATAAAAAATAAAAAAAATAAATAAAAAAAATAAAAATAAAATAAAAATTAAAAATAAAAATTAAATTAAAAATTAAATTAAAATTATAATGACAGTCAGACTGTCCTTGTTTACATTCACCCCCGTAGACTAATCTGAAAATAAAATATTAGCTGAAAAAATTCTTTGTTAGTAAAGTGCAGTCTGACTGTCCCCAACACCCTTACCTAATTGAAGACTTGTCCAACGTTTCGAGCTCGCTACCTGATGAGTCCCTGATGAGGAGCCGTAGCGAGCTCGAAACGTTGGACAAGTCTTCAATTAGGTAAGGGTGTTGGGGACAGTCAGACTGCACTTTACTAACAAAGAATTTTGTCAGCTAATATTTTATTTTCAGATTAGTCTACGGGGGTGAATGTAAACAAGGACAGTCTGACTGTCATTATAATTTTAATTTAATTTTTAATTTAATTTTTATTTTTAATTTTTATTTTATTTTTTTTTTTTTTTTATTTTTTTATTTTTATTTTTTATTTTTATTTTTATTTTATTTTTGGATTGAATTGATTGGACTGTAAGACCAATAAAAAAAATATTTATTAATCAGATAAAAGATATTATTTTTAAAATACTTTTTCTTAAAATTTATATGATAAACTTAACTTACTGGATTAGTATTAAAACAAATTTCTTATCTTTTGAAGCGAGGAATGATTCAATCCAATTTTCAATATCTTCAGGTGAAGTGAAGTGTACTCCAATAAAGGCATTCTATATCTACCGAAACAAGTGGCAGTCAGAAGGGGACAGGTCTGGGTTTTAAGGCGAATGGGGCAGAATTTACTATTTGAAATAATTTATGACACAATAATGAATGTGTGGCAGAGCATTGTCATGCTAGAAAATCAATGTCTTATGTATGATCTTTCACTAACGATGTTTTTCATTTTTCTCATAATGCACATGTCAAATGCATAATTACATTGGGTAGAACAGTCCATCGACTGTTTAATGCATTTTCAAGTTTATAGCAGAGTTATCATATGAATGATTTTTCTTTCTACTCTTTTTTTGGCACATTATTTAATATTTTCATTGTTGAGAAAAAATTTTGTGAATAAATTTATGTTCACTTTGAGAGATCAAATTTCATAGTTTTGTTCATGTTTTTTAACATATGCCCCCCGTCATTGTCAAAGAATGGTGTATTGCTAGAATTGACGTTAGTGGTAAATAAGTACTTATGTTGCAGACCTAATATTTTTCGGCAAATTTATCTTTCATCAAAAGTTCATTCGGTAAAATTAACCCTACTCCATATTCTCTATATCTCTTCTATACGCCTAAATGCTATGTCGGCGTCCCATAATGGTCAGAAAAGGTTTGTAAAATTAAAATTCTTCCCTTTTTCTAAGAATTGACTCATATATAAGTGAACGTTAGAAATGTTTGTATATGTCGGAGCGTGTTTTTACTAATATATTCGGACCTACCGTCGCTACCTGAAAATGTTGCCACAATACGAATGTAGTAAACGTACGTTATCTTCTTTCAACAAAACCATGATACCTATTGTCATTTTATTTAATTTTTTTTAATGGTATTCTCGTGAATATTTTCACCAAAAGTGCTGTTTCCTCCATATTGAATATGCTCCCAATTTGATAATTTATTGCTGGGAAGTAACGAAAAAGAGTGTTACTGGAATATTCATTCTGTTGGTGAATATATCTCCAATTCAAAGGGGTAGATGCTCTTATTAGTTCGAGAACCAGCGACATATGTTAGTGACCAATTTATCCTCAACCGAAAATTAGTTTAAATGATTGCTTTGAACGCACTGAAGAGCGATCTCCGCTCCAGCACCTAATCTGGATGTGGCAACACCAGACACCTAAAGTCAGTAAAAATGATAAAAACCAAGTTTTCAGGAATAATTTTCAGTTTAGAAAAAAATTGTTCATACAAAAGTTTAGATCCTATTCAAATTAATTGAAGCTAATAATTATCGAGAAAAACGCAATTAATAATAAGCGTTTTGAGCTACTGTAATCATCCTAAGTTACAGTCGATACATCAGGGATCATCCCACTGCTCAGATGATACATAATACGAGTACTTTTTAATTTGTATTTTGCTCATAAAATTCTAGTTTTAAAGCAAAAACATATGGAATATAAAAAATTTATTGTAGGTAGGTCTCCAAATTTTGTTTAAAACAATATTTAACAAACTCTCTACTGTTTTACATTTCATCATTTATATATTATTATATACAAAGTTTTTAATGCTTTTCACCATAAAATTGGGAGAACTTTGTCATATATATATTTATCACAAATATATTTAAGTTAGAAAAATAATATATACAATCACTTTAATTTATTAGAAATACATTTTCCTATTATAATATGTTAGAGTGGTTTGGAAAGTGCTGTATGTAAAAGTACTTTCAAACTTACAAAAAAAATTTACACTTGCATCACACTCTGTCAAAGAATAATATAACAGATAAATATGACAAAAATTATTCAAATAACAATAAGATTCTCCAAAGTTTATTAGGTGATTCGATGACAGTGCACCATGCGAGATATCCATCGTGTTCCAGGTTCCCCGAAAACGCGTGCTACAACTGCAGTTTTACCATTAGTTCCCATTTATCCTCGCAAAATTTTTTTCCACCTTGTTCTATAATCATGTAAGTTCGTTTATAATAATTTTCAGGATTACAACAATCTGGAATGTATGTCCACTGAAGCAATGAAAACGTTGAAAAAATGAAAACCCTATAACAGAGACGTGAGTAAAGTATACTCGAAAACGCGTATATGTGTAACGTGAGTTACAAGACAAGAAAAGCGTCTAAATTATTATACCAGCTAAATATACGCGCGATATTATTTCTATAACTAGATAACATCGAAAATAATAAGCATACAAATAAACACGCGATAATAAAAAAATGCAAACATAGGGTAGAATAGATATTGTTCGCGCCTCTTACTTTTTAATGGTAAGTTTTAAGTCTTATACGCCTGGTAACTGACATTCAGTTTTGCCTTACTGAAGTAGACAACGAAATGTCAATATGAGTTCCAATACTACAGATAAGGACTGGCCTTTTGTGCCTTAGCTTTCTACCTGCAATCAAGTTTGGACACTAAGAACTATAAGTAAGGTATGCTTCCGCGCTGGAGGCGAGATTTTTCGAGAGATTTGAGAGTCTCCAGAGATTTTCCAATGGTTTCCAGAGTTCTACTAGACTGTTGCTAAATAAACTTACTCTACTTTCTTGTGAGAATATCGAACTATAGGCTTGGAGAAGTCGACTTAGCTTATCGATATTGCTTTTGGAAGGTGTTGAAGTCTTACTTGACTTATACACTTCCAAGCAACGAAGTAGCGCAGCCATTTTTTGGTCCTTCGAGCCGTATCCTTGCCATCAACGCATAGTTTATCGCTCAATTCAGGAGCATATACTAATACGTATAGATTTATGCTATACGTGTTCGACTTGGCGTTCCGGATTTTTTCCATCAACACATAGTATATCGATCACTTGTAGGAACATATGCAAATACGTATAGATTTAGGCTAAACGCGCTTACTTGGCTTTACTTTTTGCTGGTGCTTAAATCGACATGCACACTATATCGCTCATTTGCAGGAGCATAAACTAATATGTATAGCTATAGTTTACAATAACTATACGTGTTCGACTAAGCTTCCTGTTTTTTGCTGTGTTGAATTCAACACGCACAATATATTGCTTAATAAAGGAAGCATATACTAATAACATTATGGCTGAAAAGGATACCGAAGATTTGTTAGTGAGACAGAAACGGTGCTTAGATTTATTGATGAATTTCAAATCCAATACGTCTAAACAGAAAGCAGCCACAGCTATGACCGTTGGGGATATCGATCGCGAATTGCTATGTTAGACAACGATTGGAATGGCTTTTGTCAGCGAGACTTCCAACTCAGTTCCTTCTCGAAGTCACTGAAGGAGCGTAGTTACATCAAATTAGATTTATATAATAATGGAGTATCTGAATACTTGTCAACCAAGGCATGGCTAAGTCAATGCATTACAAGCCTCGGAATTATTCAGCCTCCTACTCAGAACGTATTCTCAACTACGGCCGCAATAACTAATTCATCGCGGGCCTCTCTTGAAAAGATAAAATTACCTAAGTTTAATGGCATTCAGCGTAATTGGCAAAGTTTTAAAAGCAAATTTTAGTCCCTTGTGTTAAACGATACGGTGATTCCTACTATTATTGAATTTCAGCACCTGCTCAATGCATTAGAAGGTGAAGCAGCTTCAAAACTACAGAGTTTTGATTTGGTGGATGAGAATTTTCTCTCGGCTTGAGAGGCATTATGTAGTCGCTACGATAATCCTCTATTAAGATTCTCTGCCCATTTTAATAATTTTGTACGCCTTCCAGCATCTTCTAACGAAACTGGTGAGCATTTAAGTGAACTATTGCATACTGCCTTGGAGAGTAAAAATGTGTTCACCTCTCTAAAAGTACCAGTTGAACATTCGGACATGATATTTATTCAATTAATTGAAAATAAATTGCCAACGTTGACACGACTAGAGTGGATACGCTTAGTTAAACGAGATTGCGGTAATGAATTCCCAACATTTGTAGACTTTAAAAAATTCTTAGAGTCTAGGATTCAAAGTAGATGTCATCGAAGACTTGGATGAGTTTGTCAGAACTGAACATGGCTACAGTAAGAAACTTCCCATTAAAAATAATACCAGAGCTGATAAAAAATCTAGTTCATTTAAGAGAAATACGTTAACATACGTTACTACCACCTTAAATTCCAAAAAAAAATAATGCTATGCTAACATTTCTAAACCTAAAAAATGTAAGGACTACAAGAGTAAGGGGTGATAATGAAACAGAAGCTCAAAGGTTAGAAAAAGACATAAAAGCAATAAATTATATATATATATAGTGTATTATCAAATAAACAGATGGAGTTAATAGATATGAGAGATGAAGACTACATACAATATAATCAAAATATTATACGGTCAAGAGAGTCATCTGTACTATAAAATAAAGTAAGAAACAAATTAGATAAAATTAATTTAATCAATTATGAAAATGAAAATTAATTTTTCAGTATTTTTGAAAAATTATTTATTAAGTGCCACTGCTATGATTACAGAAAAAGAAAAGTTAAACATGAAACTGTTGATTTTGTGATAAATAAAATAAAAATATATAAAGATAGATAAAAGGATAACAAAAATATCTTTAAAAATTGAAACGATAACTTAAATGCTTACAAATGTGAAAGAAACAACAGTAAAAACAGTAAAAAAAGGTACAAATAATATCATGAAAAGTATTGCCCATCACTTCTACTACTTTTGACCATCTTTCGAGCAGCAAGTGAATACCCCGTCTCAAAAATTGCTTGTCTTGAGGCGATCCACGAATCGACCATTTCTTCAATTTCTCATAAGAAGTGCTGCTGAGCCAGACCATGAGTCATCGACCGAAGTAGGTGGTAGTCTGAAGGCGGGCGGTGTAGGACGTCCCAATTCAGTGCTTTTAACGTTTCCTTTACAATTTCGCAACATGTGGCCGAGCATTGTCATGCTGAAAAATGATAATCGCGCCTTTTGGCATATTGTAGACGTTTAATCTTCAATGCTCGGCTCAATTGCATCAGCTGTTGTTGGTAATGTTGCTCGGTGACGATTTGATTGTGTTGCAGTAGTTCGTAATAGATTACTCCAAGCTGATCCCAGGAAAAGCACAGCATTAGCTTCTTGCCATGAATGTTCGACTTTGTCATCGAAGTAGAGGCATGCCCGGGCTTATCCCATGCCTTCCTACACTTTGTGTTGTCGTAGTGAATCCACTTTTCGTTTCCGTCACGATTCGATGTAGAAATCCTTTGCGATTTTGCTTTTTGAGCAATTCATATGTTGAGGCTTATCATCCGTAGAAATCTTGTGGTAAAAAGTTGCTCAAATAGCATTTCTCATATCTTCAACAGAATCTGGATTTCGGCGAACAGCTAATTCGTAATATTTTGACATCTCTAGCATGACTTTATGAGTCAATGTAGCTGTTATTTTTAGGCTTTTCAGTTGATTTTTGTTTTTTTTGCCTTTTTTATCTGTGTCAGTTGTTTTTTAGCATCTTTTGCTCTTTTATAAATTCGCTTTTTAACATTTAAAACACACTCCTTCTTTTTTACGCTCAAGACATCACCATAGGGCTGTATATCTTGTAACGATGAGAAAGTCTTCGAATCGCTATCACCAATATAATATTCATAATAACTATCATGCAAATCTACAGATTGTTTGTAACATTTCTTTTATACCATTAACTGCCATTGATCCCGCACTGCCTTCACGATTTGCACTACAATCTGGCTCGTGAGATTCATACCAGTCTTGATAATCCATAGAATTTTCCTTTCCAGCCCATTGTTCACAAGCTTTGCATATTCTACTTTTCACAATGACATCAAGAACTTTTCCAGAAAATTTTCCAATCAATGTAGCAATCCCGACAAGAGAAGAAAATCCCTTCCAGCCCAAGAGCCGTCACCAGAAACTGTGAGCCGATTTTTTACATTACCGGCAGCCTCATTTTCTCTTTTTTTTTCATTTTCTCTTCACTAACTGCTTATCTAAAAACTAATGTAGCTACTCCTTCTGCTGCTATCCAAATGTGGTTTAATATTGCATAATAAGTAGCTGAAGAAAATCCTTTGCTGATATCCATCATTGCACAAAAATTATTTATACCTAGTAAGCCAACACCGAGTAAACGCATCGCAAATACAAAGCGGCGATTTATTTCATAGGAAGTATGAATTGTTGGACTGCTTGGAATACGAGTTTCTGTTTCACATTTACACGAAACTACTAATTGAAAACCTAATCCTTTTTCGTTACGTTTGGAAAATGTTAGATCGCCTTTACAAGTTTTACAAATTAAAATGTCTTGTAGTCTTAGGATTATTTTTCTTAATTTTTTTAGCAGATGCACTAACCACACTTTCATCACGCTCACTTGTAAATCGATTGCCACGAAAATATCTTTTTTTTTTTGTCAATCAGCTCTCGAATTGCTGAATTTTGTACCTTTTTTATCCATTTTATAAACTTTTTTCAACTAATATAAATGAATAAATGTTTTTAGAATTAAATTAAAAGAAAGCAATACTTTCAGTGCTTCCAAATATCGTTGAAAATACTCGTGAGATATATAAATACAGAAAAAAGCGGGACCAAGTATGTACCTGTCCGGTCGCCAGCTGTCTGAATTGCTCCAAAATCACACTTGTGCGCGCACCAAGAATACACGCTATAGAAACATTTTTATAGCGCGCAAGTTAAAATAAACTATTGTACGATGTTACTATTAGTATACTAAATGCAAAACCTGTGTTTTTGGAAAATTGATTTTTTCATCAATTTAGACTAGAGATGCCCAAGTAATAGCCGAGTCAACGTTCCCTAATAAATTAATAAATATTTTTTTATTGGTCTTACAGTCCAATCAATTCAATCCAAAAATAAATAAAAATAAAAATAAAAATAAAAAATAATAAAAAATAAAAATAAAAAATAATAAAAAATAAAAATAAAAAATAATAAAAATAAAAATAAAAAATAATAAAAATAAAAATAAAAAATAATAAAAAATAAAAATAAAAAATAATAAAAAATAAAAATAAAAAATAATAAAAAATAAAAATAAAAAATAATAAAAAATAAAAATAAAAAATAAAAATAAAAATAAAATAAAAATTAACATAAAAATTAAATTAAAAATTAAATTAAAATTATAATTACAGTCAGACTGTCCTTGTTTACATTCACCCCCGTAGACTAATCAGAAAATAAAATATTACCTGAAAAAATTCTTTGTTAATAAAGTGCAGTCTGACTGTCCCCAACACCCTTACCTAATTGAAGACTTGTCCAACGTTTCGAGCTCGCTACGGCTCCTCATCAAGGACTAATCTAAACCTTATATTCTAATCTATATATACCCATCCCCACCACCAAATTTAGTAAATTAAATATAAATTCACCCTCTACACAAATTGTCCAAAACCAATCAATTTAATAAGGAATAAACACTGTCCAATCTACCAGACTCTAACATTAAATTCACATTATTTCGATTCCTGGAAATATGAATACTTTCAAGACTCTCGCGTTTATACTTATTATTAATACCATGTTCCAAAATATCCACATTCACAAAATCAAAAGAATGTTTTTACAATAAACTTTAAACAATGCTCTTTTAAACCAGAAGTAATATGTGAGCTACGTAAACTATATTTATGCTCATAAATTCTCTTTTTTTAATATCTACCTGTTTGTCCAATATAGTATTTATCACAATCCATGCAATTAATCTTGTAAACAACTCCTGATTTTAAGCATAAACCATCCTTATCTTTGCAATTATTAAACAATCTACTCAAATTATTGCTATTTTTAAAGAAAATTTGAATGTTATCAGGTATGTAAATAAGTCTTTCCCGTTTTTTTTCAAATTTTGAGCCTTTATTGTGAAAAAATGGTTACAAATGAATTATTGAAAGTATTGGCCATCGCTAGCTACAACTTTTTCCCATCTTTCTGGCAACATACGAATGCCGTTGCGAAAAAATTCGACCGGTTTGGCCTCTATCCAGTCATCCACCCATTTTTTGGCTTCCTCGTAGGAATGGAAGTGCTGGTCAGCCAGGCCATGCGTCATCGATCTGAAGAGATGGTAATCAGACGGAGCAACGTCTGGACTATACGGCGGGTGGGGTAGGACTTCCCATTTGAGCGTTTCTAAGTATGTTTTCACCGGCGGTGCAACATGCGGGCGAGCATTTTCATGTTGCAAAATAACTTTGTCGTGCCTGTCGGAGTATTGTGGCCGTTTTTCTCGCAGTGCGCGGCTCAAACGCATCAATTGTCGTCGATAGACCTCGCCTGTGATCCTTTCATTCTGTTTCAGAAGCTCATAGTAAACCACACCTAGCTGGTCCCACCATATACAGAGCATGAGCTTGGCGCCATGAATATTTGGCTTGGCCGTCGATGATGATGCATGGCCGGGTAGTCCCCATGATTTTCTTCGCTTCGGATTATCGTAACGTATCCACTTTTCATCGCCACTCACGATACGATGCAGAAAACCCTTTCTTTTATGTCGCTGAAGCAGCTGTTCGCATGTGAAAAAACGCCGTTCGACGTCTCTCAGCTTCAGTTCGTACGGCACCCAATTTCCTTGCTTTTGGATCATTCCCATGGCTTTCAAACGCTTGGAAATGGTTGTTCGGTCAACTCCCAATGCTTCAGCAAGTTCTTCTTGCGTTTGACAAGAATCTTCATCAAGTAAAGTCGCCAATTCTCGATCTTCAAAGATTTGCGGCCGCCCGGAACGCTCCTTGTCTTCCACGTCGAAATCACCGCTTTTGAAGCGTCGAAACCATCCGCGAACACTTGAATCATCGACACAACCTTCTCCATAAGCCTCCTGAAGCAATCGATGCGTCTCGGCAGCAGATTTCTTCAAATTGAACCAATAAAGTGAAACTTCCCGCAAATGATGTCGACTCGGCTCAAATTTCGACATTTTCACGATATCAAAAATTTATGATGCGAAAAAATTTTAACTAATGTGTTAGTATGGAATTGTTGACATATGAATAAGCTTTGATTATGACATATGTAACCATTGAATACTCGCACAGTATTGGTGGCGCCATCTCTTACAAAAAACGGGAAAGACTTATTCACACTCTTAATATATTATATATTATATTTGATAAATTATATAGAAAAATTTTTCAATATATCAAATATATTATATAATATTATAATAATATTATATTATTATTGATAATAATATTGAATATATCATATTAACCGTTTTTGATGCAATGTCTTCTGGGAGTGACATAGAATAAAATAATTTATAGAATATTAGTATTGCATGTTGATTAAACCCAACCAAATCGATTATATTAGTATTGTTGTTAATAGAACTAATTTTATCATACATAATAATTATAATACAACAATTTTTATACTGTAATATAAAATGTAAAAATACGAAAGTTTTAGAATTGAACTTTTCAGCATTGATCTAACCAGAACCAAACTTTTATATATATTCTGAGCTGCATATAGTATTTAAGAAAATTTTATTTAATATATATATATATATATATATATATATATATATATATATGTGTGTGTGTGTGTGTGCGTGTGTGTGTGTGTGTGTTAGCATTGAGCACCATCCATACAGTCTATGAGATATGTGCGAGTAGTGTCTGTACATATGGTACAGTCAATGTGTGCGTATTCGGCGCTGCGCGAGCGCCCTTTATAGAGAGTGGACGTTTAGTTGCGTCCAAACCCTTGTGTTGTACTGATGTGCTCAACAAGCTATTTGTTAACCGATTAATATTCTTGGTCTTTATTTAATTTAACTCTGCTGTATTTTTTCTTTTAGTATTTATTCCAACAGGTTATGGGACCCGCCTACGTCCGTCCACTGAGCCGGTCAGTGCTTTTCGCGATAATTTTAAAAGTTTTTAAAAATCGCGAAGTATTTTGTGCGAGTTCGTGAGTTTTTCTTTGTCTGAGAGAGAAAGGTTGAGCACGTGTTGCTCCCTATCCAAAAACCACGAAGGACAGTTTTCTTTAACTGAATTTCGAGAGACAATAAATCTATTCGGAGATTTATTAAGTTGAATTTTTGGTAAATTATTTCAAAGAGAAAGAATTTGTATTGAAATGAAATTCAATAAAAATTCAACGACGTGTGTGCACGCTGGAAAGTGTAAATTGAAAATTGATTCGATCACATTCAAATGGATAAGGCTAAGTTGAAATTAATTTATTTATGATAAAATTAATTACATAAAGTGTGTAAAGCATTAAAAATGCATAAGAAGCAGTCTAGATTTGAATATAAAACTATAGTGTAATTACCATTATGGTTTGA
Source organism: Sycobia sp. Sy_11 (assembly GCA_018907035.1). Lineage (NCBI taxonomy): Eukaryota > Metazoa > Arthropoda > Insecta > Hymenoptera > Epichrysomallidae > Sycobia > Sycobia sp. Sy_11. Next base: position 417,882 of record JACCIC010000304.1, read on the forward strand.
ATTCAAAAATCTAAAATTATATTTGTTGAATTTTAGTAGTTGAAAAGTATCTATTTTAAAATTAATAAATAGTTGGCTGAAATTTCGACATTTTCACGATATCAAAAATTTATGATGCGAAAAAATTTTAACTAATGTGTTAGTATGGAATTGTTGACATGAATAAGCTTTGATTATGACATATGTAACCATTGAATACTCGCACAGTATTGGTGGCGCCATCTCTTACAAAAAACGGGAAAGACTTATTCACACTCCTAATATATTTCCGAAAACTTCTTTTTATTTTTTCAGATAATCCTCGAACATACGGTAATAAAGATTTTATACAAAATAATTTACAGATAGTAAGAGAGACTTTCATTAATAATGGCTATCCAATTCAATTTCTTAATAGATTAATTGCTGAGAGATTGTTTGACATTTATAATACCGAAAATAGACATAGTGCAGGAATTGATGTTAACGGAGGCAAAATTATTGTCTTACCATATGTTCGAGGATTATCTGAAAGAATAAAAAGAAATTTTCGGAAATATAACATTCAAATTTTCTTTAAAAATAGCAATAATTTGAGTAGATTGTTTAATAATTGCAAAGATAAGGATGATTTATGCTTAAAATCAGGAGTTGTTTACAAGATTAATTGCATGGATTGTGATAAATACTATATTGGACAAACAGGTAGATATTTAAAAAAGAGAATTTATGAGCATAAATATAGTTTACGTAGCTCACATATTACTTCTGGTTTAAAAGAGCATTGTTTAAAGTTTTTACATTCTTTTGATTTTGTGAATGTGGATATTTTGGAACATGTTATTAATAATAAGTATAAACGGGAGAGTCTTGAAAGTATTCACATTTCCAGGAATCGAAATAATGTGAATTTAATGTTAGAGTCTGGTAGATTGGACAGTGTTTATCATTCCTTATTAAATTGATTGGTTTTGGACAATTTGTGTAGAGGGGGAATTTATATTTAATTTACTAAATTTGGTGTTGGGGATGGGTATATATAGATTAGAATATAAGGTTTAGATTAGTCCCTGATGAGGAGCCGTAGCGAGCTCGAAACGTTGGACAAGTCTTCAATTAGGTAAGGGTGTTGGCGACAGTCAGACTGCACTTTACTAACAAAGAATTTTTTCAGTTAATATTTTATTTTCTGATTAGTCTACGGGGGTGAATGTAAACAAGGACAGTCTGACTGTAATTATAATTTTAATTTAATTTTTAATTTAATTTTTATGTTTAATTTTTATTTTATTTTTATTTATTTATTTTTATTTTTATTTTTATTTATTTTTGGATTGAATTGATTGGACTGTAAGACCAATAAAAAATCTTTATTAATTTGTATATGGGCAGTCGACAAAAGTACAATTCAATTGTTCCCTAATAAAATCTGATCGTTTATAATAATTGAGCTTTTATTTCCAACTCTCTTGTTTACGATGGCCGATCTCATATTAAAGCAAAGCGCGGAAATTTAAAGGGAAATCTAAGTAAATGTTTCTACATTTTTACAAACCGTAACTGTTGATAATCTCGATGAGTTGAAAACTCGATTATAACAAATTTTAAAAATTTTTGATACCTACGAGGAAGTGGCATGTAGATATTTTAATGTTAGATAATAATTCCGATGAACATTATTTGCACAAACACAGAAGATAAAATCACGGCTGCATATTATTCATTAATAACAAGCCCCCGAAACTTTCTTAATCAATCCTCTCCGTGTGCAGAAAATAATAGATACTGTTCAGAAAGGACAAAGGATTTCCGATAATTTTCAGCGTAACAAGCACGGTCGCTACATTGTAAAATTACCCTTCAATAAAAAGTGAATAAATTTGGCAATTTCTACTCAACTTCACTTAAGCGTTTTTACGCATTAGAAAACAAATTAAATAAGGATGTAGAACATTAATCATAATATATCGAGTTTATGAGGAACTCTTTCTCTCTTTTTCTCCGTCTTTTCTTATAAAATGGTTGTGTATGCCATACTATATATATATATATTAGCATCCCCGTCTCAGCTTCGCGCGAAATATTAATTTAACCGATTTCTTAAACAATTCAATAATATTTAAGTAAAAAGTACTCTACGTATAAAATATACTCTATGTATAAAAATTTACATTACTATAAATTATACATTACGAACACGAAACTCTCCCTAGTATTCGTCGTCATGCCTCGACATCGTCTTTAACCGTCCGAACACGAAACTCCCTGTAGCAGCCGTCCCAAGAAAGCTCGACGTAGCTTCCCAACGACTAACCACGATACTCTAACTAGAAGTCGTTCGGAAACAACTGGATATCATATTTAACCACCTGTATACGCTGATATAATATTTCTCGACAGAAGCCGTATTTAAAAAAAAATATATATATATATATATATAATATATTTCGTATTTTTCCGTTTTTTAAATTCAATACCGTAAATATTTTAATAGTGGTGTCAATTGAAATTCAAGCATAATGTTGGTATGCGAATAGCATCTTTTTAAGCAGACACCAGATATTTCCTGTTTATGCAGAAGTGACCATGTATTTTATGTACATATAACATTATATATATATATATATATATATATATATATATATATATATATATATATATATATATATAGTTTCAAGGTTATTCATAAAAAAAACTCTATTTTTCCGTATGTATTTATTTAAACTAAAAAAAATAGCCTATGTCAATTCTGATCATAATATAACGTATAAAAACAAAAACATAATTTGTCGTCACAAATCCTAAAGTTGGATATGACCATTCAGCTGAGCTGGCCTGGTATTAATAGTTTCAGCGGACTACTTTGAGTTGCTATTCGTCATTCAAGACGCCATCTACTAAAAGTTGATAAAACTAACTGCTAAAACGGTGCACTTTAATTATTGATGAAAGTAAAATGATTTTCAATTCAAAACAATTTTCAAAAAACATAGCCTATGTCCCTCCCAAGATAATATATAATCTATATGTCAAATTTCAGAACAATGGGTTCAATAGTTTTGTTAGTTATCGTGTACAAACAAAAACACGCTTTATCTTTCTAAATAGTATGATATGATAGGTATATATATATATATATATATATAATATATATATATATATATATATATATATATAATAGGTATATATATATATATATATATATAATACATGGTCACTTCCGCATAAAAAGGCAATATCCAGCGTCCGCTTAAAAAACACGCTATTCGCATATCAGCATTTTTCAGTTGCCACCACTACTAAAATATTCACGGTATTTGATTGAAAAAGCGGAAATACACGAAATATATATATATATATATATATATATATATATATATATATATATATATATATATATCATATATATATTGTAACGACGTTTTTCCTCGCCGCTCAACTTACCTCAAGGCGATGCTGCGTACACCCACAGATTCTCCGGATCACCCTAGAGCAGGATAGGAGAAATCGGCAGGGACTAGAAAACAATCAACGCGGAGTTCGAGATTAATGGCGAGCTTTACGCTCTTATTTATTCACACGCACTCACACACTCGCACTCTGACATTCACTTCAACTCACAGGTTCCGCGGCACTTACATAATTTTCATAATTTTCGAGATTGCGATCTACAATCGGATTAAATACGGGGGACGGGGAGGCACAATAGGGACGCAGACGAACAAACACATATGGACGTTATTCCGATCACGGCACGGGCGCGGCGACGGCGGCAAACTTACTTGATAGTACACTAGGCGGTCATGTACTTGCCTTTGCCGTGTGCCGCGGGGCCATCTTGGCCTTCCTTGGGAACGGGCTGCTCTCTCTCTCTCTCTCTCTCTCTCTCTCTCTCTCTCTCTCTCTCTCTCTCTCTTTCTCTCTCCCGCTTGACACCAGGCAGACAAGCGGAGGCGACCGCGTTGTGGAGCCCGCTCTCTCGCGCTGCTTGGCTCCCGTCGGGCCAGCGGTCGGAGATGCTCTTGCTGCTGGGCCGTCGGCTGGTTGGTGGTGGTGAAGGAGAGCAGGGGCTCTCTAGCGTCAGGTCACGCACGACTCCGGTCCTGCAGGCGGCCGCGGCGGCGGCGGTGTTGGTGGTGTAATGGCAGTCGGGGATCTGATCGCTCTCCTGATGTGAACACTAGCTGCGACGAGAACCGTCGGGGCTGGGAACAGAGTGTTCGCGAGGTCTTCTTTGCCTTTGGAACCGTCTCCTGGTTAATGAATTACAGCGCAGGGGTCACTCACAGTGCGGGGCTGGCAATACTCGTAGGTTAAGACGTAGCAGAGACGAAGTACGGGCGTAGTGACAAATACATCAGTCTAGCACCGTGGCTCGACAGAGGAGAAGGACTTCGCTTCTCTCCAGTTCCAGCGTCGCTTCGCGCGCGCCCTTTTGGCGATGCGCCTGTACTCGTCGTCTCGAGACACTTGGACATTTTTTCTGTCGCTCGAACTCGAAAGTACAATTTTCCCCATGAAACTGTATATAATATGCATACATGTGTACATTAAATACGGTTGTACATTCTGTATATATAGACACTCTATATACAAAAGCGACGATAGGTAAATTAGGCTCAATTATTTATTGTAATATAAATTTTTATATATAGAGTACTTTTTACTTAGATGTTATTAAATTGTTTAAGAAATTGGTGAAATTATTATCTCGGGCAAAGCCAAGACGGGGTATGCTAGTGTTGTATAAAATGGTCGCCGAAATATCAACTTTTTCAAGTGGACGCTGTGTTGAAATAGCATTTTATACAGAGGCGACGATAAGTAAATTACGGTAGATTCTTGATAGTAATATAAATTTTTAAATATAGAGTACTTTTTACTTAGATATTATTGAACTGTTTAAAAAATCGGCTAAATGATTATCTCGGGCGAAACCGAGACGTGGGATGCTAGCATATATAATTTCATGTATATATAATGTAATACATATATATATATATATATATATATATATATATATATATATAATTTCTTGTATAGCAAAGGTCGCTCCCTTCTTAACAAGAAATACCGCCCCGAGCGACACTTGAGAAGGCTAACTAACTTTGCTATACAAGAAATTATATCTTCAAACGAGCAAAGGAGCCCTTTTCCTTGTTTAAGAGTTTGCACCGGGAGACGACAAGTCGATCGGTCGAATTTTGCTTAGCCTATCTATATATATATTACTCGCCGCTGAGTATCCCACGTTACAATTTTAATAGGCAAGAACATTTTTAACAATTGTAAATAAAATTGTAAACTTTTGTACTCTAATATTTGTTTGATAGTTTAAATAACTTTCATATTTTTTATTTTCTAGGCTGCAAAATATTACCAAAAAGCTGCCTCAGTTGGTCATGCAAATGCTATGTACAATCTAGGTGTTTTTTATGCTCAAGGTAAAGGAAATCTAAAAACAAATATAGATGCAGCTAGAGAATTATTTATAGAAGCTGCAACAAAAGGTCAAGTTCAAGCTTTGCAAGCATTACAATTAGAAACTCGTATCAACAAACATTCAAATTTGAAGATAAAATATTGCTTAAAAATAAGCAGTGTAAATAATAGTGTAGCAAATAATAATATTACAGAACTAATGAATTATAACAGTATTTTACAAACAGATAATTTGTATCATAATAACACAAATTTAAAAAATCCTACTAATGTGTTTTTAGATCGACTTAGCGATTACAAAAAAAAAACCACGTTTCTTCCTGTAAGAGAAATTGGTTTTTAATAATTTATAAATTACTCGTGTTATAATTTAACATTTATCATTATAATAATAATCATAGTTTTGAAAACTTTCTTTTAGTATGAACTATTACGTAAAATCAAGGAGTGTGGTCATGCTCCAAAGGCAAGTATGGGTACTTGTTTTCAGACCAGCGGGTTATATATACGTTGATAGATTTTCAAATAATTATTGAGGTTGCGAGATTTTCAAATAATTATTGAGTCAATATTAAACCATTATATGACATCTAATTATGCTTAATAGAAAGCTAATAGAAATCATAGAAAGCATACTATAATAGAAAGCATTATACTATAATTCAAAAAAATGTTTGTGTAAAAAACTTATTATTTTAAAGTTATTATGCGGTGAATTTTTTACTCTATTTTCATTATCTTTCTATTGTTTGATTTTGTCCATCCTGTTAATACGCACTAGATTTGCGTAATTTCCGGCATTAAATAACTAAAGTATGTTGCAGCAGTGCCACGATGTTGAATTTGGAAGTTAGGTTAAAGAATTTTATACAAGAACACTTCTTATTATGGAGGGTAGAGAAAAGGAGTGGAAACTGCACTCGCTTTACAACAGAGAGAGAAAGCAAACAATAAAGCGAGTAAGGGGTAAAAAAAAAAACAGAAATAAGGAGACGAGGTTTAACTTTCGCCTCTCTCTACGCTCACTGCATTCCCCACTCTCTTTTATTCAAGTACATGTATTTTAACCAGCAACCCACAGGGTGTTACCGCCTTACGGCCAATTCTGTCCCAAAGTACTGTCGTGTAATTTGGCATGATTTTAGCGGAGTCAGAGATTATAAGGGGAAATTTGATATAAAAAATTATACTTTCTGTAAATTATTTATATAATAACATTCGTTACATTTTTATATAATAAATTTTATTTCACTGCTATTTACATTATATCATACAATTTACTAAAAAATATAATTTACATTATTTTACGATCTCACTGAGGAATAAATTTCTATAAATTCAAATAAATCCATTTTATAAAAAAGATATTATTTGAATCAAACAAATATTTATTTAATGTATAAATTAAGTTCATTAAAATTAATTCAATAGTTATTAGAACACAACAACATTTATTTAAATTTATGTTTAAAACGAAAACATACATATTTAAAACGAATGAATATTTTGTAATTTGAAGTAAACCATATATTTGAAACAAACAATTAAGTTTATTTAATAACAAACATATTTATTAGATTACACTAAATAAATTATTGAAAAATAATAAATATTTCTCGAATTTTACTAAATGGAACTAAATATACGTAAAAATAAATACAAAAAGTTAAATAAGTTAAATAACATAAAAAAGTTAAATAAATAGATATTTGAAACTATATATATATACTCAAATTTTACAAATATATTCAATTTGTGGAAAAGCTATTCAATATGAATAATTAAATAGCTTTATCAAAAGGTGAAATATATATATTATTTCATTATACCCCACAAGTTATTAAAAACTAATTAATATTTCTTCCATTTTATTTAATGAAGAACTAAGATTTAAATATTAAATTTAAAAGAATAAATCTTTTAATAAAACTATTTATATGTTATAAGTAAATAATTTTTTCAAAAATAGAAAATATTTTTTTGATTTATATATACATTTTGTAGTTTTAAAACAATTGAATTGTAATTTTGTCGACTGCTCATATACAAATTAATAAATATTTTTTTTATTGGTCTTACAGTCCAATGAATTCAATCTAAAAATAAAATAAAAATAAAAATAAAAAATAAAAATAAATTAAAAAAAATAAAATAAAAATTAAAAATAAAAATTAAATTAAAAATTAAATTAAAATTATAATGACAGTCAGACTGTCCTTGTTTACATTCACCCCTATAGACTAATCTGAAAATAAAATATTAGCTGAAAAAATTCTTTGGTAGTAAAGTGCAGTCTGACTGTCCCCAACACCCTTACCTAATTCAAGACTTGTCCAACGTTTCGAGCTCGCTACGGCTCCTCATCAGGGACTGATGACTCAAGGACAGTCTGACTGTCATTATAATTTTAATTTAATTTTTATTTTTAATTTTTATTTTTTTTATTTATTTTTATTTTTATTTTTATTTTAATTTTAAATTGAATTGATTGGATTGTAAGACCAATAAAAAAATATTTATTATTTTGTAGTTTTTACGATTTATTTATTACATTTAATGTGTAAATCTTGTCCTTCGTGTAATAAAATCAAATAAATATTTATTAGATTTTTTACAACTGGCAGGGAATAATCAAATAAATCTACTCTTCCCTTTGAGAAAACTATTTCATTTTTTCGAGTAAATGGTTTTTTAACAAATTGAATATATTTCTTGTATATATATTGTTGGAATAAAGGATAAAGAAACTGAGCAGAGTTATCGGTTTACGGATCTTTATTAACGGGTCTTGATCGATTAGATGACTACAACGAACTAAAGCATGGCGAGGCAGCGCTAAGCTGCCGAGTGGCGCTGACACATACACATCCATATGTAGGGCCACCAGTTTGCCTAAGTACGTCATGCTAATGCCCTCTATACCAACACTCTCTCTTGGTAGCATAGACGCACTTGCGTGGATACATACGAACTCATTCATTCGTTAACTTTATTTAATTTACCTCAGACACACAATTGTAACATAACGTTGTATATATATATATATATATATATATATATATATATATATATATATATATATATACAGGCTGAAATAAAGTATACATGCGATGACAAATTCAATCTAAAAATAAAATAAAACTAAAAATAAAAAATAAAAAGAAAAATAAAAATAAAAATAAATAAAAAAAAAATAAAATAAAAATTAAATTAAAATTATAATGACAGTCAGACTGTCCTTGTTTACATTCACCCCCGTAGACTAATCTGAAAATAAAATATTAGCTGAAAAAAAGCTTTTCATACCTGATAGGTATTGTTTTACCCTCGCGACCATTTTCCATTCGAAATCGACGGGATGGATCTGATGCCTATTTAGTACGATAACGGTATGCGAAATGTCGGCTCTAGTAGCGTTAGCTAAATATAATAAGGAACCTATCGCTTCCCTGTATACTGTATTCGGTATCGCGTGATTCCCTTCTCCTATCTCCTCTCGATCCTTTCTTTCCGCGTCTATGACGTCGTTCCTACAGCCCTGGGTTAGTAAATCCGAATCTGTCAATCAGATTTTCTATGAATTTGCTTTGTGACAGTTTCATTGTATTACTGTTTAAATTGCGTTCGATACTAATTCCCAGAAATTCCTTTGGTTTATTAAATATTTTAATCTTAAACTCTTTACTGAGGTTTTTTATTGTATTGTTAATTTCTTGATCACTGTTTCCTATTACTAAAATATCGTCCACATATAGCGACATCGCTATTATATTATTTCCGTTAAATTTGGTCAATAGATACGGATCCAAGTCGCTATTGATAAAGCCTTGCTTGTTAGCGATTACAGTGACTTTGATGTTTCATCTTTTGGGACTAATTTTAAGTCCGTACAACGATGTTTAAGTTTCAAGATATTATTTTGAGCGCGTTTACGATCGCTTATATTTTTCTTTTTCAATACCCACCGCGAGTCTAGTATATTCGGTTTGAGTTTCTCCTAAACATTGCGCTTTTTGTTATCTCGGTGAATACATCTTTGTCTGATAATGAGTTGAACTCGCTGTGGATGGCCTGTTGCCAGTTTGCGCTATCCGGAGAGCTAATTATATATTTGTGGATCTCTGTTAATTTTTGCTGTTAAGGCATGATACCTAATCTCGTAATTGTTGTCTAGCCTACACGTATCTAACGAATAAACGCTTTGATTTCTTGTCTTTTTGGACATGCTGCGCGTGATTCTACTGTGCGGTCTGTCTCTGTTTCTTTCGTGTGAGTTTGTTTCTTGTGTCCCAAATGTCTCCGTCCTGTTTGAAGTGATTTTTATACGTTTGCTGTTCTACGAACCTAACATCCCTAGATTCGAAAATTCTTTTTTCTGGTACATTATATTGTATCTTATGTGTTGTACGATTGTAAATGTGATTTGCAGTTTTAACTGCTAAATCCCATTTTGTAGGGGGTCACCCGGAGTCATACATAATTGCCCTTACTTTGATTTCTAAGGTTCGGTTGAACCTTTCCGCTACTCCGTTGTGTTCGGATGTGTCTGGACACGCTAGTTGTATTTCAGCTCCTAATTTATCCAAAAGGTTGATGGTGTCTAAACCCGTGAATTCGGTACCTTTGTCACACTTAAAGAGCAGACTTTGTTCTTGTTACCGACAATATTTCCTCACTCCTTTCTCTAAATATTCTACGGTATGACTTTTGTACCGCATTGGATAAGCCAATGCTGCTCTGCTAAAATCATCAATTAATACCAAAATAAATTTCTATCCTTGAGGATGCGATTGTGGTCTGATAGGCTCCATCGTATCCGCGTGTATCATTTTTAGCGGTTTGCTCGCTCGTTGCCTTGTTGATTTAAAAGGCAATCTCGTGCTCTTACTGATTAAACTGGTCTCGCAGTCGGACACTTCGCGCAAGTGGTTTGGGGTTGTGCAAGCTTTCCGGATTTCTTTTAAAGAATTCTAACATGTATTTTGCTGAGGCATGGTCCAGCCTCACATGCCACAGCATTACTTTACTTATACTGTTCTAACTGTCTATTTCCACTGCGCTACTCTTGCTTCTATTATTGCAAATCTTATTTATAGTAATTTCTAGGTTATCAGCTTGAGTTAACTGTGCTTCTGCACTATTGGTTTTACTTCTAGTTTGAAAATCCAAAATCGAGATTCATCTGTTCCGTATAAGACAGACTTTTTCATTCGCGGACCTAAAATGTCTATCTATTTTCCTGATCGTTCATATATATTTCTAAGCCCTGCTCTACTAACTTTCTTAACGAGAAGAAGTTTCTGGACAAGTGGCTTAAATATAATACATTATCGAGACAAATTGCTTGATTATCTTTATTTATAGTATGAATATCTCCACGACCTTCAATTTTAAGGTCGGCGTCCTGATTTGCATATTTAACAGTATTTTTGTAGAGAAGATCAAGATTATAAAAAGAGATTACTAATATGCTCGGTTGTACCCGAGTCCGCAATGAATTTAAGAATATTATTTTTCTTCATTCTCCTAATATCATATTTGTTGAATGTATTATCTTCCTGAAACTCGTCGTTAGGTCTCTTAGACCTACACTCTCTGGCTAGGTGGTAGCCAGCTTCCTGGCACTTGCAGCAGAAAACTTTTCCAGGATTGGTACAGTTTCCGCTTAGCTGACCATATTGGCCATACTCAAGGCATCGCTTGCTCTCATTGTTTCCTTTGCCTCTGGCACCTTGTACATGTCTTGGTACATTAATTAATCTGTCTCGACTTTGGCTTTTATTACGGTTCAAACCGAAGCCTCCGGTCTTCGTTCGCCTCCGTGTAAAAAGGGCGGAAGCAATTGCATCTCACTAGCATTGAGCAAGCTCACTAGTGTTTCTTTGATTGGTTTCACAGGTTCCACCTGCGAAATTAAGTTTTTCAACTTTTACAATTCCATTTCGACACCTACAGTGCCTTCGTGCAGACATTCTGAAACAAGTATAGTTTCGGGAAGTAAAACAGCTATTGCGTTATAGAAAATCGCGTTTTTCTTCGGCGGACAGTTTACCAGATTTCGGCGCGTTTTCGAAAGTTCTAACTTTGTCTTCAAAGCGATTCCAGAATTCGACCGCTTTCTCTTTATTCGGTACGTACTTTCATTTGTGAAGATCTTTTCTAGCCGCGACACGTGTGATTCTACATCCAGCCTATTGTATTCTTCGAGTTTTCTTAAGGAAGGGGAGAAAATGTAGAGATTAGCACTTACATAAAAAGGCATATTAGTTCTGAATTATATGGAAATATCATAGATCTCTGCCCGGTAGGGGCTTTAACTTCAAAGCCTTACTCCTTTACAGCGCGTTCATGGGAGCTATCACATTGTGAGACTATAGATGTGCTAGATGCTGTGGACAGCGCAATTAGAGTTGATTATCGTGGCCCGGAGGTTATGAAGATATTACCAAGGCTGAGCGAAGAGGTAAATGAAGAATGGATATCAGATAAAACCAGCTTTGCCTATGATGGACTAAAAGTCCAGCGTCTTGATCGACCTTATATAAAAAAAGATGGTAAATTAGCCCCAGTTGATTGGAATTATTTATTTTAGTACCGCTACTACTTTCAGTTGCATATTTGACATACTTTGAGCGTAAGGTCCTTGCTGCAATTCAACTGAGGCACGGCCCAAGTGTAGTTGGACCTTTTGGGCTATTGCAGCCATTTGCAGATACTATTAAGCTACTGATTAAAGAGCCGATAATACCATTTAGAGCGAGCACCATACTGTTCATTATGGCTCCAATGCTTACCTTTATCTTGGCATTAATTGCCTGGGCAGTTATACCGTTTGGTGCTGAAGTAATTGTAGAAAATGGCCAGCAAGTAGTTATTCCTAAGATTATAGCAAATATTAATGTTGGAGTGCTTTCTGTGCTAGCTATATCGTCGCTGGGAGTATACGGCATGATTATTGCAGGCTGGTCAAGCAATTCTAATTATGCATTTCTTGGCGCTATACGGCCGGCTGCTCAGATGATTTCGTATGAAGTTTCAATAGGCTTAATAGTTGCTACAGTCGTTATTACCACTGGAACATTAAATCTTGGAGAGATGGTGGTAGCGAAACACAATATGCCATTTTGGGTTGATTTACTACTAATGCCTATAGGAATAATATTTTTTATTTCTTTGCTTGCAGAAACTAATCGTCACCCGTTTGATTTACCAGAAGCTGAAGCAGAGCTTGTTTCTGGATATAACGTTGAATATTCATCCATGCCTTTTGCCCTCTTTTTTCTTGGAGAATATGCAAATATGATTCTAACAAGTGCTATGATGACGATATTCTTTCTAGGAGGATGGTATCCGCCGCTGGAGTTCAGTTTACTTTACAAAATTCCAGGTTTAATTTGGTTCATTTTGAAAATAGTTATACTTTTGTTTATATTTATTTAGATTAGAGCAATAATACCTCGCTATCGATATGATCAGCTAATGCGCCTTGGTTAGAAAGTGTTTCTGCCAATATCGGTGCTTTGGATGGTACTCATTTCAGGAGTGCTGCTCTTTACTGGGAATTTACCTGGATCCAATGTTTAATTTTCCAAATACAAGATTAAGATGCAGGCGCTCGAGCAAATGGGTTCGCAATTTAACAAGTGAAAATAGTTTATCAGTAAATGATCTGGTTCTTCCTCTGTTTGTTCATGACAGAGAAGTAACAACTGAACCAATTTCTGGCTTATCAGATGTAAAGTGTTATTCAATAGATGGATTAGTGTCTATAGTTAAGGAAGCTAAAGATTTAGGAATTAATGCTGTTGCAATTTTTCCTGTAGTTGATAGTAAACTAAAATCTGAAAACGCTGAGGAAGCATATAATTCTGACAACTTAATCTGCAGAGCAATTTGTGCTGTAAAATTAAAGGTACCTGAAATTGGTATTATTGCAGACGTTGCATTGGATCCATACACTATTCATGACCATGACGGCATTTGAAAAGATAATCATATGGATGTAAACTATATCGATGTAACTATATCAGTGCTGTGTAAGCAAGCACTTGCTTTAGCGAAGGCAGGATGTGATATAGTTGCTCCTTCTGATATGATGGATGGTAGAATAGGAAGAATCAGAAAATCATTATCTTATGCAGTAAAATACTGCTCTAGCTTCTATGCTCCATTCAGGTAAGTCGTTATCAAATGGATTATAAAAATGCGCGCGAAGCAATGTGCGAAATTGAAATGGATATAAATGAAGGTGCAGACTTTATTATGATTAAACCAGGTATGCCATATTTAGATATTATCAAAACAGCAAGTGATAAGTTTAATTTTCCGATTTTTGCTTACCAAGTAAGCGGTGAGTACGCAATGATAAAAACTGCTGCAAATAATGGCTGGCTAGATTATGACAAGGTGATTTATGAATCTTTGATTGGTTTCAAACGTGCGGCTGCAAGTGCAATATTCACTTACGCTGCACTTGATATTGCAAAAAATTTAAGTGCATAAGCCCTATAAAATTATTAAATTTTTGGCGCACGTTCTTCTATTGTTGCTGCATATTACTTAAAGTTTTCCAATACATGTTTTAAGTTGTTGATAAGTCCGTTACAATACAGTATTATAAATAATAGAAACCAAGTGTTACTTAGAACATGGGGATTTTTTTTTAATTTTTGGGAAAGATGCTAGGTAAGGTTTTTCCTGCCAAAACAGTAAGCTCTCTTTTAGGAATAGGATATGTACCAAGTTGGCAAAACTATTGGTCTTCTTTTTTAATATTATTTATTGTCGATGTTATATTAATTCTTACATATGGAGGCGAATACTTACTATATAAAATGCTAGACTCAGGAATAGTTGTAGCTGCTGTTTTTACAAAATTGGCAATAGTTATGTTAGTAATACAATTAATTGGAATATTTATTTTTCATGCTCAAGACCCTTCAGCAAACAGTGGTGAAGAAATAGTAATACAAATAGTGTCAGGGCAAGTACTGACTGTAGTACTTTCAATGCCGGCAATGATGTCGATTTATTTATTTATTATGCTGTAAGTAAACTCTATGGGAGTATATGTAAGCAGATGTTTCAATGCCCATTTTGGTTTAATGATTTTATGCACTTTTTCTTTTTTCTTATGATACCTTACGTATTTTTTAATGTCGTAGAAGTGATAAAACCATGGCCAATAAGAGTTCAATACAGCTCAGCTATAATAATGCAATGTCAATTACATTTGAGGGGATTTTTCACACATTCTATGCGGTGATTTTACTGTATTTAACAGCATTTATATTCTGCGATTTAACTATGCATGATGCAATTGTCCTAAATAAAAGCATAATTCAGTATGTGAGAGAAAGTTCAGCAGTCTTAGGTGATTATTTACAATACTGTTAAAAAAATAGGTATTGAATAGTACTTATTTATTTATATATTTAGTATAAAAAGTGTGCAATTTGTGTGAACTTACAAAGTATAATAAGAGAGTTACAAGATTTTTGGGCTAGTGAAGGATGTGTTATACTTCACTCATACACATCTGAAGTTGTGAAATCATAATAAATCTGATTTTTATAGGCCTATAAGTTTAAATTATATAAATATTATTATAAATCTACAATACAATTAATTTAATAATGTAATTAATTATTTAATTATGTAATTGTAATTATGTAATAAATTAAATAATAATTTTAAATAATATTAAAATTTACAATTAAGTAATTTAAACTTGAAGGTTTATAGTTTTTTTAACTTAAAATTTTTAATGCTAATAATTAATTATATGATTTATCCTATCAAGATAACCCTTTTATCAGGTATATCATTAATTATATTAAATTTAATTTTAAAAATTGGAAATTTTTGGTACTAATTATATACTATATAATTATAAATTAATTAATTTATATAAATTATTTATTATAGATTTTATTATTATTTATGATTTTTACCATTATATATATGGAGATTATTATTAATTTTAATTACTAACTCTTGATTTTCTATATGAGTAGTTATAGAGATGAATTTAATTTTTTATATCCCTTTATTGATTTTTGATAAATTATGTAAAACTCAAAATTCAATAATATATTTTTTAAATCAAGCATTAAATTCTTATATTTTTTTAGGAATAATAATAATAATAATATCAGACATAAATGAATTTTTATTAGTTTTAATTTTAACTTTAATTTTTAAGTTAGGGATACCCCTTTTTTACATTGATATTTAAAATTAATAATAAATATAAATTTATTAAATAATTTTTATTTAAGTGTTTTACAAAAAATTATTCCCTTATTAATTATTATATTATTATATCTTATTTATTAAATTTAAATTTTCAAATTTATATAAAAACTTTTATTTTAATTATTATGCTAAGTTCTTTCATTTATGTAATTATAATAGGATATAATTTAAATAGATTAAAATTAATTTTTACAATTTCTTCAATTGTTCATATAACTTATATATTAAGATTATTATTATTTAATGAAATTATATTTTATCAATATTTTATTATTTACTTAATTATTTCTTGAATAATTATATCATTATTTTATAATTTAAATATTGAATCATTAAATAGATTGACAATAATTTATCCTTTATTAAAATATTATATTATAATATTAATATTTTTTAATTTAATTGGATAACCAATTTTTAGAGGATTTATAATAAAATTAGTTGCAGTAATAGAAATATTAAATTATAGTAAATTATTAACATATATTTTAATTATATATTCATTATTAACTATAAGTATCTATTTTAAATTATCATAATTTATTCAAGATCTTTAATAATAAATTTAACAATAAAATCATTTTTATTTTTTAATAATTATAAAATAAATAAATTAAATTTAAGATTAAGATGAATAAGATTGTTTATATATCAGATATTTAATATATTAAATTAATAGTAATAAGAAATTATTCTATATATAAATTTACAATTTATAACTTTTTATCAGACATATTACTATAAATCTAAATATTACTATTTTTAAATTTGCAATTTAATATGTGGAGTGTGAATAAGACTTTCCCATTTTTTGTAAGAGATGGCGCCACCAATACTGTGCGAGTATTCAATGGTTACATATGTCATAATCAAAGCTTATTCATATATCAACAATTCCATACTAACACATTAGTTAAAATTTTTTCGCATCATAAATTTTTGATATCGTGAAAATATCGAAATTTGAGCCGAGTCGACGTCATTTGCGGGAAGTTTCACTTTATTGGTTCAATTTGAAGAAATCTGCTGCCGAGACGCATCGATTGCTTCAGGAGGCTTATGGAGAAGGTTGTGTCGATGATTCAAGTGTTCGCGGATGGTTTCGACGCTTCAAAAGCGGTGATTTCGACGTGGAAGACAAGGAGCGTTCCGGGCGGCCGCAAATCTTTGAAGATCGAGAATTGGCGACTTTGCTTGATGAAGATTCTTGTCAAACGCAAGAAGAACTTGCTGAAGCATTGGGAGTTGACCGAACAACCATTTCCAAGCGTTTGAAAGCCATGGGAATGATCCAAAAGCAAGGAAATTGGGTGCCGTACGAACTGAAGCTGAGAGACGTCGAACGGCGTTTTTTCACTTGCGAACAGCTGCTTCAGCGACATAAAAGAAAGGGTTTTCTGCATCGTATCGTGACTGGCGATGAAAAGTGGATACGTTACGATAATCCGAAGCGAAGAAAATCATGGGGACTACCCGGTCATGCATCATCATCGACGGCCAAGCCAAATATTCATGGCGCCAAGCTCATGCTCTGTATATGGTGGAACCAGCTAGGTGTGGTTTACTATGAGCTTCTGAAACCGAATGAAAGGATCACAGGCGAGGTCTATCGACGACAATTGATGCGTTTGAGCCGCGCACTGCGAGAAAAACGGCCACAATACTCCGACAGGCACGACAAAGTTATTTTGCAACATGACAATGCTCGCCCACATGTTGCACCGCCGGTGAAAACATACTTAGAAACGCTCAAATGGGAAGTCCTACCCCACCCGCCGTATAGTCCAGACGTTGCTCCGTCTGATTACCATCTCTTCAGATCGATGACGCATGGCCTGGCTGACCAGCACTTCCATTCCTACGAGGAAGCCAAAAAATGGGTGAATGACTGGATAGAGGCCAAACCGGTCGAATTTTTTCACAACGGGATTCGTATGTTGCCAGAAAGATGGGAAAAAGTTGTAGCTAGCGATGGCCAATACTTTCAATAATTCATTTGTAACCATTTTTTCACAATAAAGGCTCAAAATTTGAAAAAAAACGGGAAAGACTTATTCACATACCTGATATTTTTATTAAATTATTAGATTAAAAGCATTAATAAATTAATATTATAAATTATATTAGAAGTATAAAAATATGCTTTAATTGAAACCAAAAAGAGGTTTATTATTGTTAATAATATCATTGAAATAATTCCAATTAAAATAGGTGACCCTTAACTTAAGTCGAAAGTAAGTTCTATTAATTAGAATTATTTAAATTTAAATCATTTTAAGGCTCCTTCGTATCATTCTAAAAATATCATTCTACTAATAAAATTAAAAAAATTAGTATTAATTGTACATTAGTACACATTTATTATAGAATAATTATTAGAAATAATAATTGGTAAAATAACTGAAATCTCTACATCAAAAATTAAAAAAATAATTCTAATTAAATAAAATTGTAAAGAAAATGGTACTGATAATGGTGGAGTCAGAAATGCATGGTTCACGACGGTTCAGTTCCCTTTCGCATCTGTAAGCTATACTCTCGATTATTCACGTCTTTGTTATGTGTGTCTACCACGTCTGAATCATTGTTAGGTTTACTATTATTAAACCTGGTCATTTCGTCCCGATATTTTACATGTTAAAAAGCGAATTTATAAAAGAGCAAAAGATGCTAAAAAAACAACTGACACAGATAAAAAAAGTCTCAAAAAGCGTGAAAAGCTTCACAAAAAGGTGCTAATGGAAAAAAAGGCAAAAAACAAAAAAGAAATTGAAAATCCTAAAAATACTTGCTATATTGACTCATAAAGTCATGCAGGAGATGTCAAAATATTACGAATTAGCCGAAATCCAGATTCCGTTGAAGATATGAGAAATGCTATTTGGGTAACTTTTTACCGCAAGATTTCTACGGATGATAAGCCTCAACATATGAATTCCGTTGTTATACGAATAAAAGAACGAATATTATAAATAACTATTTAAGCAAATATGGAATCACGAAAATATTTCTAAGTCCACTCGCTGCTTGTTGGACTTAGAAAATTTTCGATCTTCTATATATATATATATATTACTATTATTATATTATTATTATTTTTTAATTTAAATAAAAATAATAATATAATAATAATAATAATAATAATATATATATATATATATATCAATTAGGAAGGAATTGATGTTATAGTTAAATTAGATTTAATGGAGCTATAGGATTTTAATTATTTTAATCAATTAAGAGGGAATTGATGTTATAGTAAAACTAATTTTAATAGCTCTATGAATTTTCGATTATAATTCTAAATCAATTAGGAGGGAATTGATGTTATAGTTAAATTAGATTTAACGGAGCTATAGGATTTTAATGATTTAGGTTCAATTAAAACTAATATTATAATTTTATAATATAAATATATTATAATACTCAATATAATTAATTTAAATAATGAATTCTAAAATTACTAAAATTTACATTAAAGTAATTTAAACTTTGAAGGCTTATAGTTTTTTTAACTTAAAATTTTTAATGATAATAATTAATTATATAATTTATCCTATCAAGATAACCCTTTTATCAGGCATATCATTAATTATATTAAATTTAATCTTAAAAATTGGAAATTTTTTGTACTATAAATATATACTATATAATAATAAATATATATATAATATATATACTATATAATTATAAATTAATTAATTTATATAAATTATTTATTATAGATTTTATTATTATTTGTTATTTTTACCTTTATATTTATTTAGATTAATATTAATTTTAATAACTAATTCTTGATTTTCAATGTGAGTAGTAATAGAAATAAATCTAATTTTTTATATCCCTTTATTAATTTTTGATAAATTATGTAAAGCTCAAAATTCAATAACATATTTTTTAATTCAAGCATTAAATTCTTATATTTTTTTAGGTACAATAATAATAATAGTGATATCAAATATTAATGAATTTTTATTTATTTTAATTTTAATTTTAAATTTTAAATTAGGGATGCCTCCATTTTTAAATTGATATTTAAAATTAATAATAAATATAAATTGATTAAATAATTTCTATTTAAGGGTTTTTCAAAAAATTATTCCTTTATTGATTATATCTTATTTATTAAATTTAAATTTTCAAATTGATATAAAACCATTTATTTTAATTATTATATTAAGTTCCTTAATTTATGTAGTTATATTAGGTTATAACCTATCTAGATTAAAGTTAATCTTTACAATCTCCTCAATTGTTCATATAACTTGAATATTAAGACTTTTATTATTTAACGAAATTATGTTTTATCGATATTTTATTATCTATCTAATTATTTCTTGAATAATTATGTCTTTATTTCATAGAATAAATATTAGATCATTAAATAGACTAATAATAATTTATCCTTCATTAAAATATTATATTATGATATTAATAATTTTTAATTTAATTGGTTTACCAGTTTTTAGAGGATTTATAATAAAATTGTTTGCTGTAATAGAGATATTAAATTATAGTAAATTATTAACATATATTTTAATTATATACTCATTATTAACTATAAATATTTATTTTAAATTAATTTACTCAAGATCTTTAATAGTAAATTTAACATCTAAATCATTTTTATTTTTAAATAATTATAATATTAATAAGTTAAATTTAAGACTAAGATGAGCAAGACTATTTATATATCAGATATTTAATATATTAAATTAGTAGTAATAAGAAATTACTCTATATATAAATTTACAATTTATTACTTTTATCAGACATATTACTATAAACCTAAATATTACTATTTTTAAATTTGCAATTTAATATTTTTATTAAATTATTAGATTAAAAGCATTAATAAATTAATATTATAAATTATATTAGAAGTATAAAAATATGCTTTAATTGAAACCAAAGGGCGGTTTATTATTGTTAATAATATCATTGAATTAATTCCAATTAAATAGGGTAGCCCTAAACTTAAGTCGAAATTAAGCTCTATTAATTAGAATTATTTAAATTTAAATCATTTTAAAGCTCCTTCATATCACTCTAAAAATAACCCAATTAATAAAATAAAAAAAATTAATATAAAATTAATATACACATTTATTATAGAATAATTATTAGAAACAATAATTGGTAAAATAATCGAAATTTCTACATCAAAAATTAAAAAAATAATTCTAATTAAATAAAATTGTAAAGAAAAAGGTAATCGATTTATATTAAAAATATCATACCCACATTCAAAGGGAGAGGACTTTTCTCGATTTTTATAAAATTTTTTACTTAAAATAAAATTTATAATTATTATAAATAAGAAATTA
The DNA here is from genome assembly GCA_018907035.1 of Sycobia sp. Sy_11. Taxonomy (NCBI): domain Eukaryota; kingdom Metazoa; phylum Arthropoda; class Insecta; order Hymenoptera; family Epichrysomallidae; genus Sycobia; species Sycobia sp. Sy_11. Next base: position 438,887 of record JACCIC010000304.1, read on the forward strand.
TTAAAGATAAAAAAATTATAATAGTTAAATAAAGTATATATATATTGATTTATTTTTTAATTTAAAATTAAATATTTTATTATATATATATCAAAATCAATAATATAGCTCATAAATTATAAAATAATCCAACTACATCAACAAAATGTCAGTATCAACGGCTGCTGCTTCGAATCCAAAATATGACTACTT